>CM031574.1:13335879-13553021 GCA_018467065.1 Ephestia elutella
TATTGGCCAAATCACGATGTGGCTGGACGCTTCTTGAAACGTTGGGCAGATCGACGAGAATAACATTTTTGCCGATATTCCCAGCTCAACACTGGGCGGATCGTGAAGTAGTTGCATTTCGCGCCGAAGGTGGCGCTATCTTAGCGCGTTACGGCGGCGCTAGCGCAGTCTTGTTTGTTTACTCGCGTGAAAAATGGCGGCTTTTGGTGAAGATTGGTGAAGATAATAATGAAAGTAAATCGAAAATTGCAATCAATGACACTTTAATGCTCGCCTACTCGAATTTTATGAGATGGTTTTCAGGTTATAGACTAAATAAAAAAAGCAGGGTGACCATGCAGCGGGATTCTTCAGACTACTATTGGAGTTCAAAATACGACGTGATGGAAACTTAAGAAATAGATTTCTTAATATTCTAAAAGAAAATTGCTGATGACCCCACTGGTCGCATCGTCGCATTTAAGAAGAATATTTGAGGGTCCCGCCGACTCGGCCCGGTGCTCACTCGACCCGCAGGCCGTGTCGCCGGATTTATGAAATTTTATTTTTTCCTTCGGCGACTGGAACTACTCACAAATTAAAAAAATATATATATTGTTTAAACCAAAAAGAGTACAGTCAGATAAAAAAATGTTTAAGGGAGTAATTGAAAAACTGAACTTGATTCAAAAATATCATTTATTTAAGTATGATAAAGGTATAAAAAGGCATAAAAATCTTTCCCTTTGATTATTGTTTATGTTGTTTAAAATAAAACTCAAAAATCTTGCTAAACAATAAATTATATAAAAATAATAATATCTTCATAAACATAATCAAAAAAATAATTAACACAATAACATAGGTACTATCATCATCTGAATCCTGCATCCGAAAACCATAGGTTTGCGCCTCAATATCAAACACAACAAGATTGATTGAAGACCACTCAAATGCTAATCAAATGTTAAATTTGATATTAAAGTTTCTTTGGATTAGACTAAGAACCAGAACCTTTACGTAATATTTCAGTTTTTTTTATTAACTCCAGAAACATTCAAAAAATTCTGAAAAATGAGCTTTGAACACTTAAAACTTGAAAAAAATTTCAAATTTTTGTACTTTATCAAACTGAACTTAATTATTTTATCGCCTGAATGTACTCATTGGCTTGAACAATAGAATTTTTTTTTAATTTGTGAGTAGTCCCAGTCGCCGAAAGAAAAAAAATAAAATTCGAAAATCCGGCGACACGGCCCGCGGGTCGAGTGAGCACCGGGCCGAGTCGCCGGGACCCTCAATATTTTAATATTTTAACTGAAGTCCACAAGGCTGTTGGGCATTTTATTCCCCAAAAACCTTGGACACTCTACACAAACGATATTCCCTAGTATGGCTGGGCAAATCGTCAAACGTTGATCGTCGGACGATATTGCCGGTGTACGAGTAGATTGGCCAGATCATGAACTGCCGGCGTATCTCGATGGGCCCGGGCATATCACGATCTGGCCAATACAACGATCGGGCGACGACATATATATAATAAATAATTAAACCACTGCGAAACATATTCCTTATTCATTTGTTAACAAAACGTAAGAAATTTCACTGAACTCTTATTTAGCATATACATCATAGGGGCGAAAATAGACTGGCAATGATACTTGTTTGATGATACTTTGACATGGAATACTCCAGATATTCACAACACCACCGCTGTAATTTTTGACGTACCTATCATCATAAACAAATAGACGGCCAGTCCCGCTCAAAAAGTGTCCGAGCAAAAAAATTTGATCGGGCAAAGTATCATCAAGCAAGTATCAAAAAAATCAGTAAAGGGTGCTATAACTTAAAAACAAAAGCTGTTAGAGAAAAACTGCTGCCATATTTAAAAATACGTGCCAAATTGAGATAAAAACAAAAAAATATCACAGGAAACAATTTTTTTTGTTGACCAGTGTAATCAAAGATTTAAATCTTTGTGGATAATCTAAAAAATAAATAAAAGAAAAGCAAACATGGATTATGTATATGGAAGTAATACCACAGAATATATAATAGTACAAGTACTAATACCTTGTTATGTAGTAATAACAGATTTTTAAGAGAAGTTAATATTTATTTAAAATTAATAAAAAAATACAATTTAAATATAAAAATACACCGAGAGAAACACGGCACGGGCACGGACAGAGTTCCAAAGAAATCACGAATACGTAAAAAGCTAACACGAAGAAGTTGCTGTGACCTGTGGATTGAAGTCTGGAATAAAGGCACACACTATCGCCTGCCACCCCTGCTGTGCTGCTGTGTGGCAGTAACCGTATACACACTCACTAGTAAACTAAACAGTCAGCCAATGTGCAGGTTTCCCTAGGTTTCCTCACGATGTTTTTCCTTCACCGGAAGCAGGTGGTGGCCTATAAGAAAACTACCATACATGAGTCAGATTGGTCTACAAACTCATGTGACACACACAGGTAGGATTGGAACCCGGGTCCTATCGAACCACAGGCGGGTGTCATTACCACTTGGCCACCACCGCTTCGGCTACCGCAGGCTAGTAAATAATGTAAGGTCAAGGAGACATATAGAGAACACCCCATGCAACCCCATGTGATCAAATGTCTGTGTCTCTGACCATAGTAATTCTATGGGATTGATTGGTACTGACTCGCGTCGGATGGCGTGGGGTCGTGTGGCGTTTTAATAGTGTGTCCGGACCTATATTTTCAACATGTCAGCTGCACACGTGCTTGCTACATCTGCCGCGCCCAGCTCCGCAAGTGTCACAGGCTGATGGTTACCTCAGCCAGAGCAGAGAAAGTGCTCAATAACATCAAATCATTTACTAAAACAGACCGCCAAGCTATTGGTCTGTGTCTATCACTGAAATTGAATGTTATGATTATGACATTCTGCCAGTCTTCACTGAGCACCAAACTATAGCGGAGAATGTTGATGCTAAGACTGAAAGAGGATGGGACTCCAATAAAGATGACACTTATTAAATGTCCCACCCAGTTCCACCAAATACAAATAGGACTTAAAAGAAGCGCGAAATGTGGGTGGATGTATGTACAAATTTCCTTTTCTAATAATAGTATATTCATTCTAGATTTCAGTGTATGGAAAATTTGGCAAAATTATTTATCATGCTTTATTGTATCTGTGTTATGCCTATGTATGACTACATTAAAAAACACAACCCTCCCCAGCCCCCGCCGTTGGCGTCCCCCTTCCTCCCTTGAAACGTGTCCCGTTTTACAAATTTTCTGAATTTTTAGGAAATCCATACAAGTTAAAAATGATCAAAATAGCATAGCTGTGCCATTTGGAGTAAAGGTGAACGCAGACTTGTGCTGCACCGCACGCACCGCAGTCCCCGCATTCGATTTCTTTATATGAAGTTTTATGTGACCTCGCCACAATTTATTTCTGTGAACCTCGCATACCTACACGCACCGCGGTCGCCGCAGTCAGTCCCTGACACCAAAGAGCATATAATCACTACGTTTTACCTGACACGGCCGAATTCCCCAGGTTGCGTGCGGCTAAGTCTGCGTTCAACTTAAACATAGAATAGGTAGGTACACAAAAAAATATTGTGATAGTGCCAAAGAAAAAGTGGTAAGGTAGGTACGGTAGGTAGGTACCTACCTACTTACTCAGAATCAAAGAATATACTACTCTACGAGCTCAGATTCAACTAATAGTGCTCACCAAAGAGTATATACCTAATAACTACGTTTTAGTGCTCACAAACCATCTCTTCTCTATTTAGTTTGTGTCACAAACTAAATAGAGATTTGTGTCACAAACTAAATTGATACAGCTGGCTCAGCTGTTATATAGGTATTTAATCTAAGTGTGGTGTACAATAGTGTTGCAGCAATAGTGTTGACTATCGACAGTATTGTCCCTTGAAAAATAGTCATACTATCGATAAGCCTATCGATAGTCAATAGTTTGCAATACTATTAATGATACCCAAAACTACCGATAGTATTGCTTTTCAAAACTTTGGATCCTATCTATCTATTGATGTTTTCTAATCAATACTATCGATACATAGTGTCGATAGTATTGACACTTATATTTCAACAAAAAATGGATACTATTGCACTATCCATAGCTTGTAAAAATTCAATAGTATCGATAGTATTGACAAGAGACAATACTATCGATAGTATGACTATTTTTCAAGTTCAACTGTCAATAATCGATAGTCCTGCTCCTGCAACATAGTGTACAAAGTGGTGTACACTGTACACGTAGCGTGTGTGCCTTTACTATAAAAAAAGTGGCAACAATCAACAAACGTCAATGTCATGTCTGTAGTGATTTTGCTCTCTGGTCTCATTACAGACGATGGCTGTATGGGCTTTAGATCCTTTTGCTTTTCCTCACGGATAACGGATAAAGAAACCAAAAAAAAACTCTCTGGTCTGTAGTTAAAAAAAAATTATAGTAAATATATACAAACGTTTAATTTTTCACTAATTTTTACCCTTCAGGGAAAAGTGTTTCTAATTATTTCTTTCTAAAATTTTTAAACAAACAATAGGAACGAACGAAGTAAGCGAAATGTAATGTAGTACAGACATTAATTTAACGCAACCTAAACCTAGTTCTGTATTTAGTTAGTTTGTAAAGCACTCCGAAATGTCCCCAAAGCCGGCCGCGTGCCGCATTTGTTTGGCGGTGGACGAGCGCCTGTTGACTATCGAGGGTCCTCTGCAGTTCGTGTATGAGAAGATATCCACTAATGCAGTAAGTTTTATGCAGTAAACCAACCAAGCATAGCGCTTGATAGCAGCTATTGGGCTAAGTTATTAGACTACATTGTTTACACAGAAGTAGTTAGATTGTAGTATAGTATTCGAAAGAATGTGTTACAATATGTACATTTATTGACAAACTCAAAGACTCTTCATGTTATAACCAAGTTTTTAATAATTCTAGCTCCACACGGTTGACGCGCGGTCTGTGACAGCCTGCTACATCTGCCACGCTCAGCTCAACAAATGCCTAAAATTAATGCTGACTTCTGCCAGAGCCGAGAAAGTGCCCAATGATGTAATCAAGAACCATTCTGAGGTAAGTAATAATAATGGCTTACATTAACATACATACATTTTACGACGCCTTTACTTCCCATAGGGGTAGGCAGAGACTAACAATTTCCTCTTACTCCAATCCTTACAGATCTCTCTCCCTTCTTCTAAACTTATCACTCTCTTCATATATGCTCACCGGTTATGGGTCTGCAATCTGGTCAAAGTGTGTACATGAAAGTTTAAAGCCTAAACTACTCATGCCATTTGATTTCTGATAGATTTATACTGTGATTCTACTTCTAGAGATCTAGTATCTATCTAGTCTCTGCCTGACCGCACGGGAAAAAGGTGTGATGATATGTATGTTATACTGTGATTTGTGTATTTGTAGATCACTGAAGCATCAATATTGCTGGTTGACCGCAGCCATGTACGTCTGTGGGGAAAACTCACGGTCTCGGTCGCTGATTGTATTGAGACTCTGGTTCCTGTTAAAGCTGTGGAAGAGATCAAGCAAGAGTCAGAAGATGTTGACTGTACTGAGAAGGCAGAAGGTACACAATAGGGGACCAGACAACTTTTTTTGATGCCTTTGAATTATCTCACAATAATAGAAACATCAGTGAAAGAATCACATCAGTAGTATTTCCTAAGATATAACAAAAACAATTTACATTTTTAAGCCATGTTTGGACGATACCAAAATGCACTTTCATATTTCTGAATTTTAAAGAACATTGTAAGTAAAATAAAAAAATTGTGACCACTATGCCAAAATAGGGACATTTTGCAAAAGGGCTTATTTTGCGAAAGAGACGTTTTGCAATGTAACAAAATATGTGTCTCATTATACTAAAGCTCTAACAAAGATATATAGAACTACAATAAAATCAAACGTTTCACAGGATTCCCACAACCCCGTACATGTTGTAGTCTCTGGTATTAAGGATGAGGACATTGGTTCTGATGCTGATGACAACACTCCGTTGGAGAGTCTCCTCGCAGAGACACGAATGGAGCCGGAGCTCCGGGAAGGTAAGTAGTTTGCTGACTTTAAAACACGACTGTGTATTATCACAGTCGTCGTCAAACACGTATTCTATCTTGACCTGAACAGAGATCGAACCTGGGACTTCCGGTGTTACAGTCCGGCATGATGACCATTGGGCCACGGAGATCGTCAAAGTGTGTCTGTCTGGGATAAAATAAATAAAATTACTCTCAACTGCATGGAATCATAAGCCACGGTTGTAAACAATTTGCAGATGGCGCTTCTGCTCAAATATCAGACGCTGAGACACAGACACAAGCTGAAGGCAATTTAGCCAAGAAGAACCAACAGCCGAGGCGTTTTGAATGTCATGTTTGTCAACGTAGTTTTTGTGTCTAAGTATGGTTTAGAGTATCATTTAAAAACACATACTGGGGAGAAACCATATGAATGTAATGTTTGTCAGAGGCGATTTATCAAAAAGGATCATTTAGGTAAAGCATGTTAGGACACATACTGGGGAGAAACCATATGATTGTAATGTTTGTCAACGTAGTTTTGTGTCTAAGGATAGTTTAGAGTATCATTTAAGAACACATACAGGAAAGAAACCATATGAATGTAATATTTGTCAGAGTCGGTTTATTAAAAAAAGTCATTTAGTACAGCATGGAAGGACACATACTGGGGAAGAAACCATATGCTTGTAATGTTTGTCAACGTAGTTTTGTGTCTAAGGATAGTTTAGAGTATCATTTAAGAACACATACAGGAAAGAAACCATATAAATGTAATGTTTGTCAGAGTCAGTTTATTAAAAAGAGTCTTTTAGTACAGCATGGAAGGACACATACTGGGGAGAAACCATATGAATGTAATGTTTGTCAGAGGCGATTTAGTCGAAGCTGTAGTTTAATAAGGCATGTTAGGACACATACTGGGAAGAAACCATATGAATGTAATGTTTGTCTGAGGCGATTTAATGAAAAGGGTCATTTAGTAAATCATGTTAGGACACATACTGGGGAGAAACCATATGAATGTAATGTTTGTCAAAGGCGATTTAGTCAAAAGGGTTCTTTAGTAAATCATGTTAGGACACATACTGGGGAGAAACCATATGATTGTAATGTTTGTCAACGTAGTTTTGTGTCTAAAAAAGGCTTAGATTATCATTTAAGAACACATACGGGGAGAAACCATATGAATGTAATATTTGTCAGAGTCGTTTTATTGAAAAGGGTCCTTTAGTAAGGCATGTTAGGACACATACTGGGGAGAAACCATATGAATGTAATGTTTGTCAACGTAGTTTTGTGTCTAAGAATGGCTTAGATTATCATTTAAGAACACATACGGGGAGAAACCATATGAATGTAATATTTGTCAGAGTCGGTTTAGTGAAAAGGGTCCTTTAGTAAGGCATGCGTTAGGACAATATACTGGGGAGAAACCATATGTGAATGTAATGTTTGTCAGAGGCGATTTAGTGAAAAGAGTAATTTAGTAAAGCTTGAAATGACACATACAGGGAAGAAAAAATATGAATGTAATATTTGTCACAGATTTTTTTTAGTAAAAAGAGTGATTTAGTGAAGCATTCATGGATACATACGGGGTAGTAGGTCGGCAAATGTCAAAAAAGTATTCCAGAAATGATTTTCTTTCATTAGCCTCGGATATGGGTAAATTTAGTATCAGAACATTCAGAAAAAGTTCTACACACAAATATATAAGACTAGCTGTTGCCCGCGGCTTCGCCCGCGTGAGTTTCGCTTAGATGAAAAATCTTTTTGTGTTCCAAACTGTACTAACCTAAACTCCAGTACTCAATATTTCAGCCATTTGGTTATCCCGTGTCCCGCGGGAATATATGTTGATGAACGGGAACAGATGTTCCAGATTTTTTTATTTTATTTTTTAATTTTTGAGCATCGCAGATGCAATGTAGCGGACTGTCAGAAATGTATAAAAGGTCTGGTTTCTGGTATCTCCCAAATAAAAGGACTATTTAGAAAATAACAAATTATTATTAGGCAAAGACAAAGAGATCGTACGGAAGTAAGAATGCAAGTAAAGCGACGCGAAGTAAAGCTCGTCGCTTTCGGCTATCTTCGGCTATCATCGGCTCATTGGTAGTGGTGGGATCCGCCGGCCGCCAAAAAAAAAGAAGAAGAAGAAATGGGTTCAAGCTTGTACATACTGCCACCCGTTGAAGAGTTTAAGCTCTTCAAGCATTTATTGAAGAGGACATAAACGCGTGTATGCCCGTCTGAGTGTCCCTTTCTTGGTAAGTACATCAGCGACGCGTGCCACACCATCGCTGCCGACGTGAAGATTTGTGGATCCGCCCCAAGGAAGCCGGTGGAGCGGGGGAAGATCCCTTTTCTTGGACAAGAGAACCAGCTGCCCCAGATGTGAGCGTGGAATGGTGCTGCACTTCTGCTTCTGCTGGAAGTAGAGATATATATTCATGTGAGAAGCGGGACCAGAAATGTTGCCTCAGATCTTTCGATGCGTTCGTGCCTTTGAAGACAATTTATGTTTCTTCTCAGATGTCTGGGCCTGAGAGCACAGATAGCAGTGGCCGTCCAAATCAAGAAAATGTGATGGGGTAAAGGCATGTTAAGTCTGATGGATCTGATGAAAGGGGTGTTAAGGGACGTGAATTCAATATAGCCTCGATTTGGATTTTCAAACAAGTACACATCTCCTCGTATGTGTTAGATGCGTTAGACCCAAGACTCTTCTCAAATGATGTTTTACGGACTTTACCGAGGCCTCCCCAAAGGCCTCCAAAGTTAGGGAGAATAAGGCGGGATTGGTTTAAAAATTCTATACCTGTTTCTGCAATGTCAATTTCAGACCTCTAAGTTCCCTAAAAGATTGGAGAGTTCATTAAAAAGCCCTGACAAATGAAGTGCCATTATCAGAGTATATGGTCGGTGGTTTTCCTCGCCGAGATATGAATCGATAAAGCGCTGCAAGGAACGCCTCCTTTGTAAGATCCGTGACCAGTTCCAGGTGAACTGCCTTCACTGAAAAGCATACAAATATGCAAATGTAAGATTTGTGTAAACGACACCCTCTGCCTTTTTGATTAGCTATCAACACTGGCCCGGCATAGTCTAAACCGGTTTTTAAAAATGGATACTCTAAGTGCAATCTATCGCTTGGCAAATTTCCCATTATGGGCTGAATAGGTTTAGCCTTTAGTCTATGGCAACGAATGCACATATGAACTATGTGTTTAGCAAGGTTTCTTCCGCTCAGAGGCCAATAAGCTTGTCTTATGGAAGCTAACAATAGCTGGGGGTGCGTGCAAAAGCCTTTTGTGTTCTGACTCAAAAATAGATTTAGTGGTATGATGTTTTGAGTCTAAAATTATCGGATGCTTTATATCATACGAATAATATGAGTTATGAATCCTTCCGCCTACGCGCAAGAGCTTGTCTTCATCGATAAAAGGAGATAAAGATATGAGCCTGTTCTTTTTATGTAAGGATTCACCGTTGATGAGTGTGCTGTATTCATCAGGAAACATTTCCTGCTGAACAAACCTAATTATAAAATAATGCGATGACTTAAGTTCTGATACTGATAGGTTATTTAATATTTTTTTATCTTTATTTTTACAATTATTTATAAATCTGTGTACATAGGCTATAATTCTTTTAAGTTTTGTGTAATTAGATATTTTGTGTATTAAATTATGGAATGAATTGTTTGTATTTTTATCTACGTTTGTGTTTATATGTAATGTGTATAATTTCCTGTGTATTGACATTTTGGTTATTAGGTATTTCCGGGAATGTGATATGCTGACTGTGCAAAAAGGCAGGACCGGACCACCAGAGCTCTGACGCGCTAAGTGCGTCAGCCCTCACCCCCGCGACACAAGGTCCGCTGGGTTTTGTTTTGACGGCACGTAACTCCACTTGTGACCAGCAGTACTGTCAAGAATCTCACCTATACGATTTCGTACAAAAGGCTTAAGTTTACTCAAAGGAGTGGAAAGCCAACCCAAAACTATTGTTGAATCGGTCCAGTAGTAACATTGAGCAACATTTAATGTTAGTGAGCTTAGTACTTTCTTGCAGAGTCTAGTACCTACCAGGGCCCCGCAAAGTTCCAACCTTGGAATAGTAGTGGGCTTAATCGGTGCAACTTTGTTTTTTGATGTAAGTAGACGTACACTGACTGACCCGTCACTACAGACACATCTTACATACACGCAGCTCCCGTAGAAACGTTCCGAAGCATCTGTAAATATGTGTATCTCAATTGTAAGTGCATTGTCGCATAGTACCCAACGTGGAACATGTAAATTATTTAAGTGGGGGAGGGAATCCAAAAATGAAAGAAAATTTGTTTTGATATTGGGTGAGACTTCCTCATCCCAACTGCACTTGCCAATCCAGAGTTGTTGCATTATTGATTTTGCCTGAATAATGCATGGCCCTAAAATACCTAATGGATCGAAGACTTGGCTTATTAAAGATAAAATTAGACGTTTTGTAATAATTTTATTTGTACCAATATCAATAGAAAATACTAAATTATCGTTGACTGTGTCCCAATACAAGCCAAGCGTTTTGCTCGGTTCAGAACTATTTAAAGGGCAATGCCGGAAATTGGCGTCATTTTAAAAATGAGCGTCCACTTACCAAACCTTGTTTTTATGGAAGATATTGATGTGCTGAACAAAAGAAAGTATGACAACTATACCTCTACACGCAGTACAAACTGAGATATAAGCGTCTGAAATATCAGAATTCTAGTACTGTGAACTGTGACTGAGCATGAGGGGGCTTTGTTTCCGTCTTTTCTTTCTTATTATTTTCCGTTACCAAAGCGACCTGAAGGCCCAAGGAAATCTCAGAGGACCCAAGGGACCCCGAAGGACTTGAATTTTCAGGACCATTTGACTAGGGACCCTAGGAATAGAAATTCCAACTGGGAGTTGGTAAGATCAAAGGAGAATTGGAAGAACTAGGGATGATTGTTTAACTATTGCGACCTTTGCTTGAGGTATGAGAAAAATGTGATGTGAGACGAGCTTAAGGCCGGTTTTGTTAGCTATAAATGCAAACATGAATTCTGTTTATTTCATACATAAGGCCAATCAAAATCATGTTTCGCGCTAAAAAAAAACCTTTATATTTTTTTTATAAATATTCTTTATTATTTTTCCCTTTCTTTCTTTTTCTTTTTCATTTCTTTCGTGAGCCAAGTTGTAGTTTAAAATACTGGTAGCAATCCGAACGCAGTAAAGCAAGTACACAATACACAGGATGAGCAGTGAGTGAGCAGTAGCTTAGAATCTAAGCTACTGTTGCATAAATAGTGTTGACTATCGATAGTATTGTGACCTTGAAAAATAGTCACACTATCGATAGGCCTATCGATTGCAATCGGTTTTCGATAATATTGATGTTTTCTAATCGATAGTATCGATACTATTGATACTTATATATTTCAATAAACAATCGATACAATAGCACTATCGATAGCTTGCAAAAAATCAATAGTATTGTAATTCTACTACTACTAAACAGACAGATCTCCAAGTCCCTAACTCGCGATTTACGCCAATTCAATACTGACCGTATTGAAGAGGCGATTAATCGCAATAAAGGCTCAAAAGTGTTTGCAAGTCTGTTGGTCAAAGTCAACTGCCCAAGCTGAAGACGGATGGCAGAATCATTTCGTCGAAGCCGGAGCTGTTGGAAGAGGTTGAGAAGTTCTACGGACAATTATACACCAGCGTACGCGCACTTGTCAGTAATCTGGCCAAAGATCCAAGAGCCAGATTGACCCGAAACTACACCGAAGATATCCCGGACGTCAGCCTATACGAGATTAGAATGGCTCTCAAACAGTTGAAAAACAATAAGGCACCGGGTGATGATAGAATCACGGCTGAGCTTTTGAAAGCAGATGGAACGCCGGTTTTAAAAGCTCTTCAGAAGCTATTAGATTCCGTCATACTCGAGGGACAAACGCCTACGGCATAGCACAGAAGTGTGGTGGTACTTTTCTTCAAAAAAGGCGACAAAACCTTATTGAAGAATTATAGGTCTATCTCACTTCTGAGCCATGTCTATAAACTGTTTTCGAGAGTCATTACGAATCGTCTCGCTCGCAGGTTTGACGACTTCCAGCCTCCCGAAAAAGCTGGTTTCCGAAAAGGCTTTAGTACCGTACACTTACATACCCTGCGGCAGATTATACAGAAGACTGAGGAGTATAAACAGCCATTATGCTTGGCGTTTGTAGACTACGACAAAGCGTTCGATTCGATCGAGACCTGGGCTGTGATACAGTCTCTCCAACGGTGCCAAATTGACTATCGATATATCGAAGCGCTGAAGTGTTTGTACGAAAACGCCACCATGTCGGTTCGTCTCCAGGATCAAGGCTCGAAACCTATCCAGTTGCAGCGAGGGGTGAGACAGGGAGACGTGATATCTCCGAAACTGTTCACCGCCGCCCTGGAAGATGTTTTCAAGCTTCTGGACTGGAGCGGACTCGATATCAATATCAACGGCGAGTACATCACTCACCTTCGATTCGCTGACGATATCGTAGTCATGGCTGAGACCTTGGAAGACCTAGGCACAATGCTCGATGGCCTCTGTAGAGCCTCTCAACAAGTGGGTCTAAAAATAAACATGGACAATACGAAAATTATGTTTAATATCCGTGTCGCACCCACTCTGAAGGTAGGAGACACAACAGTTCAGTTAGTTAAGTCCAACTTTGAGAAAGTGGTCAACCGTCGAATCCAACTCTGCTGGGCAGCGTTCGGGAAGCTTCGCGATATCTTCTCATCCAAAATACCGCAGTGTCTCAAGACTAAGGTCTTTGACCAGTGTGTGTTGCCAGTAATGACATACGGAACAGAGACGTGGTCGCTTACTATGGGCCTCATAAGAAGGCTCAAGGTCACCCAAAGCTCGGAGTTTCCCTGCGTGATCGAATCAGAAATGAGGAGATCCGTAGGAGAACTATAGTAACCGACATAGCCCGCAGAATCGCGAAACTTAAGTGGCAGTGGGCGGGGCACATAGCTCGTAGAACAGATAGCCGTTGGGGCAGAAAAGTTCTCGAGTGGCGACCACGAACCGGAAAACGTAGTGTTGGCGCAGGGCCTCTCACTCCCAGGTTGACCGACCTGGTGAAAGAAGTAGTCGCGGGATGCGCATGGATGCGGGCAGCGCAGGACCGGTCGTGTAGTGGAAATCCTTGGGGAGGCCTTTGTCCAGCAGTGGACGTCTTTCGGCTGAAAGAGAGATTGTTATTCAATTCTATCGATAGTATTGATTAGAAAAAACATCAATAGTATCCAAAAGCAATACTATCTATAGTATTGATAGTTTTGGTTATTATCAATAGTATTGCAAACTATTGGCTATCGATACTATCGATAGGCTGATTGATAGTATGACTATTTATTTCAAGGTCAACTATCGATAGTCCTGCAACGCTAGCTTAGATTCACGAACAATCTGCAACGAACCCCCGCCGCCCCTCATGAGACAGAGATAGCTCTCTATTACTCTCTCGAGTCCTTGCAAGACGTGTGCGGGGCAGGCAGGGTGCTCGCAGGGGCATGTAGGTCCCATGTCCCATCATTGTTATGAGTTCGATATCTGAGGGTCGATTATTAGGTCCGCTAAGATTTTGGTAACGGAAAAATAACAAAAAGAGATGATCGGAAAGACAGCAGCAAGTACAGCTCCTCAAGTGCTTCAATCACAGTTCACAGTACTAGAATCTCTGATACTTCAGACCCTTATATCTCAGTTTGTACTGCGTGTAGAGGTATAGTTGTCATACTTTCTTTTGTTCAGCACATCAATATCTTCCATAAAAACAAGGTTTGGTAAGTGGACGCTCAAAAACACAATGACGCCACTCGCCCATACTAAATCGGCATTGCCCTTTAGGGTTTTCTTTGTTTCTCTTTTGTCGGTAGGTTGATTGTAATAAATTGATTGTAAAATTTCTGTACTATTTGATTGCCATTTTTGGAGTTTAAAATGAGCTGACTGTAAAACGCTGGTAACTTCATTACATAGTTCGATTACCGAATCTATTGAGTCCCCACCAGTCAACCAATCATCAACATACACTAATCTCTGGTCAAGGTGCACTTCTGGCTGAAGCAGAGGCGCATTGATCAGCAAGGGAGACAAGACACTTTAGTGGCTAAGTACGGTGCTGATGCCGTACCGTTACGTCACCGTATTTAATGTTATAAGATTTTATAGGCTCATTTGTGTTAAATCTAAAAAGTATTTGTTGTAGCGAACGGTTGTTGTTAGGTTCGACCAAAAATACACATCGATACATTTTCTACTATGTCGCTCTGCTACGACTTATATTTATGCTGTCTGTATCGTAACAAAGATTGGAAAAAAAGATCGTCCTGTATACGACTGGACGGGAACTAATGCATCTGGATGTCATTGAACGATTTGCCAGAACTGGTGACGGCGGAAGCGTCCATACACTACCCTTAGTTTCGGTAGTTGTACTAGCTTCACGTGAATAACGCCGTGATGAGGTAAAAATAATTGATTCCCTGTTGAAATAAGCGATGGGTTCTCGGTCATGTGGCCCTCCAAGTCTATATATTCTTTTAAGAAACTATGATACTTATCTTTAAACTTCGAGGGTCGCGTTCGAATCTACGCTCTAAAGATAAAAGTCGGCGTTTGGCAAGATGATAAGAGTCACCTAAAACCGTAGGAGGTTCTTTTAGTGGTATTGTGACAACAAAATGACCATCATTGCTCGCCCGCCTAGGTATTTTGTATGAAATTTTGTTCACAGGAACGTTCTTCTTCCTGTGAAAAATTAAGTGTATAGATGGCACTGAATCCAATTCCCAAAAACGATTTAATTGAACATCGTCGTTCTGAATGAAATGACAATGATGACGTCATACTTTTATTGTATTTATTATGAAATAAGGTACCTGACATGAGCCAACCGAATTTTGATTCATGTAATTTGGCTGAAAGTTCTTACCTAAGGAAATGACATTCATGGTTAGGACATCCCAAAAATACTTCTGCACGCCGACTAAGACGTCTATACAAGAAGGTATGTTTAAGAAAAGACGGGTCAGCCAGTTGTATGCCTTTGGGTAATGAAATACTGTCTAAGATTAATGTAATCCTAGTAGGCAATGAATTTGTAATTTGAGGTTAAAATGTAACATTGTATAGTAGTATTGTATTTATTATATAAGGATTTGATTGTAAGATTGCATGACTCTGCACTAAAAAGATACTTGGACCATTGATGTGCTGGTCCACAATTGTTGGAGAGGACACGCAGCAGATTGCAGTGTTACCAAAAGAAAAAGCGAAAAAAAGAAAAAGAAGAAAAAAAGAAAAGGCCGGGTTTACGTCGCATTGCAGAAAGCGCCCGTGTCGCGTATTATTATTAAGTTCGAGGTGTCTGCGCATTGTCGAGAGCCAAAAGACGGGCGGTATGAAAGACCCCGTTTGCGCCTCGTACCTTCACCAACGCTGTGGAAAGTAAGACATAACGATTGCTGTCGTCAAAGTTGTGATGATGAAGCTCGCTCAATACCTTCAGTGGATAAGGCCACGGCGGCTTCCACAGGTACGGGAGCTGACTGATCTGTGTTATGATTATGTAATAAAGTGTTATGCTTTGACTTTACAATATTTGCAATGTGTCAAAGTACATTTCTTACTGATATGACCGGGTCGTAAGCTAATTCTGACATACTTCTTGAACCCAGAAATCTTTGCAAGACGCTCATCAACGTTAAGATCCCTGAAAAGCTCATTCACAAGAAAAAGAAAATGTGATTTTTTACACATTGGACAACACATAAGACCTTTGAATGTGAGATTACTGTCATTATTATTACTGTTGTTGTCTGAGGCTACTATAAAACTCTTAGAATTTGTTGGTAAATGATGTTTGCTTACATTATTATTGCTAAACTTTGTGTTCTCCATTGTTTCTAGTAATTCTGATTTATTGTTTAAAAATTCTAAGGAATTCTGATAAGGTAGGTAATCCATTTTTAATACCTTTTGACTCTTCCCAGTCGCGTGTGTAGAATTCTGTAATCTAATTTAGAAGAAATTAAATAAATAATTAGAGTGCCCCAGTGGTCGGTTGGTTGACCTAAGTTGGCCAAAGCCCGTAAATTTTTATTAGTAACGTCAACAATATTACGTGAGACCACTGGTTGTTTCTTTTTTAAGACGATTCCAAGTCAAACAACGCTTTAATGTGGTTATTCACTAGTAAACGTTCGTTGTTTCGAACCGTTCTTGTTAACAATTGCCATGCTATCTTACCTTTTATATGTAATTGTTTGAAGTAAACTCTAAACTTTGAATAACTCAGTGAGGCAGTGCCTGATAAGGCGGCACGTAAATAATGGAATTTATTTATGTCACTGATATGTGGGAATTGTCATGCACTAAAGATAAATAGGTGTCTCTAAATTCGAGCCAGTGTTGATAGTTACCGTCAAAGCTAGGTAGGGTGATTTTTGGCAATCGCACAAAATCATGCTGAATTTGCCGTCCACTGTTGGAACTAGACACGGAACTTGAACGAGCGCGGCGCTCTGGAGACAGCTGGACCTCCTCGTTCTCAAATAACAGCGTACGAGCCACAGCAATCAGCTCGTAGTATTGGCACTCCATTTGCTCCCGTTCTTCTAATAATTTGTTTGGGATCCCTTCGATCAATACCTTCCAACTCCGTCTGTAACGCGTCAAAGTCGGCATATAAGGGCTCAAATTTTTCAAGGCGACACTTTAATTCTAAGTTACTTGCACTGCACTTAATATTTTACAGTTTTTAGGCGCTGTTAAATAGTTGCTAAATATCGTGAATTTACCTTTCAATGCATTGCGTTTTTTAACTAATTCTTGTATTTTAGCTTCTGCCATAGTTATCTACGCGCTGCGAATAAGTATAAGATAAATTAACTGTTCTGTGTTGTTATGCAACGTAGGTATGCATGCGCTGAGTTAGCAATGAAACCTGTTCGAAGCGCGATGATAAACAAGCATCGGCCGGAATACAATAGATGCAGTAGATAAGTGCAAGTAAGTAGCTATAACGCGATGATGTTATTGCTACGTTCGAAAGTTTATTTCTGAATAGATGCAAATAAGATGGAATGAATTTATTGCATAGGTATCTAAGCAAAGAAATAGCTGAATGTTTTGTATGTATTAGAAGATGGTTTTTTAATTTAATTGCGATAGTAAATAGGCAAGATTTCCGTAAAAAGTGTATTTGAATAGTGCTATAGGACTAAGTAACTAGGTATTTGTTATATCCAAGCGAAGGCTATTCGAAAACACATAAAGGGAAAAATGAAGAGGAAAGGAAGACAGATTGGAACGGACTCACTGTATCGTGCTATTCCCGTCTTCGAAGAGGCCTGGATACTGGAATTCCTGGAGTCTTGTCACAGGTGGACTTTGATCGACCTCTAATTGACCGCACGGCTTGTCCGAACGAAATGGCGTCTATCCAATTCCGACGTAGATGATCCTTGCATTCCAATAAGAGACTCCTTGCGCTCTTTAGCGGTTGAAGGACCAATTTGTAGCGGACTGTCAGAAATGTATAAAGGTCTGGTTTCTGGGTATCTCCCAAATAAAAGGACTCATTTAGAAAATAACAAATTATTATTAGGCAAAGACAAAGAGATCGTACGGAAGTAAGAATGCAAGTAAAGCGGACGCGAGGTAAAGCTCGTCTCGCTGCTTTCTGGCTATCTCTTCGGCTATCATCGGCTCATTGGTAGTGGTGGGGATCCGCCGGCCGCCAAGTAATGGGTTCAAGCTTGTACACTCGGAAATATTTAAGGTACTTTCATATAGAAATTAGATATGGTGAAAAAATTCCATGCGAGCAGGACTTGAACCCGCGACCAGGTCTTTATACGACCTTGTTCTTCCAACTGAGCTATCGCAGTTCAAACCTGCACATCGAAAATCTTCACCATATCTGATTTCTATTGAAACGCATTAGGCATGCGTCACCTAACACATATACCCACTATACGAGTAAGGTATTTGATTTAACCCATATTCGATGAAGTTGAAAATCAATTAAGTGTAGGAAGCTATCAATATTTATTTTTTAATTTTTGAGCATCGCAGATGCAATTAGTACTAAAGTACTTTCATGTAGAAATTAGATATGGTGAAAAAATTCCATGCGAGCAGGACTTGAACCCGCGACCAGGTCTTTAAGTCCTACTCGCATGGAATTTTTTCACCATATCTAATTAATATATGAAAGTACTTTAGATGTTCCAGATCTTCATTATTTATACGTCAGTAAGAAATGCTCATCAGGTTGAACGACTTTTGCTAAGCCGCCATTTCCATTAATGTAATAGTGTAGTTGGTCTCTTGGAGTTCTTTATCAGATGATCTTCGATTTTTATACGTCAACAGAAAATGCTCGTCAGATTGATAAACTTTTGCAAAGGTACCATTTCCATATTTCTTATTGTTTAGCTGTTCTGTTAAGGTTCTTCATCAGCTGTTCCAGATTTCAAAATCAATTATAGCCTATATGTTGCCCAGGCTCAATAGCTATACAACAAAAAAGTTTCAATCAAATCCGTCCAGTAGTTTTTGCGTGAAACGCGTACATACATACAGACAGACAGACAAATTCCAAAAAATATTTTGCTTTCTATTATTTTATTTTGGTCTTCCTCTATCCATTTCAGTCAAAAATACTTATTGTACAGACAAAATATTTTTACTGTTTTATTATATGTATAGATGACAAGCCCCAAAGTGGTGGAGGTAGTTATTTTGACGGCTTTAAGTCCGCTATAAATATAAATTTTTGAATTGCTGCAGCGCACACTTGCTGAATCTGTGTATTGTTAGTTTTAGATTTAAGTACCTACTTATAAGCATGTGTGTGCTAAGCTTTCAAATAAATTTTCATTCATTCATTCATTCATTCGCTATATAATTTGTTTTTTCTTATAAACAAATCATGTGGTGTATCAAATGAAAGGCCTTTTTGAGTAGATTACAAATATATAACACACTATCACATGTTCACTACTTCGTCTTATCATATTTGTGGCCGCCTATGCTAGCAGCCACTCTTCAGAAGATGCTCAGGTGAGGTGCGAAGACTGTATCTTGATTGAAACACTTGTTTTTGATAATAAACATTTACTTTGTCATGTAAACAAATTATAAACCGCCAGGAACTTGGCTTTGAATGACGAACTTTAAATAGATTTAACAATATAAAAGAATTGAATATAAAACAGCGGACGATCGTCGTCGTTAGTAAGATTTGTGAAGTTAAGGCAACCTCAACATTGAGTATTCATCGCACTAACATGGTGTCAGTGCGCGTACGTTCCGATGAACGCTAAGTAAATAGAATATGTGCGTGAACATCCTCCCGCGCGTTGAAGATCCCATGACGACATTCAAACCATTGGGAGAGGGTACATGTTGTTGAAGGCTCTCCGGACAGTGTCTGGTTTGTTCTTGATGTCGGCGACTTTATGACGCCGTCTGCTCCGGGATACGTCTTCACCGCACGTCCAAGCAGCCACAAGAGCGTGGGAGGCTGCGACTTCTCCCGCACCAGCACCAGTGTTCCCTCTTCTAGAGTTGCGGTGGAACTACTTCTACTTGGTTTTCTGTTGGAGCAGGGAAATATATCTTAGATTAAAACGCCGCCAAAAGTGTTGCTGGATGCATTTGGGACTCGACGGTAGCGCTCGAGCCGAGGGATGTTAGCGTCAATCATCTGTGGCGATGGAACTGACGTGAGTGGTCGCCCGATCAAAAAGTGAGAGGGGTACATAGTGAGATCGGATGGATCAGTGGACAGAGGAGTGAGAGGATGCGAATTGAGTACTGCTTCACTGGTGGATAGATACTGTAGCCATTTCCTCGTATGCAAAATGGGTTAGACGAAGTTTTTTCAAAATAGTTTTTGTACTACGTGACCAGACCGGTGAAAATTCAAATTTGATGCCTTCATGTATTATATGAGAGGAGATATTTTTCATTTTCCTTGTGTAAGAATACCCGTAATTCGTTACAAGCGCTTCACGAAATTAGTCCCGCTGTCGGATAGAATACTCTGCGGATTGCCTCGACGTGAAATAAACAGGAACATGGCTCATATACAACTCCTCCTGCGTGAGGTCTGCAAACGAGCTCTAAATGGACTGCCTGCACTGCAAGACAGACGAAGATTAGAGGTAAGATTTAAGGCGCTTATAGCCCTCACCCTTTCGGCCCGTAACCAGCTCTTGTCCGTAGTCGACACTAAAATTGAGGAAGAGGAATAGAGTTGTCCCAAAAAGAGGAGTTGACCCATTATGGATTGTACATTTGCAGCTTTATTAGGCTGAAAACGAAACAATATTTTTAGTTAGGTGATGTGTACTACATAGCAAAATTAAGTGCTTGATATTGAAGTCGTAAGGCTTAAATTATCAAGCCTTCCGCCCACTCGGATGAGTTTATTAATCTTCCAAAAATGGAGTAAAAGAAATTTGAATCTATTGCTTCTTTAAAATAATTTTCCGGAATTTCTAAGATTTTTAAACTCGGTAGGAAAACATTTCCATCTGAGCGCTATGTAATATACATTTCAAAAGAATTATCTAACTCCTGCATAGTTAGAGGACCTTTTATTTTGTTATTTTTATTTTTTAATTTGTAAATAAATCTTTGTAAATAGGCTTATAATTTTTTGTGGCCTTGATAGGTATATAATATTTTTGAATTAAAATTTTTATTGAAGAATTTTGATCGTTTTCGTCATTGTTGTCAGTGAAATGACACACAACTCTCAGGTAAATCTGATTTAGTACTATTATTAGGAAATTTAGACCATTGGATTTGATTTCAAAAAGGAAGGTCCCGTCCACCATAAGGAGCAATTTCGAAGCAAATCGGCCTTAGAGTCGCGAGACACAATCTCGGTTGGGTTTTCCGACGATGGCACATAACTCCATGTACAATCAGACGTACTTTCTTGAATTTCATTTACTGGCTATTAGATACAGCTGATTTTTCGCCATGCAATGCTCCTCTGGGCGATTGATCATGTTGTGAAGATACAGTGTCCAGTGTAAGATCTGGATTAGTTTTAGTAAAAAAAGAATTGCAAAAATTTAAAGAATATGTGTTACGAAACACAGAGGTATGGGACCGGATACAATCCACCCTAATTTCGTTTCATAAAGATTTGGTTGATTTTTTCCAAGCCGCATCAGTGACTGACTCCAAACCTGCCAAAATATTTCCGCTCCGAGTTCAAATATCAATAGCTGGCGAATATAAAAGTATTAATAAGCTAACTGCAGCCTTATTAAGGGAAGTGAAATATCACCAACAGCGACTGCAGAAGCTTGGTGTAAGTTTCGTTATTTTGTAGCACTGAACACCCAATCTCTAATCTTATAGTCACTATGCAAAGACTGAATGCGTAATGCTACAAGATTGTGTACTGAAAAGAAGTCTGATTGTTGATACCCGTGACTGTGGAGGTAGCGCCATGTCACGACAAACCCAGTTTGATCTGAAAATATTTTCAGTAATAAAATTGGCGGTGCTACCGTTATCCAGTAAGACGCGGACGCGGAGCTGCTTACCGTCGTGGCTCACCGCTCGCATCCAAGCTGTGGAAAGTAAAAACAACACTCAGCTTCTATATTTGCAGATAAAGCAACGCTATCTGGTGTGTTTTGAAGAATAGACTTGTAGGTTCAAAATGTAACAACGTGGTTATGTTTATTATTACAATACTTACAGTGCGAAAGTTTGCATACCTGTTCAGAATGACCTGAACGTAAACAATTTAAACACACCTTGAATTCCGTAGCTTTTTGAATACGTGTTTCAATTGGAAGACTTCTAAATTTGTCACAAATGTAAAGAAAATGATCCTTTGTGCACATTGGACATAAAAAGTTAGATTTGAAGTTTGTATTTGATTTGTAGTTTGTATTTGTGTTTGATAGATTTGTATTTGATTGATTTGTGTTTGATTGATTTGTGTTTGTAGCAACAATAAAACTTTTAGATTTTTGTGTATTGTTTATGTTTTGTTTGTTTGTAATATTTGATTGTTGTGTAATATTTTGTGGATTATTTTCAATTGTTTCGAGTAAGTCAGCTCTGTTACTAACAAATGTACTGAATTGTGTCATAGTGGGAGATGAGGTGAGGGTGTTGCGATACTCTTCCCATTTCATGTTTGAAGTAGGATCCAATTTAGTGGATAACATGTATATGAGAAGCGTATCCCAATGCTCTGTGGGTTCATTTAATGTCTTTAATGCACGGATATTTGTTAATGTCGTCAATACTGTCGTTATCGTGAATTAATGATAGGAAAGTGTCTCTGAACTCGAGCCAGGTCTGGATATGCACCATCGAATCTTGGTAAATCGATTTTAGGCAAGCGTACAAAATTATTAAATCTGGTACCACCTGGTATTGAGTCCGCTGAGCTCGCTACACCACCTGCACAGTCGAGGAACCTGTCGCCAGCGGCGGCGGCGGCGGCGCCGGCACCCAGCAGAAACCGCGCGCGAGACGCGAGGTTGTAGTACTCGTCCTCAAATTGGGCTCGCGCAGAGTATGCCTCCGCCGGGGTCTCGGATAACATCTCTACTTCGGTCTGTAAATCGTCATAAGTGGCATATAAAGCATCAAATTTGGACAATCGACTTTCCAATTCTATGCGAAGGAGGTCAGTTAATGATTTTGAGACGTTAAGTTTGGCTATGTAATTGCTAAAATAGTCAATTTACCTTTCATAGCACTGATCTTTCTTTGTAATTTAACTTCCTCAGTAGACTGTTTAACGACACTAGCTGATGTCTCAGGCATAGTGAAAAATGTATATAGGTATGTATATTAATAATTGAAAAGGGTAAAAAGTATAGAAAAAAATGTAAGTGAAGATTTCAATGCTAAATAAACAAAAGCTAAGCTTACGTAATATTAATAGATTTATACTGATGTGATAATGCAAGCAGGTAGCGGGGACTCAATGACCTTGACCGTACGACGGCAGTCAGCTGAGCGGGATAGACTTTGCCTACTTGAATCAAATCAGTGATACGGATGCAATAATTACGTATGCACGTCGTGCCTTGGTGTGTCTGTACCTAGCGATTGACATTGAAATTCTATGTATTAATAAATAAGTTAGAATGTTAGTTCTGTGTTAGTTCTATAGAAATAAATGTAACTCGTCATTTGTTCCGCTTTTTTTTTAAAGATTTTCGCCCCGAACTGTCATCGTCAGCCAGCGATGTACTTTTTTATTACGCGTTGTAGATATATAAAACTGGTGTCAGCCGTTAGTTCTATGAAAAGTCTCACTGTTTATGTACTTTTATTCAATAAAATCTATAACATTACAAGAATAAAAGTTCGAAAAGAAATGTTGTGCTCAGCGATGTATTTCTAAAATTCGTAAAAAATATAACCAAATTAGACTTTATACCATAGTTCTTTATCAGATCAGTCTAAATAATTTAGTTTTGCGTAGTTATATACATAAAATAGATAAATAAACCACTGCGAAACATATTCTCTAACTCATTTGTTAACAAAACGTAAGAAAGTTCACTTAAATTTAGCTTTTATTGAGTATATACATAGGGGCGAAAATAGACTGGCAATGATACTTGCTTTGACCGATCAAAGTTTTGCCTCTAGACACTTTTTGAAAGGGACAGGCCGTCTATTTGTTTATGATAGTTACGTCAAAAATTACGGCGGTGGTGTTGTGAATATCTGGTTTATTCCATGTTAAAGTATATATAATCAAGCAAGTGCATCATTCTATTTTCGGCTCTATGTATATGGTCAATAAGAGCTAAATTTAAGTGAACTTTCTTACGTTTTGTTAACAAATGAGTAAGGAATATGTTTCGCAGTGGTTTATTTATTTATTTTATATATATAACTACGCAAAACTAAATTATTTAGACTGATCTGATAAAGAAACTATGGTATAAAGTCTAATTTGGTTATATTTTTTACGAATTTTAGAAATACATCGCTGAGCACAACATTTCTTTTCGAACTTTATTCTTGTAATGTTATAGATTTTATTGAATAAAAGTACATAAACAGTGAGACTTTTCATAGAACTAACGGCTGACACCAGTTTTAGAGTTTTCTACAACGCGTAATAAAAAAGTACATCGCTGGCTGACGACGACAGTTCCGAGAGGCTAAAATCTTTAAAAAAAGCGGAACAAATGACGAGTTACATTTATTTCTATAGAACTAACACAGAACTAACATTCTGAACTTATTTATTAATACATAGAACAATGTCAATCGCTAGGTACAGTCACACCGTGCCTTGCTATTTAAACATAGTCGAGTGAAATTAACTAGTGCTAGTGAAGCGAAAAGTGGATTTTGGTGAAAGTGAAGTGAAAAATTGTGATAGATTTAGAAAAAAGATAGGAATAAGGGAAAACCAATCACTTTGTGATTGGAACGAACTCACTCAGATCGTCTTATCCTTAACCAAAAAGATGATTTTCACTGCAATCCGACGACGACGCGTAGTTGTGGACTTTGATCTCCGCCCGTTGTAGGTAGTGTCTGCCAAGCTGCTTAGTCCCAAAAGGCAGTCTTCTGTGTAGTTTTAGGCGCTGATTTTGTTAAGGACGAAGGACCAAACTATATTTGGCCGCCTGTGTTAGCAGCCACTCTTCAGAAGATGCTCAGGTGAGGTGCGAAGACTGGATCTTGATTGAAACACTTGTTTTTGATAATAAACATTTACTTTGTCATGTAAACAAATTATAAACCGCCAGGAACTTGGCTTTGAATGACGAACTCTTTTAAATAGATTTAACAATATAAAAGAATTGAATATAAAAACAGCGGACGATCGTCGTCGTTGGTAAGATTTGGTAGTTAATGCAATTCAAATTTGATTATTCATCGCAATGACAGGCGTCAGTGCGCGTATGTTCCGATGAACGCTAAGTAAATAGAATATGTGCGTGAACATATTATTAGAAAGCGTCAAAAAATTTCACAATTCAGAGTCCACTTTGAACTGCTCTTATCTGAAAACTACTGAATGGATTTTTCCAAAAATACAGACCAAGTGACACTGGATAACCTTTTGATAATTTCCAATAAAAAATTAACAATGTCAATCAAAAAATAAAAAAAAGTATAACTATTTGAATTTGCCTGATTTTAGCTACGACAAATAAATTCCCAAAAAAAATCTTTGTTTCTTTAAACCTTTGATGTGGGATATCAAATAAAATGCCTTTTTGAGTAGATTCCCAAAATATAACATACGATAACATTTTCACTATGTCTAATTTAGCCTTACATTTATTTTTTAATGGTTTTACTAGATGTCTCTTTTTGTATTTAAAACTCGCTATAGTTTCTGTTTTTGGTACAATCATATAGGTATGTAAATTCTGAAATTATTAAATACATTTAATAAACGTCTTCGTTCTGGGAGTCCTGATTTTGATTTCCTTCCTGTCCTTTGGCCGAGGGTCCACTTTTTTGTACTTTTGCATAAGCCTTACTCGTTTGTGTTTGTTGTTGTTGGTGTTGTTGCTTTTGTTTGTTCATAGTGGGCCAAAGAAAGAATTCCAACCAACTTCGTTTGAGCTTTTGTAAGGTATTAATTCCATATTCATAATCCATGTTCGTTCCAAGATTATCCATGAATCTGGGCTTGGGTTCTTGCAAGCAAATCTATGTACGGGTTATTGCTTGTCTGTATATGATAGAAATAATAAATTGTCTTGATAAAAATTAGTAAATATTATATTGTCCAGAAACTTGAACACTTTTACAAAACAATAATGACATATGTCTCTCGGTGGACGTGCGACTGGTGACCCTCGCCGGCTCAAGCTGCGGCAGGTGTATGAGAAGCTCACCACCACTACACAGCAATCAAAACCTATCAGACAGCAAACATAACTCTGACGTTGACCTAAAATTATGACATTTGGCAAAAAGCAAGGTTTAATAGTACCTTCTTGTACAGAATAAAATCTGAAAGTTGTAAATACATATGTTGTTGGAAGTCTTCAAAAAGTGGTTCCAAACTTATTTTTGCGCTCGATATACAGTATACGAATCCTAGGGATCGAACTGCAAAATTGTGGAGTTTGTTTTTGTGAAACTAGTTGGTCTTTTAGTTAGAGCTTCATAATGTGAGATGCTTTGCGTGTACGGAACTCCTCGGTGCGCGAGCTTGACTCGCACTTAAAAATGACTGTTGCGGCCGAAGCCTGGCAAATACCACCGGACCGGATGCGGGAGTATAATTACTTTATTACCTAATAGCTTGGATGCATGTAAGTTACTTAATTTCTATGAATACACAGTTACATAATTTTCACGACTACAACCTTGGTCTTGGATGTTTATCTATTATAATGAAACCAAATATATATGTATATTTTAAATATTATATATCACATCTTACATTTTATATATTCCATTGCACATAGTAACCACGTATAATAATGTCGTACATAAGAACACGTCTTAACACTATCGCTGCACAATAATAATGTTGACGCCATTTTTGGCGTGCTCCTGCCTGCCATTTTATTCTTAATGGTATAGCGGTACAAACAGCCGTTATCAGTATTGCTGCATAATATTAAAATAGATACTTTTTCATCATTATATATTAATGTGTATAAATATATATGTATATTTAAATATAAATACTTGAAATCATGACATTCGGCCATCCGATAACGTGCTGTCTCCCGACGCACATACATAATAAAAATGAATTCTTTATTCTTAACATTGGATGTACGACATTGCTTATTGACGTCAATAATTTACTTATAATTAAGCTTTACCACCGCTTCCAAAGCGCAGGTAAAGAAGAAGCGGCGCAACAAACTTTACCCCTGCATTTTCTGCAAGGACGTCAATATCTACAATCATGGTCTTATAAATAAGTACAACTAGTCGAGTATACATTATCATCTCTTAAACAATCTGACATTTCATATTAATGTCAGATTTAATTAATTTACAATGACAATAACAAAAAGAATGTTCTAAATGTACACAATTATTTTAAATTTAATTCAATGTAAAATAAATTAGAGATAGACTATCTCATGTAAACAAAATTTTAAAATCTTAATCAACGACAATTATTTTTCTACTCAGTGACAAACAAATTGTAAATAAAGTTCGTTAACTGGGCACTTTTTTAATGTTCTTACATTAACACAGTTCTTCATACAGTTTCCATTAAATCGTACTCTTAAATCTTAATCTTAATCAATCTTAATCACTCTTAATCTTTAAAACATGTTTAAATAATTCTAGAATCATGACATTTGTCAGTACATCTAAATCTATTTTGTATTCCATGTTTTCTAACAGTTTACAAATGCGAGAAATTATCAACAAGTAACATTATCTATTATAATTATTTTGTTAGTACATATTTTCTCTAGAAAATATGACAAACAAGTAGACATTTAATTTGCAATGCTAGTCAAGTTTACTGAAGAGATTGCCACATTTGACGTGATTGACAAGCTTGAAAATATATGATAAAGTTTAAGAAACCCAAAACATTTTTCAGTAGCAAAAATAAAACATAGTTTTATAAAATACAAAAGTAATAAAATGTAGCTGTATTGAAATATGGAAAGCACACATTGGTTGATTAACATTATATGACTAAAATTAGTAAGTATGGCAAAGGGCGCAGCATAGAATCAAAAAATGTTATTATTCTTTGAATGATTTTTTAAATGATCAAATATAATTTTACTAACTT
The DNA here is from genome assembly GCA_018467065.1 of Ephestia elutella. Taxonomy (NCBI): domain Eukaryota; kingdom Metazoa; phylum Arthropoda; class Insecta; order Lepidoptera; family Pyralidae; genus Ephestia; species Ephestia elutella. The sequence continues at coordinate 13,363,783 of CM031574.1, forward strand.
TGTTTTTTTTTTACACTTTGACATTTTAATTATTTACTTTTGGACACTGATATACTATCTGCATGTAAATTAATTTCTGTTTGTTCTAATATTATTATAATTTTATAAATATTTGGATGCTATTTTTAATGGCAAAACATAGATGTACAATGACTTTTTTTTTATAACAACTGTATCCTACGTATAAATATGTTTAACAAATAAATAAATTGATTGATTGATTGATAGAACACTATACAAAAATATGTTTAACCATGCATTACCTACGTCTGTCAAAATAAATTAATATGAGTAACAAAAAAATGTACAACTTATTTACTGTAAATCATCATAATTTAATTGAATAAATAAATTATTCAACTTTCTTACCCTTTTTTTTTGTTCATATTTACAACTTATTAAGATCCAATATACATTTCATAAAGACGTAGCGAATAACATGGTACTATAATAACACTTTAAAGTAAATTAATAAAACAACGCTTCTCAGCGATCTTGACGGGGAAATTAAGTTAAAAAGTGCTCGTTTATCTATACACTTCGTTGTCATAATCAAATAATAAGGCGATTACCAAAATACAGACTAGTTGCTAAAGGTAGATGTAAAGTCTCTCTCTCAGCCGAAAGACAAAGGAAGTTAATGGACAAGCCCTTCGTTTAGCGACTCGCTGGTACTCTCATTGCCGCTGTCTGCATTGTCCCGGAGGCGATAGCTGGAGCACAGTCTTCTACTTTACTGGGATCATTTTAAATCTGAAATGTATAATCTTTATCGACATAAACCGTATTATGGATTCATTACTGCATAACTTGACTTTGAAAATCTGACTTTCTTTTAGTAAAGAAAAATAGTAATGATAGTTCTGACAAAAATAATCCTTTAGGCAGCTAATGACCATCAGGAAAGATTTCTAGATACTTGTTAAAAATGTTGAATTTATAAAGTTGAATTGTCGAAGTCAATTGACTCAAATCTCAATTTGAGTAATAAAATGCATTCAAATCTGTAGTAATATCAATGAATTATATGACTGTGTAATATTTCATTAACCATAGGTTAAACTCATGTTATTTAATAAATCATTAAAAGTACAAAAACTAAAATGAATGTTATTAACTAAATAGAAATTCCAATCTCTTATCTGACCCAAAGTTAATATAACCCCAGCATAAGTAGGAAATGTAAATATAAATATTCTGATGATTGATGCCGCTCACATAAATCATCGTTCCTTACTCCTATCCAGTGAATGTATGTAGCTCACTATGTGGCACGCTTACCACCCGGTATCACTATTGACACCGTAAAAATGAGCAACATACTCACCCCCTAGTCTCAAATGTATTCAGCTCATGATGTGGCGCGCTCACCACCCGGATGCACGCTCACTTTTCCGTAACATATGAGAAGCATACATTACCCACCAGTCCTATCTAGTGAATGCATGTAGCTCGCTATATGGCACGCTCACCACCCGGTGGTACTATTGACACCGTAAAAATGAGCGACATACATTACCCCCTAGTCTCGAATGTATGTAGCTCATAATGTGGCACGCTGACCACCCGGGGGGTACGCTCGCCTTTCCGTAACATATAAGAGACATACATCACCCCCAGTCCTATCCACTGAATGCATGTAGCTCATTATGTGGCACGCTTACCACCCGGTGGCACTATTGACACCGTAGAAAATGAGTGACATACAACACCCCCTAGCTAGTCTCGAATGTATGCAGTTCATAATGTGGCACGCTGACCACCCGGAGGCACGCTCACATTTCCGTAACATATGAGAGGCATACATTACCCCTCAATCCTATCCAGTGACTGCATGTAACTCACTATGTGGCACGCTATCCACCCGGTGGCACTATTGGCACCGTAGAAAGTGAGCGACATACACCACCACCTAACTTAACTGCATACGGCTCGTATTGTGGTACGCTCACCACTAAAATACGAGTTGCGTTCCTCGCACTCATACAATAAGAACTTTGACTGGCTTAAACATACAAATCTTTACTGTCTGTGACACATACACAGTCCATTCACATGTATTGTGGCACGCTCACCAATACAATATGAGTAGCATTCCTTACACTCATACAAAAACAACTTTACTGGCTTAAATATACAAATCTTCACTGTGATACATACACAGACCAATCAATCACACGTGTCTATCCCGTGTGAAAATATAACTTTCTGCTTAATCCATCAATATACTTCTACTTAATCTATCAATATACTTTGTTTGATACTCATACATTAAGAACTTTGACAACAAATCTTTGTTAACTGTGACACATACACAGACCAATCACACGTGTCTATCCCGTGTGAAAATATAACTTTCTGCTTAATACATCAATATACTTCTACTTAATCTATCAAAATACTTTGTTTGATACTCATACATTAAGAACTTTGACAACAAATCTTTGTTAACTGTGACACATACGCAGTCCAATCACACGTGTATTCCCCGTGTGAAAATATAACTTTTGAATTAATCCATTAATATACTTTGTTTGGTATTCATACAATAAGAAACTTGACTGGCATAAACATACAAATCTTTACTAACTGTGACACATACACAGTCTGACCACACATGTTTACCCCGTGTGAAAGTATAACTTTTTACTTAATTCATCGTAAATCCAATTGTAAAATGTAATTATACTTAACTTGTGGTGCTGTGGCATCTGAAGTAGTACCTCCGCGAACTCACATCACTATCGCATGGAACCTCTTTCGTAACTCCACTGTTACATACTCAATGCACTTCGAAATCATTTGTTCATTTGTTACTGAAAATATAAAAACACCAGCAAAAGTAACTGTCGACAAAAATGGGTGTCTAAAAATAGTTTTTATTTTTCTTTTACTTTATAAATCAGCATCCATCATCTGGATTATGGATTTAAATTGCTTTACATATATCAAGAATAAACACGCGTTATTTTATTATAAAAATAACAATAGCAAATAAGTATCAATTTTTCAAATCTATCCTTGTTTACACTTTCGCTAAAACTAACAGGTCAAATCCGAATTTTGACAAACTTAAAATGCACCAATGTAACAATGACACATTAAATCATAACTGTTCATAAATATAAGACGATTCACAAATTAAATTCATAGGAATTGTAGGTAATTGACCAACGATTGTCCTGGTACCCTCACTTATACTAATATTGAATTCGATTATTTATTTGGATATTTAAAATTTAATTGTCTACTAAAGGTTAAGGTACTTTAACCCAATTAGATTCCCAACAGAGTAACTATTTTTATTAATTGTTAATGTATATTAGAACTACTTTAAAACAACACAGAAACCAATCCTACAAGCCTGAAAATACTATAATACAAATAGAAGAAAAATAAAAAAAGTATCTCCTCGTAATCTCATGAAAACTACGAGTAAAATTACAACAATTAAATAAAAGTCTCGATATTTATCCTTTGTAATTACGTGAAGTCAAAAAGGTAACGGAGTGGTTGAAATGTCTAAACTATGATCAAATAGATTTATTGATTTAAAAAAACTATATGTACTAAGTAACATTAAACAACAATTGGTTTTAATAATACCACAAAGTATTTAAAATAGTAATCTGTGATAATACTATTGCTATACATTACAACATGTCAAGGTTATCAGAGAGTAGCACCGATCAAACACTTGATGAGCTTTTATGTGCGCGTAAGACAAATCCGTACTGTCGGGGAGTGGCCCCGTCTCAGTACAACCTATGATTACCCACACACAACACAAATATATAAAAAAAATCTTACCATAAACCATACCAAATGCTATCTGAAAGTAGCTCCGATCGAACGCTTAGCAGGTATTAACGTGTATAAAGTGGACACAATACGCACTATCAGGGAGTGGCCCTGACCAAGTACAAAATTAATGTACACTTATATACACTGTATACAAGTCTAGTTACTTTAAAATATTTTAATATCATATATTCATAATTTAATTTAGTCTTTTAATAAATTGTATAGTAGGTACTTTAGCACACCAAGGTTATCAGGAGTAGCCCCGATCAAACGCTTGATGAGCCAGTTCACATGCGTACAAGGCGAACATAATTTGCACTGTCGGAGAGTGGCCCCGACCAAGTACAACCCATGATCACCTATACAAGGTGTAACGGAATACCTATATCCATATCGATTGTGCTAACTGTGATAATGGTTTTAAACTAATTCCAGATATTTTTAGTCTTGTATGTTTATGATTTATTTTTAAATTTAAAGAAAACCATACAGGCACACATTTTTCCCTATTTGAATTGGCACAACACTATTCACCACTATGACAGTAAACAGCTGTTGAATTCCAAGGTCAATCATCTACAACTATCAAAATTAAATCACACCTCCTTGATTCGGCGCCTGGTATTGTAATAAATCAGAATTTGCGAAAGAGGATCCGCACTCTTTTATTTGCAAATGTCTGTGTGTCTGAAGATTTGACATTCTGACTAGATAAAAAAAGGGTTTGACAAAATTTTCAAATGAACTCTGGATAAGGCGTCGCTTCTACCTTGTTAGGCTGATATGTGATCCTGGTATGGTTAAAAATTTAATTTAAAAATATTCATGACAATAAAATTACAGGTAAATATTGGTTTAATACAAGGGATCCATGGAACAATGGGAGGTTCATTCGGAAAAATATCCTATTTATCAGCAACACCGACTTCGTGGAGGTCGGTGTTGCTCTCTAAGTAGGATATTTATTTATTTTGTACTAGGACGGCAGTAGGGCTTCAATACTGGGATCCCGGTATTGCTCAATACCGGTTTTAAGCGATTTTTTTACCTGTTTGCAATACCGGTATTGAAATTCAATACCGGTTTTAATACCGATTTTTTTTTTTTTTTATCTAAACTTATAGAATTTTTACAACTTTACCCAATACAATAGGAAAGAACATGTATACCAATTATTATTTCACATAAATAACAACCTTTGTAAATTCACACTGAGTACACTGAAAGATATCTAGTCTATCTGTGATCAAATTCAGAGTGAATACCGCGCGTGCCAGCGGAGACTTGTTCATCAAGTTGGTCCATCCGGGAGGGACCTCCAAAAGGAGAGGCTGCCTTCGACGCTCAACGTATCTATTTGAACGCAGAATTGCACTATTTTAAGCATTTCCATATTGTGTATTACACCGCGAATCAATTTAAATAGGAGGTTTTGGAATTATGTCGCATAAAAATGCACGTGAACAGATAATTAATATTGACATTTTAATATTTTTGGAATAACCTGCACGTAAACTAAATAGATAAAATAAATGTAATGGACATTTGCTGCCGAATATAATAAGGACCAGTTAATGAAAAAGTAATTGATCTTGGAGAGGACCAGAAAACGATGGAAAAACTTATAATGACCATGGATTCATTGCAGTATGTTCACATCAAGATAATGACATGATTAATTATTTAAAATCTTAAATATTTAAAGTTGTATTAGGTAAAGCTGTGATGATTTAGTTTATTATATGAATTGTATGTTAACACCTGAGTAGAGTAGCTGTGATGCTGCTAAGATAATAAATAATAGATGCTGCTGAGATAAAAGCAAATGTGTTCGAAAATACTTAAATGCTAGTGAGTACAATGAACGCGATGCGCGGCGATGATGTGCGATGGTGAATCGTGAACTGATTGATAGAAAGGCAAAAATATGCATTCGTATAATAATGCTTATCAGGCGATTTGTATGAGCGGTGGAACCGTACATGAACAAAAGTATATTTCCAATGACCTATGTTTTAATTTTGGCTTAATACATCAAAAAAATAAACTTTTTGAAAAAGAAATACGAATTTTCACTTCAATACCGGAATTCCGGTATTAATACCGGTTTTGATTTTTTTTCCGGTATTGAAACCGGTATTCAAAATATCCGGTATTTGGAAGCCCTAGACGGCAGAATCAAAAAGGTGGTGTGAGTTTGGCTAATAAAAGACGAGACTGGACTTTTTCCGAAAATGTACCTGGCAGGACAGCACCAATATTAAAAAGTAACTGTCAATATTAGCCTGAGTTGTTGACTTGTCAAAGTGAAAAATATTTATGCGAGTTATTTGATTTCTAATTAAAAACATGATGAAAACACTGAAAAGCGACTTGTGAATGGTTCTTTTTACAATGATTAATCAATTTAAAGTAAACTAATTAATTGAAGAATTCCCGCGGCTATGCTGCGCCACTCTGCACGTGTAGGCGGTTTCTTTGTGAAAATATTGGTATAAACTGTCAAAAGGTGACGAAAGCGGATCCTGCTCAAAGTACCAGGTTTTCATAGTAACCGAGAAGGTGAAATAATTTGTGTTGTGATAAGTGTGTGAGCAGTGCAAAGGCAACCTTGACATTTAAATATCCTGAATAGTGATGTGCAGTGTTTGTTTACATGGCAAAGATTTCGTTTTATCATTTATTTTTTTAACACTTTTAAAAAACTTTTTAAAAGTGCTGAAAATAATCTGAAACTTCACATAAAGGATCTACCCACGGTAACGAATCTTTCCACTTTGTATAGTAATACCCTTTCCGTTACACCTTGTATACAACATAAAACACCTTGTAATGAACCATACCAAGTGCTATCGGAGAGTGGCTCCGATCGAACGCTTAGCAGGCATGAACGTGTATAAAGTGGACACAATATGCACTATCAGGGAGTGGCCCCGACCAAGTACAAAATTAATGTACACTTATATACACTGAGTATATTCTAGATACATTAAAATATTTTAATTTTTAATAATGTATTAAGGTACTAAAACTGCTGTAAAATATTAAAATGTAAGGCGATTTAGACAAGAAAAAGAACACCATTTTGAAAAACATTTTCGTATTTAAAAAATTAAAAAATTTTCACGTACCTTCTTTGGCTCGATCCCGCTTCTGAGATATAATGAAACCAAATATATCTGCCAAATATATATGTATATTTTAAATATTATATATCACATCTTCCATTTATATATTCCATTGCACATAGTAACCACGTATAATAATGTCGTACATAAGAACACGTCTTAACGCTATCGCTGCACAATAATAAGTGACGCCATCTACTCTTGGTCGTTCTCATACTCCTACTTGCGCGGGAGTCGGAGAGGCCGTTCAGGGCTGTTTGCCCTCTTCGGCGAAATGCTGCCGCCGCCTGCGATTACAGGCGGGTCACAGGGTGGTGGCCGTAGCGGCCACACAGGTCTTCAATTTTTATTGCTGGGGGTTCGGGTCAGGCGCCGCTACTGTGGCGGAGCCTTGTTCGGCGGTCAGTGTGGTGATGGCGTCTCGGGGCGAGGGCTTGGGTCTTCCATCCGGTGGGCGAGCATGTAGGGGCGCAATCCCCTGAGGTGGGGGTGCGCCGAACCGTCCGCCCTGGAGTACATTTTCCTCGCCAAACGGGAGACAAAGTCGTCCAGGCCTTCCCATTTCAAGTCCCGCTGGATGACGTCGTTCCTCACGTAGCGTGGGGCCCCGACCACCGCTCGGAGACTGAGGTTTTCCTGAGCCCGGAGCCGTCGCTTGTTGGTCTCCGAGCAGTATGCGTACTCACGCGGGGGCTGCATATGTGAGGCGGGATCGTACATAAGTTTTGTAGATCCCGGAGCTTCGTTCGCAGCGGGAGGCGGGAGGAAAGCACTGGACGTAGTTTCCCCGGGCCATCTTAGCGCTCGCCACTACCGCGTCGACCTGGTGCTTCAGCGTGAGGCGCCTGTCGATTTTCACCCCCAGGTAAGTCACGTGTGGCTGCCACGGTACATCTTCCCCGGCGAGCTTCAAGGGTGGCGGGAGCTGTGTGCTTCCGGAGATCAGGGCCTGCGTTTTGGTGGCATTCACCGACAACCTCCACTTGGACAACCAGGTCGGGGAGGACATCGAGGGCTTCTTGTATTTTCTTAGCTGCATGTTTGGCGTTCATGCTGCGAGCGAAGTATGCCGCGTCGTCAGCATAAAGCGCCAGCTGGACCCGACTGGATACCGGGATGTCGTCGGTGTACCAGGCGTAGAGGGCAGGAGAAAGACAACTGCCCTGGGGGACGCCCGCTCTGACGGGGCGCTCTGATGAGACGGCGTCTTCGACCGCCACCCTGATCCTTCTTTCTTCCAGGAAAGATGCTACCACTTTCAACAGTCTGCGGGGGATGTGGGACGTTGACAGTTTGTGCAGCAGCCCCTCGTGCCACACTCTGTCAAACGCCTTCTCGTTATCGAGGAGCACGACAGCCACGTGCTCCTTCCGGTTGGCTGCGCTGGAGATCTCGTGCAGGAGTCTTGCAATCTGGAGCGTCGTTGAGTGTTCAGGCCTGAATCCAAATTGCTCCGCACGAGGGTATGTGCGGGAGCAGGAGGCCAAGCAGGAGCTTCTCGAACACCTTCGAGAGGGCGCTGAGGAGGGTGATGGGCCGGTAGCTCTCGGGTTTCCGCAGGTCTTTGCCCGGTTTGGGCAGCATGATGACCCGGCCGGTTTTCCAATCTTCTGGGAAGTGGCCCGGGCGCAGGATACCGTTGAATAGGCGCGTCACCGCCGTAATGAAAGACGGCGGTAGGTGGCGAAACGCCTCATTCGAGATTTGATCTGCGCCCGGGGCTTTCCTGGGCTACAGTGATCGGATCACCCGCTGCACTTGGCCGGGCGTAAAGAACTCTGCGTCCTCCGTCGTCGGCACTGGTTGCGCAAGATGGTCTCGAAGATGTTCGGTCACTAGCTCATAGTGGACTTGATCGGCCACTGGATTCGGCGTGAACTGATGCTCCAGATGCTCTGCGAAGATCTCTGCTCGATCGGTCGCGAGGAACCGCGGGAGACCGTCCGCTGCCAGCAGCGGACTGACCGGTTGGGGTTCCGTCGCCAGCTGCCGGCACAGGCGGTGAATGGAGGGGATATCACCGCCCACCGAGAGTATGTGGTTATCCCATGATATGGCTGCGTGCTCCTCAAGGCGGTCTTTGATGGTCTCTACCAATCTGTTTACTTCGGTCTTGGTTGCGGGGCAGCGAGTGACTTGCCACTGCCGCCGCAGTTCCCTCTTCTTCTGAATAAGTTTGGCGATATCTGCTGGAAGGGGTCCGGTTTGGACCCGGCTGGCGCCTCTCGCTTGGCCAAGTCGAGGGCTCTGCGGATGCTGTGGGTAATGGCGCTCGCTGCTGACTCGACTTCATCTTTGGTGGAGATCCTTGACGGGTCGGCGTTCGGCTTGCACTCGGATAATGTCCGGGTATAGGTCCCCCAGTTAATCCGGGCATATTTCCTAGGCAGCGAGACTCGTGCTGGCAGGTCTTCAAGGACGAGAAGGACCGGTCTGTGGTCCGACGGCAAGTCCGGCAGGACTATCTGGGTGAGCGGTGTTCGCAGGCCTCGGTGGGCGACGACGTCGAGGGTGTCAACGCTGCCGCTGTGGTGACAGTAGTGGGTCGGCTCGTCTGGTCCCACCACCTCGTAGTCATGGCTCACGGAGTCCAATAGGAGGCGTCGCCCTCGCGGGCAGACCCTCGTAGAATTCCAGGACAGATGTTTGGCATTTAGGTCGCCAGCCACAATGGTCGGCGTAGGGTCTAGGAGTAGTGAGCGCAGCTCCTGTATCTCGAAGCGCGCTCTGGGTGGCGCGTACGCAGCAAACACTCGGAGTTGGTGGCCGGCGACATTGACCAGGACGCCCAGGGCGTACATGGTCTGGAACTCTGTGTGGGGTATAGCCTGGTGGACGACGCTCCTCTTGACGAACACCGCCAGTCCTCGGTAGGCGGAGCCATCGGTCGGGCTCTTCTCGTCCTTCCTGTATAGGATGTAGTTGGGGATATTGTAGTTTTCCCCGTCCTTGAGGTGAGTCTCGCTGACTAATAGGATGTCTACATGCTGCTCCCGGAGGAAGTGCGTCAGCAGCTTCTTTTTCCCCCGGAGCGTCTCGGCATTCCAGTGCACTATTCTTAAAGATGGCCGTCTATCCATAATAGGTCGGGGGGTTTGGAACGCCTCTGAGGAGACCCGACGCAGCCAGCTGGTCTGGGTTCATGGATGCCAGCGTCTGGAACGCTTGGAACAGCATGTAGACTTGCTCCTGGGGGAGCCTGCCCACAGGCTGGTTGGATTGCTGGGCCGAGGGGGCGGCCTGGGGAATTTCCTGGGAAGCCGGGACTGGAACTTCTTGTGGGCGGGCCGGCTGGGCTGAGGTGTCTACCGGCCTCTTCTTCTTCTTCTTCCTTCTCTTTTTGGAGGGCAGCTCGGTGCCTCTGGCTGTGGGAGCGTTTGCGGGGGCCATTAGGGAGGCCTCCGCTGTCTCTTCAATGGCCGGGCGATGGGTGAGTGCGGTGCCGGTGCGGGCCACCGTGCCGGCTCGTTTGTTCCGCGCTTCTTTTCTGAACACGGGGCAAGTTGTATTATTAGCGGGGTGTGGCCCCCCGCAATTTGCGCATGTCGCGGGCTCTTCTCTGGGGCGGTCACAGTCAGACGCCTTGTGTGGGCCCCCGCAGCGGACACAGGCGAGTGGCCGGTGGCAATTCAGTGAGGAGTGCCGAAATAGTTGGCACCTATGGCATTGCGCGGGCCCCTGCTTCCCGCGCCAACTCTCTGTATAAAGATGTGTATTGTAAAGTGGACTGCGAACTTTGAGGGCTGGTCAATTAAAATCCGAGAAAGCTGGAGGACACGTTTAATGCACATAAAGGCACACACGGAAGAGGCCATGTAACAAGTGTTGCTATATACAAAACATGAACCTTGTACATAGACAACTTTACATAGACAATAATAAAATCTTAAAATTAGTGTTGGGATTTCCAACATGCTGCCCGGGGATTGAAATGTTATCAATAACAAAGTCTGACAGATATTAAGATGCCTTGTTGCAGTTTACATAAATGCATATACACTAAACGTTATGTTCTCTAAAAGATTGTTCGTACTCAATACATATAAAGAAAAGGAACAAGCGAACAATTAATGAACTATATTCTTAAATTGAACCATTCAAACATACAGTTTCATATATAAATATACTGTTATACTCATAGGCCTAGTATAATACTGTATTATAAATTTATACATCAAAGGTAAAACTTTTTTTCTTACTGACTTTATTGTTTTACACAAACATTTATTTTGAAAAGCAAAACATGTTATATTATTTGGAACCAAATTAACAACAGTCAATTATATGTAAAGATTAAGTAATAGCGATTAATGTGTCATACTAACCTAAATTAACATGACCATAAGCGCAAAACAAAAAAAATAAAAAATAGTAGTTTTACATAACATTGTCTTTAGATTCAATGGGTAAAACACTGATTTTTACAATAGATCGCTTATGAGTTCTGCCATTTACAGTTTTTACTTCAACCACTCTGACCCTATTGTCACGCCCAGGAAAGACCTGTGTGACTCTGGCCATTGGCCAATACATAGGTGAGGTGTCATCGTCCCTCAAAATTACTAACGAACCTACTTTGACATTAACCTGAGAATTTTTCCATTTTGGACGTGACTGTAACATATTCAAATAGTTTTTACTCCATACTTTCCAAAAGGAATTTCTGATACTAGTACATAATTTCCAAAATTTCAAGTTATCATGCGAATGCGATACATTAGGTTCTGGATAGCTGTTTAAGGCATCTCCTATGATAAAATGACCTGGCGTGAGATAAGAAAAATCATTCACATCTGTTGACAAAGGCATGAGCGGTCTACTATTTAATATAGCTTCAATTTGACATAGTACAGTGTTTAACTCTTCATATGTTAACAACATTTTTTGAACTACTCTCTTCAGATGGAATTTCATACTTTTCACTCCCGCTTCTGCCAATCCTGAGAACGTAGGCGAGTAGCAGGGCAAGAAGTGAAAGGTTATGTTATTCTGTGATGAAAATGTATGAATTTCCCTCCGATGATCTTTAGAGTTTTGTAACTTATACAAATCATTCAACCGACTACTTGCACATTTAAAAGTCGATGCGTTATCACTGTAAATATCTGTAGGCAAACCTCTGCGTGATATAAACCTTTTTAAACAAGCTAGAAATGTTTCTGTTTTTAAATCTGATGTTAATTCTAAATGTATTGCCTTAGTGGCAAAACACACAAACACACACACATAAGCTTTGGTTTGCAGAGCTTTTCTCATTCTAGATTGCCTAATCATAATCGGGCCAGCAAAATCTAATCCGACCTTTTGAAATATTCTACAAACATTTATTCGATCATGAGGCAATGAGCCCATTAATTGCTTTGCGGCATTGGCTTTCAATTTAAAACAAACAATACACTTATGTATGACTTTCTTAATCTGTCTGATGCCATGTACAATCCAGAATTTTTGATTTATTGTTGACAGAAGTAACCTCGGCCCTGCATGGAGATTTTTAATGTGCTCGCTTTGAATAATTAATTCTGTGATACGAGAATCTCTAGGTAAAACAACTGGGTGTTTTTGAGAATATGGAATAGATGAGTTTTCTAAACGGCCACCTACTCTTACTAGACCTCTGTCATCAATAAATGGGTACAATGGCTTTAAATTGCCTTTTACAATTTCATTCTTACATTTCAAATCACAAATATCATTTCTCAAATGTATTTGTTGTTCATATTTAACAATTAAATACAATGAATCATTTAATTCCTTACTTGTTAGATAGTTTAACCTATTTTTGACCATTTTCGGCTTTGCATTCTGAACAAAACGTAGTATGTACGCTAATATACGTTGCATTTTATTGATATTAGAATATTTATAAAGAAAATCTAAACATAAAGACGTTTCGTTTGAAACAGTGCAGAGCATTGCATGGGAGGATGCAGAGCTGACCTTGACCTCGTGTAAATTCGAAGGAGGTTGTGACTCGATTAAGTCAGCTGGTTTATAATCGCAAGTGTTAATAGCACTTGAGCCTCGCCACCACAGCGGGTGACTCGACAATTCGTCTGGCATTATGCCTCTACTTAAACAATCTGCAGGGTTCTCATCTGAACTAATATAAGACCAAATGTAGGAAGATGTAAACTGTGAAATTACCCTTACTCTGTTTGCCACATACGTTTCAAGCTTAGCTACATTGGTTTTAATCCATGCTAGTACAATCTGTGAATCTGAATACAAAATAATGTTGTCAATTTTTAATTTAAGTTTGAGAATGTTATGCACTCTAGCGACCAGCTTTGCAAGCAACACTGCGGCGTTAAGTTCAAGTCTTGGTATGGTTAAAGTTTGCCTTAATGGATTCACACGTGACTTTGAACAGAGTAAAGAAACTTTCACATTACCCGAGTCATCCGTGACCCTCAAGTAAACACAGCAACCGTAGGCTGTGGAACTGGCAGCATCAGCAAAACCTATGATGTGAACAGAACGTGCATTGCTTAAGTTTATGTAGCGTGCTATTGCAATTGGTGACATAGATAGCAGGCTTTTGTAAAATTCACACCATGCTCCAAGTAAATCGTCAGCTGGTTGTTCATCCCAGCCGATATGTGCCTGCCATAGCTTTTGCATAATGACCTTAGCCTTTACCACCACGGGTCCAGCTAAACCCATTGGATCATAGAAACTTCCAATGAAACTTAATATATCACGTTTAGAAGCGGGCATGACAGAGTCCGTGTTTGGGCATGAAAGCATGAATGAATCTGTTTTTATGTTATATTTAACTCCTAAAGCTTTCAATGAAACATTATTTTTCTCTAAATCGATATCATCAAAATGCTGAAGCGATTTTGGTATGTTTTCTAAAAGAAGTGGATCATTTGAGTACCACTTATGCAAATAGAATCCTCCAATTTCTAAAAGACTACAAAGCTGTCTCTTCGATTCGATTCAATTAATAATTCGGGAGAATTTTGAGAAACGAGTGCATCATCAACATACATTGAATTTTCAATAATGAACGCAGCTAAAGGAAATTGTTTCTTATACCTATCTGCCAATTCTTTTAAACATCTTGTGGCCAAATAGGAAGAGCTTTTGAGACCGTACGTAACGGTATTTAATTGTATACACTTGACATCGTCCTTGGGGTGTCCCCTCCAAAGGATATTTTGTAAAGATCTATACTTTGGATCCAACAAAATTTGCCTGAACATTCCTTTTATGTCAGATATAAAAATATATTTGTCAACTCTGAATAATAACAAGATGTCGACTAAATCTTTTTGGACTACAGGACCATTTAATTGTAAATCATTTAGTGACACTTTATTGCTGGTCTTCATCGAGCCACTGAAAACTACACGACATTTCGTGGTTTTTTTGTCAAGCCTGAGTACAGGATGATGTGGCATGAAATACACAGGATCTGTAGAAAGGTCATATTGATTGATATCTATGATTGTGCCATGGCCTTGTTGTATGTAGTCATTAATGAATTCACTATAAAGTTTAAAAAGAAATGAATCCTTTTGAAGCCTAGCTTCTAAATTATAAAACATTTTCAATGCTAAATTAAAAGAATGACCAAGTGTTTGATTGACAGACTCTAAAGGTAATTTAAGTGGTAAGGCAACTTGAAACTTTTTGTTTTTTATATCTAACATAACCGTGTCACAAAATAACTTCTCACAGGCCTGATGTTCAGGCAAACTTTCAGGAAAAAAATTCAGGAACGCTTTCAGCTTTCCAAAATTGGGTAAGAGTTTCATTAAGGGAGTCATCACATTTGTTACAAAATAAAGAGGTTACCGGATGTGCATGCAAAGCAGTAGGAACTGATCCCGCTATGACATAACCAAATTGAGTGTGTAGAACTGTTAGCTTTGTAAACGTGCCCTGGTTGCCAGCATCCTGCACTAAGCCGTGGATGTCACGATGCTCAGGCGGCAGCAGCAACTGGAAAAACACATCAGCACCCAGTAAGATATGTATCACACTTGGTATGTTGAAATCATTATCTGCTAGTGGGGCATTCAAAGGTAAATGTATGTTTTCTAAATTAATTTTAGTTTGTGGGAGTTTTGATGTAATTTTATCTAGTTTATGACATGTGACTGAAATACTGAAGTCCCTAACGAGAGAATGCAACTCGATATCAATGCTTTCCCTTATGTGACTAGTGGTGTTGCCAATACCTATAATCGGAGCCTGTATTTTCTTGGTTTTTAAATTCAATAAGCCAGCAAGCTCATTCGTAACAAAAAGATAATTGTGAGCCGCTGTCTAAAATCGCCTTGACATGGTAAATCATGCCATTACTCGCAACAACCTTTACTCGAGCTGTGGGCAAGAGTATCTGCTCAGAGCCAGATTTTGAAAATAATGTCACTGGAGACTGAGCCTCGTCCTGATGTAGTAAGGTGTTGTGCCTTTGCTTGCAACTGTCACATTTAAAGAAAAATCTGCATTTATTGCTGTGACTATTGAGGCATATCTGGCAAAGTTTGTTGTCAGTAACAAACTTTAATCGGTCCATAGCTGGTTTAAGTTTGAACTGTGGACAATTAAATAATTTGTGAGCGGACTTACATAGTATGCAGACTGGAGGCGAAGACGGCTTCTTCATCATAGTTACCGTGTGTACAACCTTGCAGCTTGTTGAAGGGTGTACTTGTCGCTCTGCATTCTCCAATGCAAGTGCTCTGTTGTCTAAAAAGGTCAATAAACAATTGATTGTTGGTTTATCTTTTTTAGACAATTGAAATTCCCTACTGCAAATGACATCCAACTTTCTGGTCAGAATGCAAAGGATAATTGGGTCCCAACTAACAATATCGTGACCTAAATTTTTTATAGCAGCTAACTGCTGTTTTATTGTAGATAAAAATTGACGTATATTGCTCGCAGTTGACCTACTTAAGTGAGGCATATCTAATAATATTGAGATATGGTCATTTGTTATTTTATAATTGTTGTTATACCGATCATTAAGAATAGACTTGGCTTGTACATAACTATCTGATACCAAAGGTAAGTTTTTGACGAGATCTAGAGGCTCATCTTGAAGAAAACTACGTAAATAGAACAGCTTTTGTACATCTTCCATTGAAGTATTTTTGTCAATGAGTGCATCAAACAGACTAATAAAAGGTTTGTACTCTGAATACTTGCCTGTGAATATTGGCACGTTAATTTGTGGAAGTTTACATTGTTGTTTCAAAGGCGGCTGCTGCGTTGATGGGGGCGGAGGCTTAACAGCCAAAAGAGTTTTAATTTTAGTGATAACTTCGAGAAACTTGTCTTCAACATCCGTGCAATCGCCGGCCACGGGATCTATGGCACAAATTTCCAAATTAATTTTGTCAAATTTATCGAATGTAGCACGTAGTCGCTCTTCTTTGACAATTAGGGCCTCGCGGCTACAATCAATCTTTTCAGTATTATCGAAGTAATTAAAGTGTTTAGTTAACGCACCTTTCAACGCAGCTCGCTTTCTCTGAAGTGCCGTTACGGCTTTACTACCAGAATCTGAATCCGGCATTTTGCAATTTTATCTTACTTATTAAGTTACAAATTATTTCTCAACACTTAGAAAAAACCGAAGAAATTCCACGATTGCACTTTCACTTAATCACTTAACACAATGGCGTGGCGTTGTTGCGTGGGCGTCAGTGGACTCGTTGGGCCAATGGGAGGAGCAGCCTGCGGGGCGCAAAACTGATAACCGCAACGTCTAGCGCCGCACGGAGAACTTGCAGAAACAGCTCGACCAATTAGCGGCGATGATTGACACTTGGCGTCACTTATGACCACTGCGATTCGCTCACGGGGTAATCGCAACTTTGTGCGGGAATTTCAAAATGACCAACCAAAATGCGTTCTAGCATTGAATTCTTGCGTTTGTCACTTCCGGTGTACAAATGGCCGAATTGAGTGACTTTTTAATGATTTTGTTAATTGAATCAGCGTATAAACACTTTCTTAATTGAATGATCAGTATAAATAATATTTGTGTGTTTCTTATCTGCCTTTTCCTCGATGGCGATGAACTTCCTCGGCGATGTTCAGCGGTTGGCGTGTTGGCGTCAATGGCGTCTAGTCTTCGCAACACCAAATTACTGCTCAAAACACCTTTCCTGCTTGATCTTCGCGCAGCTATTTCTCGGCTCCTTACCAAGGACCATGTATAAAAATGTGTATTGTAAAGTGGACTGCGAACTTTGAGGGCTGGTCAATTAAAATCCGAGAAAGCTGGAGGACACGTTTAATGCACATAAAGGCACACACGGAAGAGGCCATGTAACAAGTGTTGCCATATACAAAACATGAACCTTGTACATAGACAACTTTACATAGTCTATAATAAAATCTTAAAATTAGTGTTGGGATTTCCAACACTCTCTATCTTCACGCCCGGCATGAAAAGAAGTTCAGTAATATTGAATATTTCCTGGCAGCCTTCTGTCTTCTTTATGAGGCAGAAGAATATGCACCCGGGGCGATCTCCCTGCCCCGTATGCCTTTGACTGCTTCTGCCTCGAAACCTAATTCCAGGAGGGCATCCCTGATTTGCCTCTCCTCGGTGTCCGCTGGGAGTCCGCGGATGGCCACTTTCAGCTGGCGCTCCGCCGGCAGGGAGTAGCAGAACCAGCTGATCGGTTCCGCGGTCTCCTGCTCCAGTCTGGTCAGGTAGGACTGGACCGCCCTGTACTCCGTTTCGTCTTTGGGCGAAAAACGGATGCCGCGCCCGTAGGGGCGGGCTGAGGGCGAGTGTCCCAAGATGGTTGTCAGGCGGCGAAAGTGGGAGGCCCAGTCCGGCAGGCGTTCGACCACGAGGGGAGGGTAACGGCTCCTCGTCGGAGCTGCCTGGGTAGGTCCGGGGTCCGTGGTGGTGTCCATATTAATGGGTTGCTGGGCCGTTGAGCTCGGCTGCGGTGGCCCGGTGCTCGCTCGGTGTGCGGGCTGGGACGCCCATCCCGCGGCCGCTGTAGGCGCGTGCATGCGCGGGCGTGGTTGTGGGGGCGTGGGCAGGTTAGCCCCGGCCGGCGCTTGACCCAAGGCTAGGGGTCTAGTCCATGCTGAGGGCGGGGCCGCGCTATGACTGGCGGCTGGCGCGAACGCGGGCGCGCTCGCGGGCGGCGCGGGGTGCGGGCGGGGTTCGAGTGAAACCGTCGGCACAATGTGGGGGGCGCTAGAGGGCCCTGCCACAGCTTCGGGCTGCGGCGCCGGCGGCGTGGCAAGCGGACGGGGCGCACCGACGGGGTGCGACGCGATGCCATCCGGGGCCTTCCTCCTTGGGTCTCTCTGCGGGAGAGCGGCATCCATTCCTGGAGGGAGGGTGGGTCGAGAGGCGCCTGCGGGGCGCGACGCGGGACCGCGCGGGGCCGGCGCCACCGGTGGCGCGCTTAGATAAGCAGCGGGTGAGGGTGAAAACTTGCATGGGTCCCACTGTCTGTGATTCCCTTGTTTCTTGAGGAGGGCTCGCTGTCCAGGATAGCGAGCGAACCCTGGTCCTTTTGGGTGTCTCCTCCTGGTCGGCCTCTTCAGACCGTTGCCTCTTCGATGCGTGGCTAGGAGGGATGGCTTCGGGGAGGGTGAGAATTCCTCTGGCGGCAAATTCGAGGGCCGTTCTGTCGTCGATGGACGGCTCCTCGGCTTCCTTCTCGGCGTTGCGTACGCGGAGGTACAGCGCCATCCAGCGCTGCATCTGCTCCGAAAGCAGGCCACATCTGATGATGTGGCTGAGCATGTAGCAATCACGCTCGTAGTCTGCCTTCGGCGAGAGCACGGCGCTCGGTGGCGCCAACTCCGCGTCCAGTCGTGGGGCTTGAGAAGCCCATTGGGGGCGGCTCTTCGGCTGCTTCCGGGTTGGTGGGTGCGGCTAAGCGGGGGGCGTGATTCCGCGCCCTCCGGGTCCGCATCCGGGATCTTCAAATTCTCCATATTCTCCTTAAGGAGCGGTGGGGGTGAGTGAGGGGAGTCCCTTGTGTAGCCCGTTGAGGGCTACGGGTTGGCCAACCCCGTCACCTTTTCGCCGGTGAGACCCGCTGGTGGGAGGCCGGCTACTAGGGTGATGGGAATTAACACAAACACCGTAGTCCTGGAAGGTTAGACGCGTAAAGGTAATCCCCGCCTACACCGAAAATGTAGGGTGCTTTGTCGCTGGGACTTCACAAACGAAGTCGGCGACAAGGCTAAGCGCGTGGTAATTGCGAGCTCGAACACAGTTGATCACTTCGGGCACTCAGACAATCCTGACGCCATCTTGGCGCGCCCTGCCATTTTATTCTAATGGTGGCGGTACAAACAGCCGTTATCAGTATTGCCATAATATTAAAATAGATACTTTTTCATCATTATATATTAATGTGTATAAATATATATGTATATTTAAATATAAATACTTGAAATCATGACACTATATATGTATTTGTTATAAAATATAGTATCGTTGAGCTAGTATCTCTTAACACAAGTCTCGAACTTACTTTGGGGCTAGCTCAAGTTGTGTGATTTGTCCGTATATATTTATTTATTTATAACCTGACACAAGAAAACTGAGTCCTCTAATGTGCAGATTTTCTTTAAATGGTTTCCTTAAACGAAAGGTGATGGTGGGCACTTACCGCAGTACCAGTGAGCTTCTCATACAGCAGCTGCAGCGAGCCTGCATGCAGCATTGGCTCTTGCTGCATGCCGCACATGTCTCGCGGTGGACGTTTTACATTGGTCGCAAAATAACCCTTTCACTAAATGTCCCTTTTTTGGCAAAATAACCCTTTCACAAAATTTTATTTTATTCGCAATGTTTTTTATATTCGCAAAAAGTCCCTATTTTACACTTTCATATTTCGAATTTTAAAGAACATTGTGAGTAAAATAAAAAATTGACAACACTATGCCAACACTTTTTGGGAAAGAGACGTTTTGCGATATAACGAAATATGTGTTTCATTATACTAAAGCTCATCAAAGGTAAATAGAACTAAGTACAATAAAATCAAACGTTTCACAGGTTTCCCACAACCCATACATGTCGTAGTCTCTGGTATTAAGTCAAAGTCAAAATTTTTATTGAAACTTGGCCTTCAAAGAAGGCTCTTTTCATGTCGATAACTAATTATTTAATCATAATATTTTGTGTCTCAAAGCTACAAACTACTAAGGATGAGGACAGTGGTTCTGATGCCGACGACAACACTCCGTTGGAGAGTCTCACCAGAGACTCCAGTGGAGCCGGGCTCCGGGAAGAGGTAAGTAGTTTGCTGACTTTAAAACACGACTGTGTATTATCACAGTCGTCGTCAAACACGTGTTCTATCTTGACCTGACCGGAGATCGAACCTGGGACTTACGGTGTGACAGTCGTTGATGATCGTTGGGCCATGGAGATCGTCAGAGTGTGTTTGGGATATAATAAATAAAATTACTCTCTGCATGGAATCATAAGCCACGGTTGTAAACAATTTGCAGATGGCGCTTCTGCTCAAATATCAGAAGCTGAGACACAGACAAGAGCTGACGGGAATGTAGCCAAGAAGAACCAACAGCCGAGGCGACATGAATGTCATGTTTGTCAACGTAGTTTTGTGTTTAACAGTGGCTTGAAATGTCATTTAAGAGCACATATGAACGACAAACCATATAAATGTAATGTGTGTCATGCTAGGTTTACTCAAAGGAGTTCGTTAAAATCTCATGTAAGAATACATACTGGGGAGAAACCAGAATGTAATGTTTGTCAGAGGCGATTTAGTGAAAAGGGTCATTTAGTAAGTCATATTAGGACACATACTGGGGAGAAACCATATGAATGTGATATTTGTCAGAGGCGATTAAGTGAAAAGGGTCATTTAGTAAGTCATGTTAGGACACATACTGGGGAGAAACCATATGAATGCAATGTTTGTCAGAGGCGATTTAGTGAAAAGGGTCATTTAGTAAAGCATGTTAGGACACATACTGGGGAGAAACCATATGATTGTAATGTTTGTCAACGTAGTTTTGTGTCTTAGAATAGTTTAAAATATCATTTAAAAACACATACTGGGGAGAAACCATATGAATGTAATGTTTGTCAGAGACGATTTATCACAAAGAGTACTTACAAAGGACATACTGGAGAGAAACCATATGAATGTAATATTTGTCAGAGGCGATTTAGTGAAAAGGGTACTTAGTATAGTATGTTAGGACACATACTGGAGAGAAACCATATGAATGTAATGTTTGTCAATGTGGTTTTGTGTCTAAGAATGGCTTAGATTATCATTTAAGAACACACACTACACACACTGAAGATTGGGCAGAGTACTTTTTCTGATTTTAAATTTCTAATAGTGAAAAGTTTATGCCTTTTGGTCTCAAACATACGCATTTAAAATATTATTTGAAAAGAAATAGGATGAAACTGTCTCCTCAAGGTCATTGAACTTATAGGCATAACTGTCTCCCCAAGGTCATTGAACTTTTACGAAAAGTCGATTTTAGACTCAAGTTTGTAGATTTTTAATTTTATTAAAATGACAAATATGTGTATAATTAATATTAATTTCAGAAAAGAAAAATCCTCTATTTTCGATAAAAAAATTATAAACAATGTGCAATAGTACGTAAAAGAAGAGTTCGGGAGTGCAAAGGAGGGTTAGTTTTCGCACGAATAATTAAAAACGCGCTTAACAATTTTTTTTACAAATATCCTATAAATTCTTAGTACTATAATGGAAAAGGCTCGGAGTGCCTGTAATGTGTCCATTAATTAAAGATTTTTGTAAGTTAAAGTCAAATGTTTTACCAACTTACAAAAATACATGAAGTTTTACTAGTTGACGAGGGGTAACTACTATAAAGACACATCAAAAAACAGCCTATATTTTGGTTGAAATTGCTAAGTTTGTCATAAAAAAAATAAATATTTACGGCTTATTGCATCCATCCCTTACCAACAGTAATACTTTCCAGAGTTATTTAATTATTATCTAAACGACATCATATAAAATATAAAAATCTGCTAAGTCAAATCAAATGAATTTCATCTGAGGCTGAAAAGTTTTCGACGGGATAGAATGATGCTTTTTTTTTTGATATTTTTTGCTTGCAAGTAAAGTCTCCTGCAAAGATTTACTCACTGCATACTGTCCAAGATATAAAGTGCCAAGTACAAACGTTAGCAAATGTTATTAATTGTAAAGAAATATGCTCCCAGAAATATTCACAGATCTTAGTACGTATCAGCAATAATTTCAGGCAACTCTCCCGAAGATTTAGGCTTTACGATACGTCTACAGTTTAATAGTCGCAAGCCCGTTGAAGAAGCCCGTTGACATAAGTACAAAATCATTGTTACCAGGTTGTATATAGCGACGGAAAAATCCATCCACTTGGCCACATCATCACTTCGGCTACATTCATTGTGAAAGTATATGCTCCGTTGTGGTTCTGTATTAAAGAAAAAACATCTTGAAAAAAGAGCGTACTCGGTCTCTTTTTAACATAATTCTTTACGCGATACTCCTCGACATATTTAGAAAAGCATATTAGAGCTAGTCACTCAAAGAAATGGATATTTTGCGTACAACGACAATATTTTCTGGCTATGTTAACTCGTCCTGCAGAAAGCAAATTCGTGAGTTGGATGCTCATCGTAGTCGTGAACGTACACGCGTTTAATTGCCACTGTCAACAATCGCAAGATTTTTTGTAGTGGCAGATATTCATTTTAATGTTTTAAATTATATAGAAACAATATAATGGCAAAACGATTATATCTAGCCACAATTTTTCATACAAGTTACGACTGCAGAAATTGGCAGTATAGTACAGTCTGGTGGCGAGAATCAGCTGTTATTCTCGTGACTTCCGTGTCCCATGCAATCTGTTGAATGAGCTGTGAAGATCACAGATGAAGTAGCCACTTTACATTACACTAAAACATCTCAATTGAGAGCCATACAGGCTTCATTAGAATAAAGAGAGAAAATGCCGAAATTTGACACTAAGTGCAGTTTTAGAGTAAAATAATTTAGTTTTTTTAATGTATTTTTTTTACTTTTTCAATTAAAACATAATATTTTATGCTTAATTAACTTATTTTGTGTTAATTTACATAATTTTGAACCCAAACACATGTCAATAAGGTCTCACAAGTAAAGCAGAATTTTTCTAAATTTTTTAAAACTTTGGAAGTCAGTTGCGGAGGCAAAAGATGTTGTTTAATTTATATCAAAATTGACATATAGTATTAATTTCGGACAACATAATCCCTCACTATTAGAATTCAAAATAAAGAAAAAAATTTTTCCCCATACATCCGCGCTCCACCCTAACACACACAGGGGAGAAACCATATAATAATAATAAATCTTTATTTCAAAAAACACATGCTTACAAAAAAATTATTCAATCGATTGGAGTCCTTTTTAAGCATATAAATGCCTGTGCCAGGGGAAGGACACCACTCTTCCATCATGCAAAAACAGTTCTTTATTTTTTTTTTATTTATTTTTTTTTATAATAATAATATAATAATAATAAATCTTTATTTGTGTTCTGTTATATGAATGTAATGTTTGTCAGAAGTGATTTAGTGAAAAGAGTAATTTAGTAGAGCATGCAAAATAAGGGAAGAAAAATATGAATGTAATATTTGTCAGAGAAAAAAATATGAATGTATCATTTGTCCTGAACACAAATATATACAAGATGACAATCCTCAGACTGGTGGAGGTAGTTACTTTGACGGCTTAAAGTCCGCATATAATTTGTTTTTAACTTTTATACAAACCATGTGGGGTATCAATTGAAAGGCCTTTTTGAGTAGATTACAAAATTTACAAATATATAACACACTATCTCATTTTCACTACTTCGTCTATCATATTATTAAGAAAGCGTCAAAAGAATTTCACAATGGTCAGAGTCCACTTTGAACTGCTCTTTATCTGAAAACTACTGAATGGATTTTTCCAAAAATACATACCAAGTGACACCTGAATAACCTTTTGATAATTTCCAATAAAAAATTAACAATGTCAATAAAAAAAATAAAAAAAAGTATAACTATTTGAATTTGCCTGATTTTAGCTACGACAAATAAATTCCCAAAAAATTCTTTTTTGTTTCTTTAAACCTTTGATGTGGGATATCAAATAAAATGCCTTTTTGAGTAGATTCCCCAAAAATATAACATCCGAATAACATTTTTCACTATGTCTAATTTAGCCTTACATTTATTTTTTTTGTAATAGTATAGTTTTTAATGGTTTTGCTAGATGGCACTATTTGTATTTTGAAACTCGTTATTGTTTCGAGTTAGTACAATCATATAATATGTAAATTGAAATTATTAAATACATTTAATAAACGTCTTCGTTCCGGGAGTCTTGATTTTTATTTCCTTCCTGTCCTTTGGCCGAGGGTCCACTTTTTTTTGTTACTTTTGCAACAAGCCTTAAGTTTTAAGCTTTAGGGTATATTATTCTATAGTCTATTGTGTTTGTTGTAGTTGGGGTTGTTGCTATGTTTGTTGCTTTTGTTTGTTCATAACAAAGAAAGAATTCCAACTTAACTTTGTCCTGAGCTTTTGTAAGGTATTAGTACTTGTGTACTATTATATATTCTGTGGTATTAGTTGGTTCACATATACACATAATCCATGTTCGCTTTTCTTTTATTTTTCACTTTTAGATTATCCACAAAGATTTAAATCTTTGATTACACCTGATCAACAAAATAAAAAAAATTTGTTTTTCTTGTGATATTTTTTGTTTGTTTTATCTCAATTTGGCACGTATTTTAAAATATGGCAGCAGTTTTTCTCTTAGTTTTATAGCTATCTACCCTCATTTTCTGATTTTTATTATTTTTGTTACTAAAATATATTTTTCTTGTTGTTTTTTTTTTATATGGTATCGTCTAGAAGATGTTGTGTGCTTAATCCAGAGTGTTTTTGGTATATTTGTGGCGAAAATATATTATTAAAACAATTTCAGAGAAAACTTCTATACCTAACCTTGTCAGAACTTTGTGTATCATAAATACTTTAAAACTGTGTGTAATTAGTAGGGCAAGCTATGGCCATATATTGTATCCCAGAAATACGTGTATTGTGTCTACTCTACGGCTATGGTCCAGTGAAAAAGAGATGCCATTAAAGGTTCGTAGAGTAACACCAAGATTTGACGAGAACCACGAAACCACCCGACGACGAGTGCTCTGCTCTGCTTTTTTGATAATAAACGAAATCAACCTTGAAATCAGAAGTAACTGAGTCATAACATATCTTCTTCTCAACCACCTCAATTAAAATCACGAGAGGTACAACACAACACATCTAAAGAGGCGCTTTGACAAAAGTGGCGAATGTTTCCAATTTTCTTACACTCAATTAATATCAATTAATCCCGAAATTTCCAAGTGAGCGGAGCCTGGTTTAGCAAGTTTTCCATATCTATGAAAAATGCTATATTAGCTGCCCCTACTCCCGTAGGAATTTCGGTTAAAGAGTACCCTATGTGCTATATCCTGTATTTTTCTGTATTTCATCGAAATCCGTCCAGTAGATTTTGCGTAGTTGAGTATCAAACACACATCCTCCCACATGTCTAGACTTTCGCATTTAAAATATCTGTGGATTTTGTTCAATTTCGATGAGCACTAGTATGGGACCAGGTGGTCCAAAATATATGTATTTAGTCCCATAAGAACCACAATTTAATGCTCTAAAACTTTTAATTTCGAAATTGTGGGTCTTTTTCGAGATATAATAGTAAAACTGCAACAATACCCCTTTTTGTAGGTACATTTTCACTCCGTGTGCCCTAATCACAACTTTTTGGAGGGGGAAACACTAGGATAGTCATATTGGGCTACTAACAAAGCCATCAAAACAATAAAAGCTCTTGTAGGCTTTAAGTTCGAATTGAATCTTAATTCTACCAGCCTCCATAGATATACATATAAACTATGACAGGATAGGGCCAATAGAAGCCACATTTTTTTTTTAATTTTTGTCTTTTTGTCTATGTTTGTACGCGCACACTACGCGCATCACGTAAATACTACTGGACCAAATTTTATGCGGTTTTCACTGTTATACTGTTGAAGGTCTACCTTAAAATCTGGCATAGGTTTCATCTCGATACGCCGCTTAGAACAATAGTAAATTATGCGCAGACGAAGTTGCGAGCACAGGCTAGTAAATAATATATTTTCAACATGTCAACTGCACACGTGCTAGCTACATCTGCCGCGCCCAGCTCCACAAGTGTCATTCACTCTCGCTCTTCCTCTTCACCGTACCAGTTTTTATTCCAACTCTTTCGCCGTTACGGCAACCAGACTCTGGAACGCGCTCCCTGACTCCATCAAAACTGCCCCGAGCCGTGATTGTTTCAAAGCCCGGGTATTCAGGCACCTACTTGCGCAAAACTAGTTCCCTCGCTGCTTAACTATCTATTTTATATTCTATGTATGTATTTATGTATGGTATGATTTATTTATATTTTACTAGCGACCCGCCCCGGCTTCGCACGGGATATAAACCTTCCTCTTGAATCACTCTATCTATTAAAAAAACCGCATCAAAATCCGTTGCGTAGTTTTAAAGATTTAAGCATACAAAGGGACATAGGGACAGAGAAAGCGACTTTGTTTTATACTATGTAGTGATGTATTGATATTCTTATATGTCTTAATAGCTATATATATATAATTATGTATTACTATGCATTTTTATATACATATTTTATCTTACTCTTATTTTTGTCTCCCCGTCTCGTTTCCAACAATCCCTTTATTAGACCCACTTAAGTTCTCTGTTTACCCCAAAGGTCGACTGTTAGATAATGCTTCTGCATTAAGTCTACCTATTTGTACATTATGTTTGTCCAATAAAGGTTAAATAAAATAAATAAGTATCACAGGCTGATGGTTACTTTAGCCAGAGCTGAGAAAGTGCTTAATAACATCAAATCATGTACTGCAACAGACCGCCAAGCCATTGGTCTGTGTGGGCCTCTGTCTATCACTGAAATTGAATGTTATGATTATGACATTCTGCCAGCCTTCACTGAGCACCAAACTAAGGCGGAGAATGTTGATGCTAAGACTGAAAGAGGATGGGACTCCAATCAAGATGACACTTATTAACCCTTAGATGCATGATTTTTTATTTTTTTTTCAGAAAAAACATATATTATGTAAAAGCATCTCAGCTTTATGGTAAAAATAATTAAAAAAATCATATGTAAATTATTATGTATTAAACATTGTTATCATTTTTGATAATGTATGCATCTAACTGAAAATATTTTCTATACCAAGAACATTATTATGTAAAATGGAAAGCTTAAAATATTTTAATAAAATAATGTAAAAGCTGGATGCAATTGTTCTTGCTGTTAATACATAGTGATACCTTGCATTGTACACATATGACAGATGTTATTTTTTTACATAGTGATTGTCAGTTTGGAATTTTTGTATTTTTGTTTGTAAGGAATAAACTCAAAAACTACTGGACCGATTTTAATGAAATTTGGCACAGAGATAAACTAGACCTTCTGGAGTAACATAGGCTACCTTTTACCGCGGACGAAGTCGCGGGCAGAGCGCTAGTAGTCAATAAAATTGTCGTCAATATCGTTTTCATCCTCCAATATTTTTCCTTTTTTCAGTTCCAATAAATATTTTTCAATGCTTATGTCATCCATATATATAATTATAAAATATAAATTTAAATAAATATAAAAAAAATACCCAAAAACCCTATAAAAGTAATTTTTGAGATAAGAAAAATATATATACCCAGACTGCACACATTATTATTTTTGATAACTAAGTACCTATACGTTCAAAAAATACGCCATATCCAATGTATTCTTTGAAAATCAATAGGAAAGTACAAAATATAGCTAAAAACCTCTCAAAATATATATTTTTTGGCCGCAGATTATGTTATTATCTATAATAATTATTTCGATGAAAAATCAGACAAAGTTCACTTCGTAAACTGTACGACATATGGCGACAAATGTCAATTATATTCAAAATTCGCGCTCCTTGTATTTTTTCAAATTGACAGATCGATTCGTGACAGATGAGGAAACATTCAAAAACTAAATATGTCAAAAGTTATAGAAGTATGTAGAATTTCTGAACGCGGAAAGTAATGTTATCAATTTTGATAAACTATGCATTTAAGGGTTAAATGTCCCACCCAGTTCCACCAAATACAAATAGGACTTAAAAGAAGCGCGAAATGTGGATGTATGTACAAATTTTCTTTTCTAATAATAGTATGTATATTCATTCTAGATTTCAATGTATGGAAAATTTGGCAAAATTATTTATCATGCTTTATTGTATCTGTGTTATGCCTATGTACTTATGAGTACATTAAAAAACACTACCCTCCCCCGCCCCCCGCCGTTGGGTCCCCCCTTCCTCCCTTAAAACGTGTCCCGTTTTACAAATTTTCTGAATTCTTAGAAAAACTATACAAGTTAGGACAAAATTATCAAAAGCTACATTATTTATCAATAAATTATTGTGTATACATTGTCAAGGGGCCTTGGTTGCTTCAGCAAAACTGTAGAAGATAATGATGACGATACTAATTTGTTCCAAATAATAAATTCAATCTAATCTCCTTCCTTGCAAAAAATAATAAACATAATTGTTACTTGTGTAACAAACAAGATTTATTTTTGCTAAAGTGCTGATTTTTAGTAAACTTTCACGCACCATAGCTTTGAAACTTTGACTCATATCAAAATAAATGTAAGATCTTATTTGTGGGTATTTATTTAATGTAGCCTTTGATCATTTTATCCTAACTTGTGTAGTTTTCCT
This sequence comes from Ephestia elutella, assembly GCA_018467065.1. Lineage (NCBI taxonomy): Eukaryota > Metazoa > Arthropoda > Insecta > Lepidoptera > Pyralidae > Ephestia > Ephestia elutella. The sequence goes on from CM031574.1 coordinate 13,392,564, forward strand.
AAGAATTCAGAAAATTTGTAAAACGGGACACGTTTCAAGGGGGGAAGGGGGGACGCCAATAGCGGAGGGCAGGTGAGGGTAGTGTTTTTTAATTTAATCATACATAGGCATAACATAGATACAATAAAGCATGATAAATAATTTTGCCGCGAAATAGTCTAAAATGAATAGACTATAACAGTGGCATAGCTGTGCCATTTGGAGTAAAGGTGAACGCAGACTTGTGCTGCACCGCACGCACCGCAGTCCCCGCATTCGATTTCTTTATATGAAGTTTTATGTAACCTCGCCACAATTTATTTCTGTGAACCTCGCATACCTACACGCACCGCGGTCGCCGCAGTCAGTCCCTGACACGGCCGAATTCCCCAGGTTGCGTTGGTGCGGCTAAGTCTGCGTTCACCTTAAACATAGATTAGGTACAAAAAAAAATAGTGGCCTAGTTGTGTGACTGTACCTAGCGATTGACATTGTTCTATGTATTAATAAATAAGTTAGATTGTTAGTTCTATAGAAATAACTGTAACTCGTCATTTGTTCCGCTTTTTTTTAAAGATTTTCGCCCCTAACTGTCGTCGTCAGCCAGCGATGTACTTTTTTATTAGGCGTTGTAGAAATATAAAACTGGTGTCAGTCGTTAGTTCTATGAAACGTCTCACTATTTATGTACTTTTATTCAATAAAATCTATAACATTACAAGAATAAAAAGTTCGAAAAAGAAATGTGCTCAGCGATGTATTTCTAAAATTCGTAAAAAATATAACCAAATTAGACTTTATACCATACCATACCATACTTGACTTTATACTATAGTTCTTTATCAGATCAGTCTAAATAATTTAGTTTTGCGTTGTTATATACATAAAATAAATAAATAAACCACTGCGGAACATATTACTTACTCATTTGTTAACAAAACGTAAGAAAGTTCACTTAAATTATTGAGCATATACATATTACGCTCTTATTGAGCATATACATAGGGGCGAAAATATACTGGCAATGATACTTGCTTTGACCGATCAAAGTTTTGCCTAGGACACTTTTTGAGAGGGACAGGCCGTCTATTTGTTTATGATAGGTACGTCAAAAATTACGGCGGTTGTGTTGTGAATATCTGGTTTATTCCATATTAAAGTATATATAATCAAGCAAGTATCATTCTATTTTCGCCCCTATGTATATGCTCAATAAGAGCTAAATTTAAGTGAACTTTCTTACGTTTTGTTAACAAATGAGTAAGGAATATGTTTCGCAGTGGTTTATTTATTTATTTTATGTATATAACTACGCAAAACTAAATTATTTAGACTGATCTTATAAAGAACTATGGTATAAAGTTTAATTTGGTTATATTTTTTACGAATTTTTAGAAATACATCGCTGAGCACAACATTTCTTTTCGAACTTTTATTCTTGTAATGTTGTAGATTTTTATTGAATAAAAGTACATAAATAGTGAGACGTTTCATATAACTAACGACTGACACCAGTTTTATATTTCTACAACGCCTAATAAAAAGTACATCGCTGGCTGACGACGACAGTTCTGGGCGAAAATCTTTTAAAAAAAAGCGGAACAAATGACGAGTTACATTTATTTCTATAGAACTAACACAGAACTAACATTCTAACTTATTTATTAATATATAGAACAATGTCAATCGCTAGGTACAGTCACACGGCCTAGTTCTCTATTTGTGATAGTGCCAAAGAAAAAGTGGTAAGGTAGGTACCTACCTACTTACTCAGAATCAAAGAATATTTTACTCTACGAGCTCAGATTCAACCACAGAAATATATTTTTTTAATATAAGCAGAAGAAACTCAAATTTCACACACACACTGATGATATTTGACAATATTTGCATCCTGTTCATGATAAGGACTGTCACATAACTCTGTCCCTTTCCTTCCTTAGCATTGCAATGTATTGCAACACGAACCACTACACTGAAAGATTTATCATCCGAGCCGGTTTTTTCATGCGAAATGTTCCTTAACTGTCATGTTTGTTGTGTTGTCATAGTTGTCATATATATTTAAAATTATTTTTTACTGTTTTGTGCTTTTAAACTCAATAGAAATGATAAAATGCAACGTGTACAATGTGTGGAAGTGTTTCTTATTAAAAATATTCCTGGAATATCGTTCCTTCGGTAAGCAATTCATGTTTTTTTGACGTGCCCAATGATAATATACAATTTCGTGTTATTTTTGAAACAATAACCATTATTAGACTTTTGAATGCTATTTATCAGCAATATATTTATTTTACAAAGTAGTGTATTGATTATAACCATTTCATAAGAAATACTACAAGTAATTTAATAATTTCGTAAATAGCATAGATCATTTGACAGATCCAGTTTTGTTTACTATGGCTGGGCCGAATCAAGGCAAATAATTATACGAATTTAGTACCTGTATCTATAAAAATCTCAGGAATTCTTTCTTGAAGATTAAAATGCACATTTTATTAAAATACTGAAAGTGAATTTTATTTAAAAAAATAAAAAATATGCCAAAAAATATGCAAGGAAAATATGCCAGAAAATAATACCTCAAGAAAGAGAACTGCTATGGGGAGTATGTCTCTTCCGTACTACGAGTACCTACCAGGACATTGAATGGACGCCAGCAACCATCAACATCATTGCAATGTTTCATTGCACGTGATTTTATATAAATTTTATTTATTTAATGACTAGTATATTTTCCCATAAGGCAATAGAATTTTCCATTGTAAAAAGCAGATGCAGATCCGTCCGCATACCGCGCACGGCACAAGATTCAGCGTCTCAAAATTTTTGGTTTTGCTACACTGTACTGAATATAATTAAAAAATTATCTTAGATCCGACCCTGTATTTTGTCGTTGTGTGAATAATGATCTTAGTGTGTGTTTTTGCCATGCAATTTCAAATGACATGTAAGTCTGCTTACTATTATTATTATATGTCTGTGGATTCAACTAATAATGCTCACCAAAGAGTATATAATAACTACGTTTTAATGCTCACAAACCATCTCTTCTCTCATCTCTATTTAGTTTGTGACACAAACTAAACACACATATCACAAACTATAATCGGGCCGAAAGTGGCCGAAACCTAAACTCCCGTATGACGTATGTCAGTTTGACAATTAATAGTTGTTGCGCATATATCAGCTGAGTAGGTATGTAGGTATTTACCATAATCTGAGTGTGGTGTACAATAGTGTTGCAGCAATAGTGTTGACTATCGACAGTATTGTCCCTTGAAAAATAGTCATACTATCGATAAGCCTATCGATAGTCAATAGTTTGCAATACTATTAATGATACCCAAAACTACGGAAAGTATTGCTTTTCAAAACTTTGGATCCTATCTATCTATTGATGTTTTCTAATCAATACTATCGATACATAGTGTCGATAGTATTGACACTTATATTTCAACAAAAAATGGATCCATACTATTGCACTATCCATAGCTTGTAAAAATTGAATAGTATCGATAGTATTGACAATGACACGTGACAATACTATCGATAGGCCTATCGATAGTATGACTATTTTTCAAGATCAACTGTCAACTATCGATAGTCCTGCAACGCTAGTGTACAAAGTGGTGTACGTGGTGTACATGTAGCTTGTGTGCCTTTACTATTAAAAAAAGTGGCAACAATCAACAAACGTCAATGTCATGTCTGTAGTGATTTTCTCTCTGGTCTCATTACAGACGATGGCTGTATGGGCTTTAGATCCCTTTGCCTTTCCTCACGGATAAAGAAAGAAACCAAAAAAAAAACTCTCTGGTCTGTAATTAAAAAATTATAGTAAATAAATCTAAAAATAAATAAACGTTTTTTTACTAATTTTACCCTTCAGGGAAAAGTGTTTCTAATTATTTCTTTCTAAAATTTTTAAACAAACAATAGGAACGAACGAAGTAAGCGAAATGTAATGTAGTACAGACATTAACTTAACCTAGTTCTGTATCTAATTTGTGAAGCACTCCGAAATGTCCCCAAAGCCGGCCGCGTGCCGCATTTGTCTGACGGTGGACGAGCGCCTGTTGACTATCGAGGGTCCTCTGCAGTTCGTGTATGAGAAGATATCCACTAATGCAGTAAGTTTCATGCAGTAAATCAACCAAGCATAGCGCTTGATAGCAGCTATTGGGCTAAGTTATTAGACTACATTGTTTACACAGAAGTAGTTAGATTGTAGTATAGTATTCGAAAGAATGTGTTACAATATGCACATTTATTGACAAAATCAAAGATGTTATAACCAAGTTTTTAATAATTCCAGCTCCACACGGCTGACGCGCGGCCCGTGACAGCCTGCTACATCTGCCACGCTCAGCTCAAAAAATGCCTAAAATTAATGCTGACTTCTGCCAGAGCTGAGAAAGTGCTCAATGATATAATCAAGAACCATTCTGAGGTAAGTAATACACGCTTACAAACTAATAGCGAAAATAATAAGAGACACAAAATGTTCCAACAACTCCGTATAATTAAATATAATACACAGAAACGTCTTGCACGACTGAAGTCCATAGCTTATGGTGGAGAGTCCCTTAAGTAATATGAGTCGCGCACACACACGCACACACTTCATGGCTAACAGTTAACATACATACATTTTACAACTCCTTTACCCCATAGGGGTAGGCAGAGACTAACGATTTCTTTTTGCTCAATCCTTACAGATCTCTCTCCCTCCTTCTAAACTTATCACTCTCTTCATACATGCTCACTGGTTATGGGTCTGCAATCTGGTTAAAGTGTGTACATGAAAGTTTAAAGGCTAAACTACTCATGCCATTTGATTTCTGATAGATTTATACTGTGATTCTACTGCTAGAGTTCTGTAAGGATCGTAGCAAGTGGAAATCGCTGGTCTCTTCCTGCCCCCGTGGGAAAAAGGTGTGGTGATATGTATGTTATATTGTGATTTATGTATTTGTAGATCACTGAAGCATCAATATCGCTCATTGACTGCAGCCATGTATGTCTGTGGGGAAAACTCACGGTCTCAGTCGCTGATTGTATTGAGACTCTGTTTCCTGCTAAAGCTGTGGAAGAAGATCAAGCAAGAGTCAGAAGATGTTGACTGTACTGAGAAGGCAGAAGGTACACAATAGAGGGTCGGATTATTATTTTTTTGATGCCTTTGAAATATCTCACAATAATAGAGACATCAGTGAAAGAATCGCATCAGTGGTATTTCCTAAGATATGACAAAAAACAATTTACATTCTTAAGCCATGTTTGCATGATTACAAAATGCCCCTTACTAAGTACATTCATATGACGCCACATGTAGATAAAAACTGGACTTTCCCCTATAAGTTTGAGCTCTAATCAATTAACTCAAAAGAATAAACTCTGCTGAAAAGTCATGAAATGTGTTTAATAAAATTATTATTTAAAACACATTTCACATTTTTAACAATTCTCATTCCTTGTTTGATCTCCTATTGCTATACAGTGACTGTATTTGACCCTAAAAAGGCATTCAAATGACTTCCTTTGATGTCGACACATGTTCAACATTTCCAATAGACTTAAAATTTGCTTTCAGTAAAACCATTATAGTCGCAAAAATGTCCCATTTTTGGCAAAATTTTATTTTATTCACAATGTTCTTTAAAATTCAAAATATGAAAGTGTAAAATAAGCAACTTTTTATATAAAATCTTCATTGTAAATCTATATTCTATGCCAAAATAGGGTCATTTTGTGAAAGGGCCATTTTTGCGAAAGAGACATTTTGCAATGTAACGAAATATGTGTCTCATTACGTATACTAAAGCTCAACAAAGATAAATAGAAATACAATAAAATCAAACATTTCACAGGTTTCCCACAACCCATACACGTCGTAGTCTCTGGTATTAAGGATGAGGACAGTGGTTCTGATGCCGAGCTGACAACTCTCCGTTGGAGAGTCTCCGGCGCAGAGACTCAAGTGGAGCCGGAGCTCCGGGAAGGTAAGCAGTTTGCTGACTTTAAAACACGACTGTGTATTATCACAGTCGTCGTCAAACACGTGTTCTATCTTGACCTGACCAGAGATCGAACCTGGGACTTCGGTGTGACAGTCGTTGATGATCGTTAGGCCATGGAGATCATCAGAGTGTATTAGGGATAAAATAAATAAAATTACTCTCAACTGCATGGAATCATAAGCCATGGTTGTAAACAATTTGCAGATGGTGCTTCTGCTCAAATATCAGAAGCTGAGACACAGACACGAGCTGAAGGCAATGTAGCCAAGAAGAACCAACAGCCGAGGCGTCGTGAATGTCATGTTTGTCAACGTAGTTTTGTGTCTAAGTATGGTTTAGAGTATCATTTAAAAACACATACTGGGGAGAAACCATATGAATGTAATGTGTGTCAGAGGCGATTTATCAAAAAGAGTACTTTAGTACAGCATGCAAGGACACATACTGGAGAGAAACCATATGAATGTAATGTTTGTCATCGTAGTTTGTGTCTAAGAATGGTTTAGATTATCATTTAAGAACACATACGGGGGAGAAACCATATGAATGTAATGTTTGTCAGAGGCGATTTAGTGAAAAGGGTCATTTAGTATCGCATGTTAGGACACATACTGGGGAGAAACCATATGAATGTAATGTTTGTCAACGTAGTTTTGTGTCTAAGAATAGTTTAAGGTATCATTTAAGAACGCACCAGGGGAGAAACCGTATGAATGTAATGCAGGGCTTGAAACCGGTTAATAAAAAACCTAAAAAATAAGTGTTTTGACCTGGTTACGCAGTAACAGCTCAGGGCCATTACGATCGGAGTGAAAACCCTTTTGAATCGGTCTCGCGAGCGGAAATTACCTGGTTAATCCCGCGCGGGCGTGTGACAAGGACAGGTATATCGCTCAGCGTTTTATCTCACTTACGCATTTGCAAGTCTCAACGTGTAGTTTTGTTAGATTTATATCGAACGAGAGTGAGAAATAATTATAGTTAGAGCGAGATAGAACACGATCGTCGAAAAGAGCGAAATGTTTTGGGTCTTTCCGGTATTTTGAACAGGAACTGAAATGATATCGCGCTTTGAACATAACCAGAAATAATATATGGTTTTGCTCAACCGTAACTGATTTAAAACGCTCTTTTTTAAATGTATGGCGCATCGAGTGAGCTGGTTTAGAATTTTAACCAGGTTAGCAAGCCCTGCTGTGGAGGGAGATTCCATGACAGTGCATATCAAATTAAGAAATAACAGATGTGCCCCCCAGACAGCATCAGGCAGGACTAGTGATGTGCAGTTTCCGAAATTTTCAAAGAAACAGCGGAAAGTTTCTTGGAAATTTCACGGAAATAACAGGAAATTTTCCTAAAAACCCGAGAAATTTCTTAGAATTTTCGGAAATTATGGGAAGAAATGTTCGGGAACAGGAAATTTCTCGGCGGCACATCGCTAAGGCAGGGCGAATGTCGATGTTACACCCCCAACATTGATAGGCTACCAGTTGTACCCCCCCAGAAAAAAATCCTGGATCCGCCGTTGGCCACGTGTAGATAAAAACGGGACTTTCCCTATAAGTTTGAGCTCTAATCAATTAACTCAAAAGAATAAACTCTGCTGAAAAGTCATGAAATGTTTTTAATAAAATTATTATTTAACATTTTTAACAATTCTCATTCCTTGTCTGATCTCCTATTGCTATACAGTGACTGTATTTGACCCTAAAAAAGGCATTCAAATGACTTCCTTTGATGTCGACACATGTTCAACATTTCCAATAGACTTAAAATTTGCTTTCAGTAAAACCATTATAGTCGCAAAATGTCCCATTTTTGGCAAAATTTTATTTTATTCACAATGTTCTTTAAAATTCAAAATATGAAATTTTTTTATATAAAATCTTCATTGTAAATCTATATTCTATGCCAAAATAGAGTCATTTTGTGAAAGGGCCATTTTAGAAAGAGACATTTTGCGATGTAACGAAATATGTGTCTCATTACGTATACTAAAGCTCAACAAAGGTAAATAGAACTACAATAAAATCAAACATTTCACAGGTTTCCCACAACCCATACACGTCGTAGTCTCTGGTATTAAGGATGAGGACAGTGGTTCTGATGCCGACGACAACTCTCCGTTGGAGAGTCTCCGCGCAGAGACTCGAGTGGAGCCGGAGCTCCGGGAAGGTAAGCAGTTTGCTGACTTCAAAACACGACTGTTTATTATCACAGTCGTCGTCAAACACGTGTTCTATCTTGACCTGACCGGAGATCGAACCTGGGACTTCGGTGTGACAGTCGTTGATGATCATTGGGCCATGGAGATTGTCAGAGTGTGTTTGGGATATAATAAATAAAATTACTCTCAACTGCATGGAATCATAAGCTACGGTTGTAAACAATTTGCAGATGGCGCTTCTGCTCAAATATCAGAAGCTGAGACACAGACACGAGCTGAAGGCAATGTAGCCAAGAAGAACCAACAGCCGAGGCGTCGTGAATGTCATGTTTGTCAACGTAGTTTTGTGTCTAAGCATGGTTTAGAGTATCATTTAAAAACACATACTGGGGAGAAACCATATGAATGTAATGTTTGTCAGAGGCGATTTAGTGTAAAGGGTCATTTAGTAAGGCATTATAGGACACATACTGGGGAGAAACCATATGAATGTAATGTTTGTCTGAGGCGATTTAGTGAAAAGGGTCATTTAGTAAGTCATATAAGGACACATACTGGGGAGAAACCATATGAATGTAATGTTTGTCAGAGGCGATTTAGTGAAAAGGGTAATTTAGCATCGCATGTTAGGACACATACTGGGGAGAAACCATATGAATGTAATGTTTGTCAACGTAGTTTTGTGTCTAAGAATAGTTTAGGGTATCATTTAAGAACACACCTGGGCAGAAACCGTATGAATGTCATGTTCGTCAGAGGCGATTTAGTGAAAAGAGTAATTTTTAGAGCATGCAATGACACATACAGGGAGAAAAAATATTAATGTAAAGCCTGACCAGGAATATAAAAACCTTGAATTAGAGGCAGCATTTATGCGTTTTTTATTACAACATTATTAAAAGCAGTAGCGGATTCAAACGGTTGAAGACGGGGGCACATGCCCCCCCTCCCCTGACTACATTGTGTACATACTGTGGAGGCAGCTTCCATAACAGTACCTACATATAAAATTAATCGAGTTGTTAAAATAACAGGATTTAGTAGTAATAGTTTCTTACAAGTAAGTATTTCCAAAAAAATAATCCGCCACCATTAGTGATGTGCCGTTCTCGAAATTTTCAAAGAACAAGCGGAAACTTTCTTAAAAATTTCTCGGAAATATTCTCGAGAATGGAAAACGGTGCTCTTCCCAGAATAAAAATACCTACTAGATCCGCCTTTGAAGTTGAAAGTCAAATGACACGAGAAATGACAGATGGGTTTTTCAATGAGGGATTTTCCGAGACCCAAATTAAAAAAGAAATAGTTCCAGATGAATTCATAGGTGGCGCTTAGTAAAAGGCGAGACCATTCAAAAGCAAAACTGCACGGAATTTAGCTACGACAAATAAATTCCCAAATTTTTTGTTTCCTTAAACATTTGATGTGGGATATCAAAAGTCCTTTTTGAGTAGATTCCCAAAATATAACATACGATAACATTTTCACTATGTCTAATTTAGCCTTACATTTATTTTTTGTAATAGTATAGTTTTTAATGGTTTTACTAGATGGCACTTTTTGTATTTGAAACTCGCTATTGTTTCGAGTTAGTACAATCATATAATATGTAAATTGAAATCCATACTAATATTATAAATGCGAAAGTTTGGATGTGAGTTTGTGAATTTGTGAGTTTGTGAGGATGTTTGTTACTCAATCACGCAAAATCTACTGGACGGATTTCGATGAAATTTGGTACAGAGGTAGATAATGACCTGGAATAGCACATAGGCTACTTTTTATCCCGGGAAAAAGCACTGTTCCCGTGGGAAATTCACGCGGGCGAAGCCGCGGGCAAAAGCCAGTTATTAATAAACGTCTTCGTTCCGGGAGTCCTGATTTTTATTTCCTTCCTGTCCTTTGGCCGAGGGTCCACTTTTTTTTTACTTTTGCACAAACCTTAAGTTTTTTAGCTTTAGGTATATTATTTTATGGTCTATTGTGTTTGTTGTTGTTGGGGTTGTTGCTATGTTGTTGCTTTTGTTTGTTGATAACAAAGAAAGAATTCCAACCAACTTTGTCTGAGCTTTTGTAAGGTATTAAGCTTAGTACTTGTACTATTTATATATTCTGTGGTATTAGTTCCTTATACATAATCCATGTTCGCTTTTCTTTTATTTTTCTTTAAGATTATCCACAAAGATTTAAATCTTTGATTACACTGGTCAACAAAATAAAAAAAATTGTTTCCTGTGATATTTTTTTTCTTTTTATCTCAATTTGGCACGTATTTTTAAATAAGGCAGTAGTTTTTCTCTAACAGCTTTTGTTTTTAAGTTATAGCTATCTACCCTCATTAACTGATTTTTATTTTTTGTTACTAAAATATATTTTCTTGTTGTTTTTTTTTTATATAGTATCGTCTAGAAGATGTTGTGTGCTTAATCCAGAGTGTTTTTGGTATATTTGTGGCGAAAATATATTAAAACAATTTCGAAAACCTATACCTAACCTTGTCAGAACTGTGTATCATAAATACTTTAAAACTGTGTGTAATTAGTAGGGCAAGCTATGGCCATATATTGTATCCCAGAAATACGTGTATTGTGTCTACTCTACGGCTATGGTCCAGTGAAAAAGAGATGCCATTAAAGTTCGTAGGTAACACCAAGATTTGACGAGAACCACGAAACCACCACGACGAGTGGTCTGCTCTGCTTTTTGATAATAAACGAAATCAACCCTTGAAATCGAAGTAACTGATCATAACATATCTTCTGCTCAACCACCTCAATTAAAATCACGAGAGGTACAACACAACACATCTAAAGGCGCTTGACAAAAGTGGCGAATGTTTCAATTTTCTTACACTCAATTAATATCAATTAATCCCGAAATTTCCAAGTGAGCGGAGCCCCGGGGTTTAGCAAGTTTTCCATACCTATGAAAAATGCTATATTAGCTGCGCCCCGGGGCCCTACTCCCGTAGGAATTTCGGGTTAAAGAGCCACCCTATGTGCTATATCCTGTATTTTTCTGTATTTCATCGAAATCCGTCCAGTAGATTTTGCGTAGTTGAGTATCAAACACACATCCTCCCACATGTCTAGACTTTCGCATTTAAAATATCTGTGGATTTTGTTCAATTTCGATGAGCACTAGTATGGGACCAGGTGGTCCAAAATATATGTATTTAGTCCCATAAGAAGCACAATTTAATGCTCTAAAACTTTTAATAGGGCTATGTTTTCGAAATTGTGGGTCTTTTTCGAGATATAATAGTAAAACTGCAACAATACCCCTTTTTGTAGGTACATTTTCACTCCGTGTGCCCTAATCACAACTTTTTGGAGGGGAAACACTAGGATAGTCATATTGGGCTACTAACAAAGCCATCAAAACAATAAAAGCTCTTGTAGGCTTTAAGGTCGAATTGAATCTTAATTCTACCAGCCTCCATAGATATACATATAAACTATGACAGGATAGGGCCAATAGAAGCCACATTTTTTTTTTTAATTTTTGTCTTTCTGTCTATGTTTGTACGCGCACACTACGCGCATCACGTAAATACTACTGGACCAAATTTTATGCGGTTTTCACTGTTATACTGTTGAAGGTCTACCTTAAAATCTGGCATAGGTTTCATCTCGATACGCCGCTTAGAACAATAGTAAATTATGCGCAGACGAAGTTGCGAGCACAGGCTAGTCTATACATATAATAAAACAGTAAAAATATTTTGTCTGTACATTTAATATTTTTGACTGAAATGGATAGAGGGAGACCTAAAAAGAACAATAGAAAGCAAAAAATTTTTTTTGGAATTTCTTTTCTGTCTGTCTGTCTGTCTGTCTGTCTGTCTGTCTGTATGTATGTACGCGTTTCACGCAAAAACTACTGGACGGATTTGAATGAAACTTTTTTTGTTGTATAGCTATTAAGCCTGGGCAACATATAGGCTATAATTCATTTTGAAAACTGGAACACCTGATGAAGAACCATAACGGAACAGCTAAACTATAAGTAATATGGAAATGGTGCCTTAACAAAAATCGTTCAACCTGATGAGCATTTTCTGCCGACGTATAAAAATTGAAGATCTGGAACATCTGATGAAAAGCTCCAAGAGACCAGCTACACTATAACATATATGGAAATGGCGCCTTAGCAAAAATCGTTCAACCTGATGAGCATTTTCTGCTGACGTATAAAAATTGAAGATCTGGAACATCTGATGAAAAGCTCCAAGAGAGATTTTTCTTCTAAGCGAAACTCACGCGGGCGAAGCCGCGGGCGACAGCTAGTAAATAATATATTTTCAACATGTCAACTGCACACGTGCTAGCTACATCTGCCGCGCCCAGCTCCACAAGTGTCATTCACTCTTGCTATTCCTCTTCACCGTACCAGTTTTTATTCCAACTCTTTCGCCGTTACGGCAACCAGACTCTGGAACGCGCTCCCTGACTCCATCAAAACTGCCCCGAGCCGTGATTGTTTCAAAGCCCGGGTATTCAGGCACCTACTTGCGCAAAACTAGTTCCCTCGCTGCTTAACTATCTATTTTATATTCTATGTATGTATTTATGTATGGTATTATTTATTTATATTTTATGTATTGATATTCTTATATGTCATATTAGCATATATAATTATGTATTACTATGCATTTTTATATACATATTTTATCTTACTCTTATTTTTGTCTCCCCGTCTCGTTTCCAACAATCCCTTTATTAGACCCACTTAAGTTCTCTGTTTACCCCAAAGGTCGACTGTTAGATAATGCTTCTGCATTAAGTCTACCTATTTGTACATTATGTTTGTCCAATAAAGGTTAAATAAAATAAATAAGTATCAGGCTGATGGTTACTTTAGCCAGAGCTGAGAAAGTGCTTAATAACATCAAATCATGTACTGCAACAAACCGCCAAGCCATTGGTCTGTGTGGGCCTCTGTCTATCACTGAAATTGAATGTTATGATTATGACATTCTGCCAGCCTTCACTGAGCACCAAACTAAGGCGGAGAATGTTGATGCTAAGACTGAAAGAGGATGGGACTCCAATCAAGATGACACTTATTGGAATGGCAACCGTGTAACTAGGTTGATTCCTTTTGTGCGGGATGTAGGACCTTGAGATATACCTAAGGCTTGGATAAGCATTCGGTTAAAACGGCCTATATGTGGATATATGAAGGGGTAGAAGTTTCAGCAATTCGGCAACTCGACAGGGGGCTTGATAATCGCTTACCTTGCTCGCTTGCTGATGATTTCTCCTGGTGATCACCAGATTTCTTCTGGACACAAGTGGCTCCTTCGGAAGATACTGGTTCTGCGGCGAATTTCAAAACGGCGCGCGCGCGGGCCATAGAGGCGCTGGACGCACGCAATCTCAATGATGTACGGATCGAAACTGGAATGCAATCACTGTCGATGCTTCCGGGAGGGCGAGTCGATTCTATCTCGCTCCCTCATTTGCCCGCAAAGGGGACAGCGATATCAAGTTGTCTTGTCACCGAATCGGAGAGAAAAAAGGAAATTATAAAAAAATTAGAGGCTGAAGGCCTCAACATAGCTCCCCGCCTTGAAAGGTCCAGAGCTTTCAAATTAAAATATAGACAAGAAGCTAGGTGGATAGACTAGATAAGATAAAATAGATTAAGCTAGGAGGATAGATTGGAGGTAATAGCGGTCTGAGAATATCAGCGAATCGATATCTACGGTAGAAATTATGATTAAATAAGCGGTTTAATTAAATTGCGGTTGATTCAATTGCGGTTTGATTAAATTGCGGTTTGATTAAGTTGCGGTTTGATTATTGGGTAGGCAAAGGATACAGCTTTGTGACAGGACGCTTATATGTGCCTGACACAGTCTTGACTAAAGCCACGCGAATTATACCATCCGATCCAGGAAACACCTCCTTTATGACACCCAATGGCCAAGTCAAGGGCGGTACGTTATCTTGACCCAAGAGAACGACAGTGCCTATCTCTATGGGACGATCGTGAGTGCACCATTTCTGACGGACTTGCAGCGTATGCAGGTATTCAATACGCCACTTTTTCCAATATGATAACAAAAGTTGATCCAAAAGTTTTTTACGCTTTGTCAAATTCATACTTTCCTCTGTTAATTCAGAAGAAGGTAAATAAGTAATGGGACTGGACATTAAAAAATGAGCCGGCGTGAGAACGTCAGGATGCGGATCAGATGATAAAACACTAAGAGTAGGCTGACGAAGCCAGGACGGGCCGTTATAATATAAGGAATGTACAATTAACTCTGAAGGCAGCATGCCACGTGAAAGACAATCGCTAGGATTCTCTTTCCCTGATACGTGATTAAAACAAGCGGCAGGTAAATTTTCCTGAATTTTTGCAATACGGTTGCTAACAAATATAGACCACCTATGAGGGGCAGAATGGATCCACGAGAGCGCAATAGTGGAATCCGAAAACGCATAAGTACCGGCAATCGGAATGCGGGCAGAAAGCTTCTCTCTGACAACCTTAACAAGTTTAGACAGCAACAAAGCAGCAACGAGTTCTAATCGAGCTAGTGTTGTTACTTTAGCGGGGGAAACCTTGGATTTCGCACAAAGAAGGCGGACCGTTATGTTACCTTGAGTATCAGAAATGTGTAAATATACACAGCAACCATAGCCACTAAAGCTAGCATCACAAAAGGCCACAATGTTTACGACAAATTCTGCAAAAACTCCAACATGACGTGGGATTTTAAGAGCAGATAGTGCGGGAAAATCCCGTGCTAACGCAGTGAAGCGGTCTATGATTGGCTGCGGAGGTACCTCATCCCAATCTATCTTGGCTAACCAAAGTTCTTTAATAAGTATTTTAGCGTACAAAACGACTGGCGCTACAAGGCCAAGTACGTCGAATAAGCGAGCAATTAATGATAAAATGGTGCGTTTTGTACATTTACTGTCCACTGGGCTGGTTGTCAAAGAAAAAGTATCTTCAGCGGGCTCCCAGGTTAAACCAAGGATTTTAAAATTGTTAATATTGTTATCCATACTACAAAAATTAACTGATAAGCGGTGAGACGCAGGGAGGGTCTCTAACAAAGCGGGTGAATTGCTGGCCCATTTGACAAGGTCGAAGGAACCTAATTTAAATAAATCAATTAAGTTGTGTGACAACTTTATAGCGGTTTGTTCATCAGGAACAGAATAAACATAATCATCCATATAAAACTGGGTTTCTACCAATTTGGATGCGTCCGGAGAGCGGTCGCTATGCTCACACGCCAGATGGCGTAGTGTGCGCATGGCTAAATAAGGACTAGACGCCAACCCAAAAGGCACGCGGTTGAAATTAAAGGTGCGAATAGGCTCATCCCTATTGAAGCGGAATAAAATTCGCAAGTATTCGCGGTGATGCGGATTAACACCGATTCTTAAAAACATCTGTTTAATATCTGCGGTCATAGCTATGGGAAACGTACGAAAATCAAGTAATAACAAAAATAAGTCGGCCTGTAAATTCGGTCCGACATGTAAAATGTCATTGAGTGACAACCCTGAGTGCGTCTTAGCGCTGGCGTCCAAAACCACACGAATACTATCTTTGTCGGGCCTAATGACCGCATGGTGCGGTATGTAATAGCCCTGTTCTGTTAATTCAGAATCAGGTACTTCCGATAAATAACCCTGAGATATATAGTCGGTGATGGTTTTATTATAATTTTCGCGTAGGGTTGGTACGTGCGCAAATTTACGTTCGAGGGCCAACAGGCGGCGGTGGGCGACTGCACGAGAATTACCCAACTCAGAGGGTTCCGCGAAAAGGGTAGGTCAACAAAATACCTACTGTCTTTAAACGTGACGGAAGAACAAAAAATGTCTTCGCACTCTTTTTCGGATGGACTAATAAGCCGTGAAAATGGTACTTCCTCCAATTCAAAGAACTTCTGTAAACCCGACTCAATGTCAGTATTAGTCAGCGCGGTAAACGAGGAAGATTGAGAAAACGAGTCACAATGACCTGCCGCACCTCCCATCAGTACGTAACCGAAGCTAGTCAGGACAGCTGGGGGGGCGCTACTGCCCGACTCAATCATATTACCTAAATAAATATATGGAAAAAGTTGCGCGCCGAGAATAATGTCAATATTTCCCGGCACATTCCAAGTTAAATCGGCTAGTGGTAATTTATTTATATATGACATGTCGTCATTTAATTCAATATAATTCGCGGGTAACTTACCTGTGATGCAATCTACCACTAACGCATGAATATAATATTTATCTTCGGGATTAACGCGCGATTCTATTGTTACATGTATATAACCATGCACTAGCTGCGTGGACATTCCAACACCCTGTAACGATGAGTTATGTAGCTTAACTATAGGTAAGTTCAAACGCTTACAACAATTCAAAGTTATTAAATTATTCTGAGACGCACTATCTATCAAACACCTGACCACAATTTTGTCACGACCATTGTTGTCAGTCGCATACACTTGAGCCGTAGACAATAAAACATAATTTGAATTCCGCATTCCTGTGTTTAACGTCACAGAAGTTATATTTTCTACTGATGGCGAGGGCTGGGCGCGCGCAGACTGCGTGGCGTCTGCTCGATAACAAACCGGTTTGCCGTCGCCTGGCGCTGGGTCCGATTTGCTATTCTCAGAGAAATGCAACAATGAATGGTGCTGTTTTTTACAAAACTTGCATGTCGAATGCGACTTACATTTATTCAATGTGTGGGTTAGGCTTAAGCAGTTAATACAGGCACGCTTTGACTTAATAAAATCGAAACGAATTTGCGGTGTACTCATATTTTTAAATTGCTCACACCTAAACAATGGATGTTTTTTCGCCTGCGCATATTGGGCAGGGCGTTTCTATTTCACACCGTGGCGCGCTATTTGATATGAAAGTTTTTGAAGTACTAGGGGGATTCGTCACTCGCGTTTCAAACCGCGAACAATTATTAGTATGTGATCTTTCGCGTGCCTTTATATGATCTTGTATAAAAGATATAAATTCTGTATAAGACGGCAATTCCTTCCCACTAATATGTGTTTCGAATAGCTGGGCTGTTTGAGAGTCAACCTTTCGTAGACCACAATGTAATAACATAAAATCCAATAATTTAGGTATCTTTAGCTGCTTGAGCGTTGCAATAGACGCCGAATATTTTTCAATAAAAGTGTTTAAGCTAGCGGTATTATTGACACAATTTTTAATGTCCAAAATGTTGTTTAAATAATGAATACCTAAAGTGCGATTATCTTGGTACTTCTTAACGAGAGAGTCCCAAATTGTATTATAAGTCTCTCCCGTGGGAACAATACCTGCAGTTAATTTTAAAGCACTGTGGGTAAGTTTGCCCATGAGATATTGGACACGCTGCGAGTCCGTCAGATCTGCGTTTTCGTGAATATTACTACGAAATATTTCGTAAAATATCGGCCAATTTTCAATTTTACCATCAAAGGAAGGTATCTGTATAGGTGGTAATTTTATAGGGCCTTTCTTAAGTGACACGCCAACGTTAGTCTTATCTCTGGCTAAAATTAGATTACGTTTGTATTTAATCGCTGAATATAATTCTTCGAACGAGTTTAAAGCCGCGTAATCAGGTGGGGTTTCTTTCAGTTCAAAGTTCAACTCATTAATATGTTCTATGATTACTTCAAATTTGTCATAAAGTTCGCTGATAGTCTCAGATTGGGCTAGAAATGGCTCATTCGAACGATAATCGTAATTGGAAATGCCTTTGCTTATATCGTATAAACGATTAATTCGTTCATAAATAGCTTCTTTTTTGGCAATGAGTTGTTTTAATTTGGCTTCGAGTTTGTTAGAAGCCATTATTGGAAATTACTATAAGAAAGTATATGGAAGGTGAATTAGCAAAATGCAATTAACAAGATGGCGGTTCGTGGCACTAACGCCGAGGCGAAAGTACATATAATATTAAAAGCTGGACAAATCCGCTCGTAAAGGACCAAATTATGGAATGGCAACCGTGTAACTAGGTTGATTCCTTTTGTGCGGGATGTAGGACCTTGAGATATACCTAAGGCTTGGATAAGCATTCGGTTAAAACGGCCTATATGTGGATATATGAAGGGGTAGAAGTTTCAGCAATTCGGCAACTCGACAGGGGGCTTGATAATCGCTTACCTTGCTCGCTTGCTGATGATTTCTCCTGGTGATCACCAGATTTCTTCTGGACACAAGTGGCTCCTTCGGAAGATACTGGTTCTGCGGCGAATTTCAAAACGGCGCGCGCGCGGGCCATAGAGGCGCTGGACACACGCAATCTCAATGATGTACGGATCGAAACTGGAATGCAATCACTGTCGATGATTCCGGGAGGGCGAGTCGATTCTATCTCGCTCCCTCATTTGCCCGCAAAGGGGACAGCGATATCAAGTTGTCTTGTCACCGAATCGGAGAGAAAAAAAAGGAAATTATAAAAAAATTAGAGGCTGAAGGCCTCAACACTTATTAAATGTCCCACCCAGTTCCACCAAATACAAATAGGACTTAAAAGAAGCGCGAAATGTGGATGTATGTACAAATTTTCTTTTCTAATAATAGTATATTCATTCTAGATTTCAATGTATGGAAAAATTTGGCAAAATTATTTATCATGCTTTATTGTATCTGTGTTATGCCTATGTCATTATGAGTACATTAAAAAACACTACCCTCCCCCGCCCCCCGCCGTTGGGTCCCCCCTTCCTCCCTTAAAACGTGTCCCGTTTTACAAATTTTCTGAATTCTTAGAAAAACTATACAAGTTAGGACAAAATTATCAAAAGCTACATTATTTATCAATAAATTATTGTGTATACATTGTCAAGGGGCCTTGGTTGCTTCAGCAAAACTGTAGAAGATAATGATGACGATACTAATTTGTTCCAAATAATAAATTCAATCTAATCTCCTTCCTTGCAAAAAATAATAAACATAATTGTTACTTGTGTAACAAGATTTATTTTTGCTAAAGTGCTGATTTTTAGTAAACTTTCACGCACCATAGCTTTGAAACTTTGACTCATATCAAAATAAATGTAAGATCTTATTTGTGGGTATTTATTTAATGTAGCCTTTGATCATTTTATCCTAACTTGTGTAGTTTTCCTAAGAATTCAGAAAATTTGTAAAACGGGACACGTTTCAAGGGGGGAAGGGGGGACGCCAATAGCGGGGGGCAGGGGAGGGTAGTGTTTTTTAATTTAATCATACATAGGCATAACATAGATACAATAAAGCATGATAAATAATTTTGCCGCGAAATAGTCTAAAATGAATAGACTATAACAGTGGCATAGCGCTGTGCGTGGCTGTGCCATTTGGAGTAAAGGTGAACGCAGACTTGTGCTGCACCGCACGCACCGCAGTCCCCGCATTCGATTTCTTTATATGAAGTTTTATGTAACCTCGCCACAATTTATTTCTGTGAACCTCGCATACCTACACGCACCGCGGTCGCCGCAGTCAGTCCCTGACACGGCCGAATTCCCCAGGTTGCGTTGGTGCGGCTAAGTCTGCGTTCACCTTAAACATAGATTAGGTACAAAAAAAAAATAGTGGCCTAGTTCTCTATTTGTGATAGTGCCAAAGAAAAAGTGGTAAGGTAGGTACCTACCTACTTACTCAGAATCAAAGAATATTTTACTCTACGAGCTCAGATTCAACCACAGAAATATTTTTTTTAAATATAAGCAGAAGAAACACAAATTTCGCACACACACTGATGATATTTGACAATATTTGCATCCTGTTCATGATAAGGACTGTCACATAACTCTGTCCCTTTCCTTCCTTAGCATTGCA
This sequence comes from Ephestia elutella, assembly GCA_018467065.1. Classification (NCBI taxonomy): domain Eukaryota; kingdom Metazoa; phylum Arthropoda; class Insecta; order Lepidoptera; family Pyralidae; genus Ephestia; species Ephestia elutella. The sequence goes on from CM031574.1 coordinate 13,412,549, forward strand.
ATGTATTGCAACACGAACCACTACACTGAAAGTTTTATCATCCGAGCCGGTTTTTTCATGCGAAATGTTCCTTAACTGTCATGTTTGTTGTGTTGTCATAGTTGTCATATATATTTAAAATTATTTTTTACTGTTTTGTGCTTTTAAACTCAATAGAAATGATAAAATGCAACGTGTACAATGTGTGGAAGTGTTTCTTATTAAAAATATTCCTGGAATATCGTTCCTTCGGTAAGCAATTCATGTTTTTTTGACGTGCCCAATGATAATATAGAATTTCGTGTTATTTTTGAAACAATAACCATTATTAGACTTTTGAATGCTATTTATCAGCAATATCATTATTTATTTTATAAAGTAGTGTATTGATTATAACCATTTCATAAGAAATACTACAAGTAATTTAATAATTTCGTAAATAGCATAGATCATTTGACAGATCCAGTTTTGTTTACTATGGCTGGGCCGAATCAAGGCAAATAATTATAAGAATTTAGTACCTGTATCTATAAAAATCTCAGGAATTCTTTCTTGAAGATTAAAATGCACATTTTATTAAAATACTGAAAGTGAATTTTATTTAAAAAAAAATAAAAAATATGCCAAAAAATATGCCAAAAAATAATACCTCAAGAAAGAGAACTGCTATGGGGAGTATGTCTCTTCCGTACTACGAGTACCTACCAGGACATTGAATGGACGCCAGCAACCATCAACATCATTGCAATGTTTCATTGCACGTGATTTTAAATAAATTTTATTTATTTAATGACTAGTATTTTTTCCCAAAAGGCAATAGAATTTTCCATTGTAAAAAGCAGATGCAGATCCGTCCGCATACCGCGCACGGCACAAGATTCAGCGTCTCAAAATTTTTGGTTTTGCTACACTGTACTGAATATAATTAAAAAATTATCTTAGATCCGACCCTGTATTTTGTCGTTGTGTGAATAATGATCTTAGTGTGTGTTTTTGCCATGCAATTTCAAATGACATGTAAGTCTGCTTACTATTATTATTATATGTCTGTGGATTCAACTAATAATGCTCACCAAAGAGTATATAATAACTACGTTTTAATGCTCACAAACCATCTCTTCTCTCATCTCTATTTAGTTTGTGACATAAACTAAACACACATATCACAAACTATAATCGGGCCGAAAGTGGCCGAAACCATGGAAGTAGTAAGTACTTTGTACAACAGGTACTTATTACTTCCATGGCCGAAACCATGGAAGTAGTAAGTACTTTGTACAACGGTACTTATTACTTCCATGGCCGAAACCTAAACTCCCGTATGACGTATGTCAGTTTGACAATTAATAGTTGTTGCGCATATATCAGCTGAGTAGGTAGGTATTTACCATAATCTGAGTGTGGTGTACAATAGTGTTGCAGCAATAGTGTTGACTATCGTATTGTCCCTTGAAAAATAGTCATACTATCGATAAGCCTATCGATAGTCAATAGTTTGCAATACTATTAATGATACCCAAAACTACGGAAAGTATTGCTTTTCAAAACTTTGGATCCTATCTATCTATTGATGTTTTCTAATCAATACTATCGATACATAGTGTCGATAGTATTGACACTTATATTTCAACAAAAAATGGATACATACTATTGCACTATCCATAGCTTATATAGTATTGACAATGACACGTGACAATACTATCGATAGGCCTATCGATAGTATGACTATTTTTCAAGATCAACTGTCAACTATCGATAGTCCTGCAACGCTAGTGTACAAAGTGGTGTACGTGGTGTACATGTAGCTTGTGTGCCTTTACTATTAAAAAAAGTGGCAACAATCAACAAACGTCAATGTCATGTCTGTAGTGATTTTTCTCTCTGGTCTCATTACAGACGATGGCTGTATGGGCTTTAGATCCCTTTGCCTTTCCTCACGGATAAAGAAAGAAACCAAAAAAAAACTCTCTGGTCTGTAATTAAAAAATTATAGTAAATAAATCTAAAAATAAATAAACGTTTTTTTACTAATTTTACCCTTCAGGGAAAAGTGTTTCTAATTATTTCTTTGTAAAATTTTTAAACAAACAATAGGAACGAACGAAGTAAGCGAAATGTAATGTAGTACAGACATTAACTTAACCTAGTTCTGTATCTAATTTGTGAAGCACTCCGAAATGTCCCCAAAGCCGGCCGCGTGCCGCATTTGTCTGACGGTGGACGAGCGCCTGTTGACTATCGAGGGTCCTCTGCAGTTCGTGTATGAGAAGATATCCACTAATGCAGTAAGTTTCATGCAGTAAATCAACCAAGCATAGCGCTTGATAGCAGCTATTGGGCTAAGTTATTAGACTACATTGTTTACACAGAAGTAGTTAGATTGTAGTATAGTATTCGAAAGAATGTGTTACAATATGCACATTTATTGACAAAATCAAAGATGTTATAACCAAGTTTTTAATAATTCCAGCTCCACACGGCTGACGCGCGGCCCGTGACAGCCTGCTACATCTGCCACGCTCAGCTCAAAAAATGCCTAAAATTAATGCTGACTTCTGCCAGAGCTGAGAAAGTGCTCAATGATATAATCAAGAACCATTCTGAGGTAAGTAATACACGCTTACAAACTAATAGCGAAAATAATAAGAGACACAAAATGTTCCAACAACTCCGTATAATTAAATATAATACACAGAAACGTCTTGCACGACTGAAGTCCATAGCTTATGGTGTAGAGTCCCTTAAGTAATATGAGTCGCGCACACACACGCACACACTTCATGGCTAACAGTTAACATACATACATTTTACAACTCCTTTACCCCATAGGGGTAGGCAGAGACTAACGATTTCTTTTTGCTCCAATCCTTACAGATCTCTCTCCCTCCTTCTAAACTTATCACTCTCTTCATACATGCTCACTGGTTATGGGTCTGCAATCTGGTTAAAGTGTGTACATGAAAGTTTAAAGGCTAAACTACTCATGCCATTTGATTTCTGATAGATTTATACTGTGATTCTACTGCTAGAGTTCTGTAAGGATCGTAGCAAGTGGAAATCGCTGGTCTCTTCCTGCCCCCGTGGGAAAAAGGTGTGGTGATATGTATGTTATATTGTGATTTATGTATTTGTAGATCACTGAAGCATCAATATCGCTCATTGACCGCAGCCATGTATGTCTGTGGGGAAAACTCACGGTCTCAGTCGCTGATTGTATTGAGACTCTGTTTCCTGCTAAAGCTGTGGAAGAGATCAAGCAAGAGTCAGAAGATGTTGACTGTACTGAGAAGGCAGAAGGTACACAATAGGGGACCAGACAATTTTTTTTTTGATGCCTTTGAAATATCTCACAATAATAGAAACATCAGTGAAAGAATCACATCAGTAGTATTTCCTAAGATATAACAAAAAACAATTTACATTTTTAAGCCATGTGTGGACGATACCAAAATGCACTTTCATATTTCGAATTTTAAAGAACATTGTGAGTAAAATAAAAAAATTGTGAACACTATGCCAAAATAGGGACATTTTGCAAAAGGGCCATTTTGCAATGTAACGAAATATGTGTCTCATTATACTAAAGCTCAACAAAGATATATATAGAACTACAATAAAATCAAACGTTTCACAGGATTCCCACAACCCATACATGTTGTAGTCTCTGGTATTAAGGATGAGGACAATGGTTCTGATGCTGATGACAACACTCCGTTGGAGAGTCTCCGCGCAGAGACTCGAGTGGAGCCGGAGCTCCGGGAAGGTAAGTAGTTTGCTGACTTCAAAACACGACTGTGTATTATCACAGTCGTCGTCAAACACGATGTTCTATCTTGACCTGACCAGAGATCGAATCTGGGACTTCCAGTCCCGCATGATGACCATTGGGCCACGGAGATCGTCAGAGTGTGTTTGGGATAAAATAAATAAAATTACTCTCAACTGCATGGAATCATAAGCCACGGTTGTAAACAATTTGCAGATGGCGCTTCTGCTCAAATATCAGAAGCTGAGACACAGACACGAGCTGAAGGCAATGTAGCCAAGAAGAACCAACAGCCGAGGCGTCGTGAATGTCATGTTTGTCAACGTAGTTTTGTGTCTAAGTATGGTTTAGAGTATCATTTAAAAACACATACTGGGGAGAAACCATATGAATGTAATGTTTGTCAGAGGCAATTTATCAAAAAGGATCATTTAGTAAAGCATGTTAGGACACATACTGGGGAGAAACCATATGATTGTAATGTTTGTCAACGTAGTTTTGTGTCTAAGGATAGTTTAGAGTATCATTTAAAAACACATACTGGAGAGAAACCATATGAATGTAATGTTTGTCAGAGGCGATTTATCAAAAAGAGTATTTTAGTAACGCATGTTAGGACACATACTGGGGAGAAACCATATGCTTGTAATGTTTGTCAACGTAGTTTTGTGTCTAAGGATAGTTTAGAGTGTCATTTAAGAACACATACAGGGAAGAAACCATATGAATGTAATATTTGTCAGAGTCAGTTTATTAAAAAGAGCCATTTAGTACAGCATGGAAGGACACATACTGGGGAGAAACCATATGAATGTAATGTTTGTCAGCGGCGATTTAGTAAAAAGTGTCATTTAGTAACGCATGTTAGGACACATACTGGGGAGAAACCATATGAATGTAATGTTTGTCAGAGGTGATTTAGTGAAAAGGGTCATTTAGTAAGGCATGTTAGGACACATACGGGGGAGAAAAAATATTAATGTAATATTTGCAGAGATTTTTCAGTAAAAAGAGTGATTTATTGAGGCATTTATGGATACATACGGGGTAGTAGGTCGGCAAATGTCAAAAAAGTTTTCTAGAAATGATTTTCTCTCATTAGCTTCGGATATGTGTAAATTAAGTATCATAGCATTCAGAAAAATGTCCTCAACACAAATATATAATACTAGCTTTCGCCCGCGTGAATTTCCTACGGTAACAGTACTTTTTCCCGGGATGAAAGGTATGTCATTCTCCGTACTTCCAGCTATGTGTATGCGAAATTTCAGGAAGATTGGTTCAGTAGATAAAGCGTGAAGAGGTAACAAACAAACAAACTCGCTTTCGCATTTACAATATTAGTTAGGATGACAAGCCCCAAAGTGGTGGAGGCAGTTACTTTGACGGCTTAAAGTCCGCTATATAATTTGTTTTTTCTTATAAACAAATCATTTGGGGTATCAAATGAAAGGCCTTTTTGAGTAGATTCCCAAAATATAACATACGATAACATTTTCACTATGTCTAATTTAGCCTTACATTTATTTTTTGTAATAGTATAGTTTTTAATGGTTTTACTAGATGTCTCTTTTTGTATTTGAAACTCGCTATAGTTTCGTTTTGGTACAATCATATAGGTATGTAAATTGAAATTATTTAATAAACGTCTTCGTTCCGGGAGTCCTGATTTTGATTTCCTTCCTGTCCTTTGGCCAAGGGCCCACTTTTTTTTGTACTTTTGCATAAGCCTTACTCGTTAGCTCCAGCAGAAACAAAGTGAATAAAAATAGTGCGAGCCGTCTCAGGATATTGATTCCATCTGATTTCTGCACAACAACTTTTGTGAAGTGTCTACAATTAATTAGTTTTGTGTAATCTTCGAATCCTGCCGATCAATTAAAACCGCAAGATCATCGAGAATTGAGGTTAGAAGACACTATATGACATTTGACATTAGTTAGGCATCTGTCTGACTTTGACATACAACGTCATACGTCAACGTCACTCAAGATTCAGTACAGACAGTGTTGCCATCCTGGAAAAACATTTCTTCCATATCACTTTGTTCCTTTCAACGTAAACAAACAATAGAAATGGAAGATCAATTTCAAATGTTATTTGACAAAATGAAAATAGAGATGCAAAACCAAAATGCCGAATTGAAGAATTCTCTCACAAAAAGTATTATGGAAAAGATGGAAGAAAAACTAGTTCCTATAGTGGAAGAAAATAAAAATCTGAAAATTAAAGTATGTAAATTGGAAAAAGAGATCGCATATCTAAAGAGAGAAGAAAGGAGCAATAATATCATAGTATTTGGTTTAGAAGAAAATGAGTCATCCACACCAGACCTTATCCAAAAATTAAAAGAGATATTCAAAAATGATTTAAATATAAATATCGAAGATGCGGAAGTAAACAAAATTCGCCGCTTAGGAAACAAAATCAGAGAAGACAACAAGCCGAGGCCAGTACTATGCTCAATCCTAAACAACTGGAAAAAGAACGAAATTATTAAAAACAAGAAAAATTTGAAGAAAATCTACATAACAGAGGACTACTCAAAAGAAGTGTTGGAAAGAGAAAAGCACTACAAGCAGAGCTAATTGAGGAGAGGAAAAAGGGTAATATAGCCTATTTGAAATATGACAAACTGATAGTCAAGGAGAACAATACCAACCAGGACAAACGAAAAAGGGAAATCTCCACTTCACCACCCTCATACAACAACCAGGCAAAGAAGCAGCAAACACAACCGGCAACCAAGACAAACAGATCAAACGCCTTTGACTTGATGCGGTCTAGGTCTAACTCTCTATCTCAGATAACTACAACCAAGAAACAATAGCAATTAATAGTCGGCAAACGGAATCCAAAACCAATTAAAAGAACTGAATACGAAAAAACAACGAATCATCAAGCTCTCCCAAGCCGACTGGTCCTCGTGGGAGAAAATGACCACAACCCTCCAAACTACGAATTAAAAAACAAATTAAAAATAGCAACATACAACACCAGAACTCTGGCAACAACTGAAAAACACATAGAATTAATGTATGCCATAAAAAATATAAATTATGACATCATAGGATTGGCAGAAATACGACGCTTGGGATGCAATATAGAAGAACATGACAACCACATCCTGTGTTATATCGGAGAAACTCCCGGCCATCATGGAGTAGGCTTTCTTGTAAAAAAAGAACATAAAGAAAATATTGTAAACTTCGTAGGCCTATCTGAAAGAGTGGCATTACTCCAATTAAAATTAAAAGACAAGGAATTAAGTATAATACAAGCCTACGCACCTACAGAAAAAGTCAAGTGCATGCGATATCGACCAATTCTATTGTACACTGAATAAAGCCCTAGAACTCGCAGGAAAAACTATAATATTAATGGGAGATTTCAACGCGCAAGTCGGACAGCCCAAAGAAAATGAAAGCAAAATTCTGGGCAATTTTGGATACGGAGAAAGAAGCATAAGAGGAGAAAGACTCATCCAATTCGCATACGAACACAAATTCAGTATTATGAATACGTACTTCAATAAGAAAAACAAACGTAAGTGGACGTGGATCAGTCCAGACAAAAAAACAAAAAATGAAATAGACTACATCATTACTAACGAGCCAAGCAATATCACTAACGTAGAAGTCCTAAATAACATTGAACATCCTTCTGACCATCGGATGGTACGATGTGAGTTTCTGGTAGAAAATATAAAAAAGTGTCGAAGAAACTACTCAAATACACTAAAAATACCGACAACGGAACACGAGATCAACTTATATAAAACAAACTTAAAAGAAAAGATACCTACCATTGATAAAGATAATGACATTCAGACAATGTATGACAAACTGGAAAAGATTATTAAAGATAGTCTCACAATAAAATATACAAACAAATCTAACAAAATCAACATTTTATCCGAAAGCACATTAGATCTTATGAGGAAACGTGCTATACTTATACACCAACCAACCAAAACTAAAGAAATGAAAATGGAATTGAGTTGCCTCTTTAAAGTTACAACGAAAGCTATAAAAAAAGATTATCAACAACATAGAAAGAACATTATCGAAAGGAATCTAAAACGCTACAGGAGTACAAAAAGAGCCTTTAAACAATTAAAAACCCACCGAAATTGGATACAGAATCTCAAGTGCGGAGATCAAGTCACTAAATCACGAGAAGAAATCCTAGATTGTGCAACAAAATTTTACAAAGATCTCTATGGAAAATCGAAAGTTACATCTCAAGAAATAACCACTATGATACAAGAACGCAAAATAGAAACACAAAAAGAAATAAGTATATTAGAAGAAAGTGAAGTTATGGATGGGATCAAAAAACTAAAAGCTGAAAAGAGCCCAGGCCCTGATGGCATTCAAAATGAAGCTCTCCAAATTGGAGCCAGTCTATTGTTGACACCGCTGACACATCTATTTAACAGGGTCATTAGTGAAGGACGGGTTCCAAAACAATGGCGGTGCTCGGACATTATACTGTTGTACAAAAAAGGAGATCCTAGAGATATTGCAAACTACAGACCCATCAGCCTCCTCTCCAGCATCTACAAGTTATTTTCAATAGTTTTATTATCTAGACTTAGCCCGACAATTGATACACAACAACCTAAAGAACAGGCAGGTTTCCGGTCAGGCTTCTCCACCATAGATCATATACACGCAATGGAACAAATTATTGAGAAATACAGAGAATTCAAAAGGCCTCTATACATTTGTTTCATCGACTACTCAAAAGCTTTTGACAGCATCTCACATGCATCTATCTGGGAAGCGCTGTATTCGTGTGGAACTAACAACTCTTATATAGATGTTTTGAAGGATATATATAACAACAGTACCAGCAGAGTCAGGTTAGAAACAAGAGGCAGCGAAATATCAATACATAGAGGAGTAAGACAAGGAGACCCGATGTCACCAAAACTGTTCATAGCTGTGTTGGAGCATATTTTTAGGAAATTGAAGTGGCAAAACCAAGGTATAAAAGTAGGCATACAACATCTAAGTCATTTAAGATTTGCAGACGACATCGCAATTTTCGCGGAAACGAGCCGAGACCTTGAATCTATGATCCACTCACTAGATAAAGAGAGTAAGAAAATTGGTCTGATAATGAATGAAAGCAAAACAAAAATCTTAACTAATTCCTCAAAACGACCAATACTCTTATATGATAAAGAGCTGGATTATGTAGACAGTTACATCTACTTGGGTAAAAGAGTGTCTTTCAGTGAGAAGAACGTGGAGGAGGAGGTGGATAGACGCATTGCCATAACCTGGAACAAATTTTGGGCAGCCAAGGAAATACTCAAAGGTGACTACCCAATGCCTTTAAAAAAAGTTGTTGTGGATACTTGCCTTCTACCAACCCTGAGCTACGGATGCCAAACTTGGGTATATACCCAAAAAATTAAAAATAAATTGAATACTTGCCAAAGATCCATAGAGAGGAGTATTCTGAACATTAGGAAAATTCACAAAATTAGATGCAAAACTATAAGAAAAAAAACAAAAATAATCGACGCTCTCTCCCATGCTAAAGGATTGAAATGGCGATGGGCAGGACACGTGGCACGGTGTGGGGATGGGCGGTGGACAATCCTAACGACTGCTTGGAAAGGTCCTAGCGGAAAGAGGAGCCAAGGGAGGCCTAGGGCCCGTTGGATGGATGACGTCGTGGCCCTGGCGGGAACGGATTGGATGCAAAAGGCACAAAACAGAGAGGAGTGGAGGATACTGGAGGAGGCCTATACCCTGGAGGGATCCATTCTCAACGAACACTAACACACTAACACCTATATACTTAACAAAATCATTACTAAAAAAGAATAGACTAACACTATTATATAAGAAACAAACAACTGTGAATCGGATCAATAAAGGCTTTTTTATTTTTTTTATTTTATTATAAGCCTTACTCGTTTGTGTTTGTTGTTGTTGGGGTTGTCGCTTTTGTTTGTTCATAACAAAGATAGAATTCCAACCAACTTCGTCTGAGCTTTTGTAAGGTATTAGTTCCATATACATAATCCATGTTCGTTCCAAGATTATCCATGAATCTGGGCTTGGGTTCTTGCAAGCAAATCTATGTACGGGTTATTGCTTGTCTGTATATGATAGAAATAATAAATTGTCTTGATAAAAATTAGTAAAATATATTGTCCAGAAACTTGAACACTTGAACACTACAAAACAATAATGACATATGTCTCTCGGTGGACGTGCGACTGGTGACCCTCGCCGGCTCGCTGCGGCAGGTGTATGAGAAGCTCACCACCACTACACAGCAATCAAAACCTATCAGACAGCAAACAATATAACAATAAAATTTGGCAAAAAGCAAGGTTTAAGAGTACCTTCTTGTACAGGATAAAATCTGAAAGTTGTAAATATGTTGTTGGAAGTCTAAAAAAGTGTTTCAAACTTATTTTAGCGTTGGATACAGTATGAATCCTAGGGATCGAACTGCAAAGTTAAGTTTGTTTTTGGAACTAGTGGGTCTTTTAGTTAGCGCTACAATGTGAGATGCCTTGCGTGTACGGAAACCTCGGTGCGCGAGCTTGACTCGCACTTTTTTTTATCCTAATATGACTGTTGCGGCCGAAGCCTGGCAACACCGGACCGGATGCGGGAGTACATACATCCAAGCTATTAGGCTAGTAATTAACTAGCCTAATAGCTTGGATGTATGTAAGTTACTTAATTTCTATGAATACACAGTCACATAATTTTCACGACTACAACCTTGGTCTTGGATGTTTATCTATATATGTATTTGTTATAAAATATAGTATCGTTGAGCTAGTATCCTATAACACAAGCCTCGAACTTACTTTGGGGCTAGCTCAATTTGTGTGATTTGTCCGTATATATTTATTTATTTACAACCTGACACAAGAATGAATCCTCTAATGTGCAGGTTTCCTTAAACGGAAGGTGATGGTGGGCACTTACCGCAGTACCAGTGAGCTTCTCATACAGCAGCTGCAGCGAGCCTGCATGCAGCATTGGCTCTTGCTGCATGCCGCACATGTCTCGCGGTGGACGTTTTACATTGGTCGCAAAATAACCTTTTCACTAAATGTCCCTTTTTTGGCAAAATTACCCTTTCACAAAATTTTATTTTATTCGCAATGTTTTTTATTTTCGCAAAATGTCCCTATTTTTTTGGCATAGTGTTCACAAAATTTTTATTTTACTCACAATGTTCTTTAAAATTCGAAATATGAAAGTGTAAAATTAAGCAATTTTTTCTATTAAATTGTCATATTAGATATGATATAGGGTTTATTATTGTATTTGATTACTTTTAATCCATTTAATATCAATAGTATGTAGATTTTATACAAAAAAAAATTCTTTATTTTACACTTTCATATTTCGAATGTTAAAGAACATTCTAAGAAAAATAAAAAGTTTGTCAACACTATTCCAAAATAGGGACATTTTTGCGAAAGAGACGTTTTGCGATGTAACGAAATATGTGTCTCATTATAATAAAGCTCAACAAAAGTAAATAGAACTGCAATAAAATCAAACGTTTCACAGGTTTCCCACAACCCATACACGTCGTAGTCTCTGGTATTAAGGATGAGGACAGTGGTTCTGATGCCGACGACAACTCTCCGTCGGAGAGTCTCCGCGCAGAGACTCGAGTGGAGCCGGAGCTCCGGGAAGGTAAGTAGTTTGCTGACTTCAAAACACGACTGTGTATTATCACAGTCGTCAAACACGCGCGTCACATCACATAGTCAAAGAGTTTAGTCTTAGTTTTCTTATATTAATAACTGAGGTAAATTTTCTATCGAACTGTGTGGTAAGAGACTGGAACAAATTAAATGAGAAAGTCGTCACTGTAGCTTCTGTCTACAGCTTTAAGAATAGACAAAATCTCCTAACTTCAAGATACATGCATCAGCTTATACTGATAGTGTTTCAAATAAAAAATAAAATATGTACCTACGGACTAATCACATAGATTAAGTTAGCCCTAAAGTAAGTTCGAGACTTGTGTTATGGGATACTTACTCCACGATACTGTATTTTATAACAAATACGTATATAAATAAATTTCCAAGATCCAGGGCAATCTGAAAAAGATCATCATTTTCTATCTTGACCCAACCGGGGATCGAACCTGGGACCGCCGTTGTGACAGTCCGATGACCGTTGGGCCACGGAGATCGTCAAAGTGTGTTTAGTATAAAATAAATAATATTACTATCAACCGCATGGAATCATAAGCCACGGTTGTAAACAATTTGCAGATGGCGCTTCTGCTCAAATATCAGAAGCTGAGACACAGACACGAGCTGAAGGCAATGTAGCCAAGAAGAACCAACAGCCGAGGCGTCGTGAATGTCATGTTTGTCAACGTAGTTTTGTGTCTAAGTATGGTTTAGAGTATCATTTAAAAACACATACTGGGGAGAAACCATATGAATGTAATGTGTGTCAGAGACGATTTATCAAAAAGAGTACTTTACTACAGCATGCTAGGACACATACTGGAGAGAAACCATATGAATGTAATGTTTGTCAGAGGCGATTTAGTAAAAAGGGTCCTTTAGTAAGGCATGTTAGGACACATACTGGGGAGAAACCATATGAATGTAATGTTTGTCAGAGGCGATTTAGTGAAAAGGGTCCTTTAGTAAGGCATGTTAGGACACATACTGGGGAGAAACCATATGATTGTAATGTTTGTCAACGTAGTTTTGTGTCTAAGAATAGTTTAAAGTATCATTTAAAAACACATACTGGGGAGAAACCATATCATTGTAATGTTTGTCAATGTAGTTTTGTGTCTAAGAATGGCTTAGATTATCATTTAAGAACACACACAGGGAAGAAACCATATAAATGTAATGTTTGCCTGATTTTAGCTACGACAAATAAATTCCCAAAAAAGCCTTTGTTTCTTTAAACATTTGATGTGGGATATCAAATGAAAGGCCTTTTTGAGTAGATTCCCAAAATATAACATACGATAACATTTTCACTTACATTTATTTTTTGTAATAGTATAGTTTTTAATGGTTTTACTAGATGTCACTTTTTGTATTTGAAACTCGCTGTAGTTTCGTTTTGGTACAATCATATAGGTATGTAAATTGAAATTATTTAATAAACGTCTTCGTTCCGGGAGTCCTGATTTTGATTTCCTTCCTGTCCTTTGGCCAAGGGTCCACTTTTTTTGTACTTTTGCATAAGCCTTACTCGTTTGTGTTTGTTGTTGTTGGGGTTGTTGCTTTCGTTTGTTCATAACAAAGAAATAATTCCAACCAACTTCGTTTGAGCTTTTGTAAGGTATTAGTTCCATATTCATAATCCATTTTCGTTAAAAGATTATTCATGAATCTGGGCTTGGGCTCTTTCAAACAAATCTATGTACGGGTTATTGCTTGTATGTATATGATAGAAATGATAAATTGTCTTGATAAAAATAATAATAAAATATATTGTTTTTTTTTACCAAAAATTTGATGCGCTTGATGATCGATTACGAACTATGTAGTTTGAAAAATTTGAATTTACAACAATGCGGCGTTTTTAGCTGACGCGGCGCAACGTACCTATAGTAAGGGTGTTTTCTTTACTTTTTAAGATGACATTATTTGTTTGATAATTTGTGGTGTAATTGGAATGTCATTGGGTGTATTAATGTAATTCGTAAAATGTAATTCGCATACAATTTATATTGTTTTATGAATAAATTGAATTGAAATTGAATTGAATTGAATTTGTGTGAATGATATGATAAACACATCCAAACACTTTACAAAACAATAATTACATATGTCTCGCGGTGGACGTGCGACTGGTGACCCTCGCCGCCTCGCTGCAGCTGGTGTATGAGAAGCTCACCACCATTAGACAGCAAACAAAACCTATGGGGTACTTCGCGTTGAATTAAAATTATGAAATTTGGCAAAAAGCAAGGTTTAATAGTACCTTCTTGTACAGGATAAAATCTGAAAGTTGTAAATATGTTGTTGGAAGTCTAAAAAAAGTGTTTTAGCGTTGGATACAGTATGAATCCTAGAAATCGAACTGCAAAGTTAAGTTTGTTTTTGGAACTAGTGGGTCTTTTAGTTAGCGCTACAATGTGAGATGCCTTGCGTGTACGGAAACCTCGGTGCGCGAGCTTGACTCGCACTTGGCTGGTTTTTTTTATCCTCAAATGACTGTTTCGGGCGAAGCCTGGCAACACAGGACCGGATGCGGGAGTATAATTACTAGCCTAATAGCTTGGATGTATGTAAGTTACTTAATTTCTATGAATACACAGTCACATAATTTTCACGACTACAACCTTGGTCTTGGATGTTTATCTATATATGTATTTGTTATAAAATATAGTATCGTTGAGCTAGTATCCTATAACACAAGCCTCGAACTTACTTTGGGGCTAGCTCAATTTGTGTGATTTGTCCGTATATATTTATTTATTTACAACCTGACACAAGAATGAATCCTCTAATGTGCAGGTTTCCTTAAACGGAAGGTGATGGTGGGCACTTACCGCAGTACCAGTGAGCTTCTCATACAGCAGCTGCAGCGAGCCTGCATGCAGCATTGGCTCTTGCTGCATGCCGCACATGTCTCGCGGTGGACGTTTTACATTGGTCGCAAAATAACCTTTTCACTAAATGTCCCTTTTTTGGCAAAATTACCCTTTCACAAAATTTTATTTTATTCGCAATGTTTTTTATTTTCGCAAAATGTCCCTATTTTTTTGGTATAGTGTTCACAAAATTTTTATTTTACTCACAATGTTCTTTAAAATTCGAAATATGAAAGTGTAAAATTAAGCAATTTTTTCTATTAAATTGTCATATTAGATATGATATAGGGTTTATTATTGTATTTGATTACTTTTAATCCATTTAATATCAATAGTATGTAGATTTTATACCAAAAAATTCTTTATTTTACACTTTCATATTTCGAATGTTAAAGAACATTGTGAGAAAAATAAAAATTTTGTCAACACTATTCCAAAATAGGGACATTTTGCGAAAGAGACGTTTTGCGATGTAACGAAATATATGTCTCATTATAATAAAGCTCAACAAAAGTAAATAGAACTACAATAAAATCAAACGTTTCACAGGTTTCCCACAACCCATACACGTCGTAGTCTCTGGTATTAAGGATGAGGACAGTGGTTCTGATGCCGACGACAACTCTCCGTCGGAGAGTCTCCTCGCAGAGACTCGAGTGGAGCCGGAGCTCCGGGAAGGTAAGTAGTTTGCTGACTTCAAAACAAGACTGTGTATTATCACAGTCGTCGTCAACACGTGTTCTATCTTGACCTGACCGGAGATCGAACCTGGGACTTTCGGTGTGACAGTCCGCCATGATGACCATTGGGCCACGGAGATCGTCAGAGTGTGTTTAGAATAAAATAAATAAAATTACTATCAACTGCATGGAATTATAAGCCACAGTTGTAAACAATTGACTAATTTACTCGAGTATACAAACTATCTTTGTAAGTCTTTCAATAAGCAGGGTCAGGTTGACTCAGCTTATACAGATTTCAGAAGGCTTTCGATAGGGTAAATCATCGTCTTCTTATACGGAAACTTTCGCTTGTCGGAATACATGGTAATCTTCTTCGATGGGTAGAATCTTACGTTTCTAATCGTAGTCAACTAGTTGCTGTAAATGGTTTCTTGTCAGCACCAGCTTCTGTTCTATCTGGCGTCCCCCAAGGCTCCCACCTTGACCCGCTTTTATTCGCTATTTATATTAATGATCTGGTACCAAATCTTCAGTGTAAATGTTTTTGTATGCTGACGACTTGAAAATATTCACTCAGATCAATGATTTACAGGATTTCCTCAGGTTGCAGCAGGATTTGGATTTCTTGCATCGCTGGTGTTCTGAAAACTACATGAGCTTGAATATCGAGAAATGTTTTGTCATTACCTTCACGCGCAAACTTAATCCAATAAAATTTCATTATAAACTGCATAATCAATCCTTGTGTAGCAAATCTGTTGCTAGTGATCTGGGGGTTATTCTCGACTCAAAACTTACATTTACTCAACACCTCGATAAATTAACGACTAAATGTAAGCAGTTGCTTAGATTCATATGTAGAATTTCTAAAGATTTTGAGAATTTTAAAAGCCTAATCACTCTTTACAAGACATTTGTACTAACCAAGCTGGAATATGCCTCGGTCATCTGGTCACCTCACTATAAAACGCACGTCGAGCAAATTGAGTCTGTCCAGAAGCGTTTTCTAAGATTTTTGGCAGCACGGCTTGGCCTGAAAGGCAGCTTAATCTCTGATGAGCAACGTCTAGATCATTTTAATTTCTCATCTCTCCGCTGCAGACGCTCCTAAACGGATATTTTATACTTGTACAAAATCCTAAACTCAGAGTTGTTAACTTCAGTATTAGCCGAAATTAACTTTAGAGCACCGTCGCGAAGTCAGCGATTTCCTCAACTGTTTCTAATACCCGCTTGTACGAACAAAATTGGTCACAATAATCCTCTGTACAGAATGTGCCGATTATATAACTCGCTTTGTTCATAACAGAACTACCCGACATTTTTTGCACTTCACTAATGTCATTTAAGAGTGTGCAGAGCAACTACGCTCTGCTGCCAGAAAATGTGGCAGAGAGAATCCGGACAAACGAAGCGGCGGGAAGAATTCTGTACCGGAACTTCACCGGGAAAAAACCACCGGTAAAAATAAGTACCGGGAAAAAAATCTCCACGCGGCACCACGTTTGCCCGACTAAAACCTAACTAACTTAACGCAGTCTGCTACCACCGTAGCTTATGAAGGGAGCTACAGGGCCCTATATAATAACTTAACCTATAAATTAACTACAATGGAAAATCACTTACCAAGCTAAATCTTCTTTTTCTTCGGATCCAAACTTGAGTGTCTTCGGGAAGGGGGAATTCCTAATCACCCTACCTAACCCATGAGATCTCAATTCCCCAGAACAAATAAATAGATTTCTTCCCGAAATCGGCTCGGCAACAGGTAGATGTGAGCGAGCAGCCACGCGTCACATCCCACAGGAGAAAGTCACAATGACGGGTACACAAACACAAAGTTCAATAGTTATTTAACAAACAGGAAATTCACAAACACAACTCAAGCTAATTAGCAATCAAAGAACGCGGGACCTCTCGCGTATTAAAAATCAAACCGATATCGCATAGGACAATGGCGACCGTCCGCGAGCCATTCGCACGAGCAATGTGAGAACCCCAAAACGCCTGGCGGCGATAACAGGAAACGCCTGCGTTTAGTTTCACCCAATATATTACAAACAAAGAGGAAGTGCCTTAATGTAATAAAAGATTAAATTTTTAAAAATTATAATTTGTATTGTATCCCTCTTTGTTTATATATTTAGGTATTTGTATTGTTTTGTTTTTATATTTAAGTAGCTATTTGTATTGTGAGCTAAATTTAACATGGTATGTACACTTATTGCTGGTCAGTTTGGTTAATTCTTTGCAAAAAATTTATGTTTATATATATATTTTATGTCATGTACCCACCTATTACTGGTTTGTGTGCTAATAAATAAAATAAATTTGCAGATGGCGCTTCTGCTCAAATATCAGAAGCTGAGACACAGACACGAGCTGAAGGCAATGTAGCCAAGAAGAACCAACAGCCGAGGCGTCGTGAATGTCATGTTTGTCAACGTAGTTTTGTGTCTAAGCATGGTTTAGAGTATCATTTAAAAACACATACTGGGGAGAAACCATATGAATGTAATGTTTGTCAGAGGCGATTTATCAAAAAGGGTCATTTAGTAAAGCATGTTAGGACACATACTGGGGAGAAACCATATGAATGTAATGTTTGTCAGAGGCAATTTAGTGAAAAGGGTCCTTTAGTAAGGCATGTTAGGACACATACTGGGGAGAAACCATATGCTTGTAATGTTTGTCAACGTAGTTTTGTGTCTAAGGATAGTTTAGAGTACCATTTAAGAACACATACTGGGGAGAAACCATATGAATGTAATGTTTGTCAGAGGCGATTTAGTGCAAAGGGTCCTTTAGTAAGGCATGTTAGGACACATACTGGGGAGAAACCATATGAATGTAATGTTTGTCAGAGGCGATTTAGTGAAAAGGATCCTTTAGTAAGGCATTATAGGACACATACTGGGGAGAAACCATATGAATGTAATGTTTGTCACCGTAGTTTTGTGTCTAAGAATGGTTTAGATTATCATTTAAGAACACATACTGGCGAGAAACCATATGAATGTAATGTTTGTCAGAAGCGATTTAGTGAAAAGCGTCCTTTAGTAAGGCATTTTAGGACACATACTGGGGAGAAACCATATGAATGTAATGTTTGTCAGAGGCGATTTAGTGTAAAGGGTCATTTAGTAAGGCATTATAGGACACATACTGGGGAGAAACCATATGAATGTAATGTTTGTCATCGTAGTTTTGTGTCTAAGAATGGTTTAGATTATCATTTAAGAACACATACGGGGGAGAAACCATATGAATGTAATGTTTGTCAGAGGCGATTTAGTGAAAAGGGTAATTTAGTATCGCATGTTAGGACACATACTGGGGAGAAACCATATGAATGTAATGTTTGTCAACGTAGTTTTGTGTCTAAGAATAGTTTAAGGTATCATTTAAGAACGCACCAGGGGAGAAACCGTATGAATGTAATGCAGGGCTTGAAACCGGTTAATAAAAAACCTAAAAAATAAGTGTTTTGACCTGGTTACGCAGTAACGCTCGGGCCATTACGATCGGAGTGAAAGAAAACCCTTTTGAATCGGTCTCGCGAGCGGAAATTACCTGGTTAATCCCGCGCGGGCGAGTGACAAGGACGGGTATATCGCTCAGCGTTTTATCTCACTTACGCATTTGCAAGTCTCAACGTGTAGATTGGTTAGATTTATATCGAGCGAGAGTGAGAAATAATCATAGTTAGAGCGAGATAGAACACGATCGTCGAAAAGAGCGAAATGTTTTGGGTCTTTCCGGTATTTTGAACAGGAACTGAAATGATATCGTGCTTTGAACATAACCAGAAATAATATATGGTTTTGCTCAACCGTAACTGATTTAAAACGCTCTTTTTTTTAAATGTATGGCGCATCGAGTGAGCTGGTTTAGAATTTTAACCAGGTTAGCAAGCCCTGATGTAATGTTTGTCAGAGGCAATTTAGTGAAAAGAGTAATTTAGTAGAGCATGCAATGACACATACAGGGGAGAAAAAATATGAATGTAAAAGCCTGACCAGGAATATAAAAACCCTGAATTAGAGGCAGCACTTATGCGTTTTATATTGCAACATTATTAAAAGCAGTAGCGGATTCAAACGGTGGGAGACGGGGGCACGTGCCCCCCTCCCCTGACTACTATTTTGTGTACATACTGTGGAGGCAGCTTCCATAACAGTACCTACATATAAAATTAAGATTCGAGTTGTTAAAATAACAGGATTTAGTAGTTATAGTTTCTTACAAGTAAGTATTTCCAAAAAAATAATCCGCCACCATTAGCGATGTGCTGTTCTCGAAATTTTCAAAAACAAGCGGAAACTTTCTTAAAAATTTCTCGGAAATATTCTCGAGAATGGAAAACGGTGCCTTGCCCAGAAAAAAATACCTACTGGAACCGCCTTTGATTGAAAGTCAAATTTTGACACGAGAAATGACATATGGGTTTTTCAATTAGTTGCCAGCATAAGAAATTAGTTCTGTTGCTTTTCCTCAACATGGCGAGGGTTTTTTTTTATATCCCTGGTCAGGTATAATATTTGTCAGAGATTTTCAGTAAAAAGTGTGATTTAGTGAGGCTTTCATGGTAGGATGGAAGTAGGTCGGTAAATATCAAGTCTTCTAGAAATTGATTTTCGTTTATTAGCCTCGGATATGGGCTTTAGTATCAGAGCATTTAGAAAAATGTCGAACACAAATATATAAGATGACAAGCCTCAAACTGGTGGAGGTAGTTACTTTGACAGCTTAAAGTCCGCCATATAATTTGTTTTTTCTTATAAACAAACCATGTGGGGTATCAAATGAAAGTCCTTTTTTGAGTAGTTTACAAATATATAACACACTATCACATTTTCACTACTTCGTTAACATATTATTAGAAAGCGTCAAAAAATTTCACAATTAGGGATTTTCCGTGACACAAATTAAAAAAAGAAATAGTTCCAAATGACTTCATAGATGGCGCTTAGTAAAAGCCGAGAGAAAAAATTCCATACAAAAAGCAAAAAATCCACGGGATTGGCATTAAAAAAAAATAAAACTTAGTAAAAAAAAAACTAAAAAGTATCTATATTGTGATTTGTGCAACTGTCAAACTGTTATGTGATTTTTTTTTCTGCCTCTGGTTTAAAAGTAAAAGCGCACCATATACGTTCAGCCATTATTACTACTCGGCTTTCATAAAACGCTATCTGTTGAGACTTTTTTGTACTGAGCTGTCAGAAAAATCGCTCATTCAGAATCCAATTTGAACTGCTCTTATCTGAAAACTACTGAATGGATTTTTCCAAAAATACATACCAAGTGACACTGAATAACCTTTTGATAATTTCCAATAAAAAATTAACAATGTCAATCAAAAAATAAAAAAAGTATAACTATTTGAATTTGCCTGATTTTAGCTACGACAAATAAATTCCCAAAAAATTCTTTGTTTTTTTAAACATTTGATGTGGGATATCAAATAAAATGCCTTTTTGAGTAGATTCCCAAAATATAACATACGATAACATTTTCACTATGTCTAATTTAGCCTTACATTTATTTTTTGTAATAGTATAGTTTTTAATGGTTTTGCTAGATGGCACTATTTGTATTTGAAACTCGTTATTGTTTCGAGTTAGTACAATCATATAATATGTAAATTGAAATTATTAAATATATTTAATAAACGTCTTCCTTCCGGGAGTCCTGATTTTTATTTCTTTCCTGTCCTTTGGCCGAGGGTCCACTTTTTTTTTACTTTTGCACAAGCCTTAAGTTTTTCAGCTTTAGGTATATTATTCTATAGTCTATTGTGTTTGTTGTAGTTGGGGTTGTTGCTATGTTGTTGCATTTGTTTGTTCATAACAAAGAAATAATTCCAACCAACTTCGTCTGAGCTTTTGTAAGGTATTAGTACTTGTACTATTATATATTCTGTGGTATTACTTCCATATACATAATCCATGTTCGTTCCAAGATTATCCACAAAGATTTAAATCTTTGATTACACTGGTCAACAAAATAAAAAAAATTGTTTGTTTCCTGTGATATTTTTTTTGTTTTTATCTCAATTTGGCACGTATTTTTAAATATGGCAGTAGTTTATTAAAAGTAAGTTCATTAAATATGTTTTTAAGTTATAGCTATCTACCCTCATTAACTGATTTTTATTTTTTGTTACTAAAATATATTTTCTTGTTGTTTTTTTTTTATATGGTATCGTCTAGAAGATGTTGTGTGCTTAATCCAGAGTGTTTTTGGTATATTTGTGGCGAAAATATATTAAAACAATTTCGAAAACCTATACCTAACCTTGTCAGAACTGTGTATCATAAATACTTTAAAACTGTGTGTAATTAGTAGGGCAAGCTATGGCCATATATTGTATCCCAGAAATACGTGTATTGTGTCTACTCTACGGCTATGGTCTAGTGAAAAAGAGATGCCATTAAAGTTCGTAGGAAACCACTACGACGAGTGCTACTGCTCTGCTTTTTGATAATAAACGAAATGAACCCTTGAAATCGAAGTAACTGATCATATCTTCTGCTCAACCACCTCAATTAAAGATCACGAGAGGTACAACACAACACACCTAAAGGCGCTTGACAAAAGTGGCGAATGTTTCAATTTTCTTACACTCAATTAATCCTGAAATTCCCAAGTGAGCGGAGCCCCGGGGTTTAGCAAGTTTTCCATACCTACCTATGAAAAATGCTATATTAGCTGCGCCCCGGGGCCCTACTCCCGTAGGAATTTCGGGTTAAAGAGTACCCTATGTGCTATATCCTGTATTTTTCTGTATTTCATCGAAATCCGTCCAGTAGATTTTGCGTAGTTGAGTATCAAACACACATCCTCGCACATGTCTAAACTTTCGCATTTAAAATATCTGTGGATTTTGTTCAATTTCGATGAGCACTAGTATGGGACCAGGTGGTCCAAAATATATGTATTTAGTCCCATAAGAAGCACAATTTAATGCTCTAAAACTTTTAATAGGGCTATGTTTTCGAAATTGTGGGTCTTTTTCGAGATATAATAGTAAAACTGCAACAATACCCCTTTTTGTAGGTACATTTTCACTCCGTGTGCCCTAATCACAACTTTTTGGAGGAAACACTAGGATAGTCATATTGGGCTACTAACAAAGCCATCAAAACAATAAAAGCTCTTGTAGGCTTTAAGGTCGAATTGAATCTTAATTCTACCAGCCTCCATAGATATACATATAAACTATGACAGGATAGGGCCAATAGAAGCCACATTTTTTTTTTTAATTTTTGTCTTTCTGTCTATGTTTGTACGCGCACACTACGCGCATCACGTAAATACTACTGGACCAAATTTTATGCGGTTTTCACTGTTATACTGTTGAAGGTCTACCTTAAAATCTGGCATAGGTTTCATCTCGATACGCCGCTTAGAACAATAGTAAATTATGCGCAGACGAAGTTGCGAGCACAGGCTAGTAAATAATATATTTTCAACATGTCAACTGCACACGTGCTAGCTACATCTGCCGCGCCCAGCTCCACAAGTGTCATTCACTCTTGCTATTCCTCTTCACCGTACCAGTTTTTATTCCAACTCTTTCGCCGTTACGGCAACCAGACTCTGGAACGCGCTCCCTGACTCCATCAAAACTGCCCCGAGCCGTGATTGTTTCAAAGCCCGGGTATTCAGGCACCTACTTGCGCAAAACTAGTTCCCTCGCTGCTTAACTATCTATTTTATATTCTATGTATGTATTTATGTATGGTATTATTTATTTATATTTTATGTATTGATATTCTTATATGTCATATTAGCTATATATATATAATTATGTATTACTATGCATTTTTATATACATATTTTATCTTACTCTTATTTTTGTCTCCCCGTCTCGTCTCCAACAATCCCTTTATTAGACCCACTTAAGTTCTCTGTTTACCCCAAAGGTCGACTGTTAGATAATGCTTCTGCATTAAGTCTACCTATTTGTACATTATGTTTGTCCAATAAAGGTTAAATAAAATAAATAAGTATCACAGGCTGATGGTTACTTTAGCCAGAGCTGAGAAAGTGCTTAATAACATCAAATCATGTACTGCAACAAACCGCCAAGCCATTGGTCTGTGTGGGCCTCTGTCTATCACTGAAATTGAATGTTATGATTATGACATTCTGCCAGCCTTCACTGAGCACCAAACTAAGGCGGAGAATGTTGATGCTAAGACTGAAAGAGGATGGGACTCCAATCAAGATGACACTTATTAAATGTCCCACCCAGTTCCACCAAATACAAATAGGACTTAAAAGAAGCGCGAAATGTGGATGTATGTACAAATTTTCTTTTCTAATAATAGTATATATAGCGCAGTAAATAGAGCGACCCTTCCCTAGGGGTTAATTACGTGCGGTCCAGTAACTCAATTTTTTTTATATTATTGTTTAGGATGGTTGTAAGTATTTAAAATAAATATGGCACAATTGAATAGCTTTTGCACTCGCCGCCAAATTGGAAAAATAAAAAAAAAATCACCACTTTGTTCGGTTTTTTGCTTATATTTTCTTTTAAGTGCATTTTCGCTAGAAAAGTATTCTACACGATGTTGTAGAAAATTAAATTTGCCGTTATTTACATTTTATATTTTGTTTCTAGGACAGACAGTTTCCGAGAGAAAAAAAATCCTTTACTTTAAAAAAAATCTCATTTTTCAAACATTCGTCAATCTTTTTTTATTTAGAACGATGTAATCCAGTCATGACCTATTCTAGGAGAAAAAGTAGCAGAACAAACATCGTAGGGAATTTAATTACCTGCAAGACGAATTGCATATTTCTTAACCAACCCTGCAAGGTGGAGAGTAAAACTAAATGATAAAACAACGGAAATTGTTTTTTGCTATAATATTTTACTTTTTACTAACTGAACCTCGCTCCCATGAAAATTTCGTGATATAAAGTACCTTATGTGCTAGTCCTGATATTTTTCTACTAGTATACCAAATTTAATCGAAATCCGTCTAGTAGATTTTGTGTGATTAAGCAACAAATATCACATCCAAACTTTCCCATTTATAGTATGATTCATTGCAGGTGAGTAACCGGTACCTGATTGGGACACTGTAAAAGTGTCTGTGGACATTATCAAGTACAGATATTAGATAATATTTGCTTCATCAGCAATAAAGATAGGGAAAGAAACCCGAATTTAAAATGAAATAGTTTGGATGTGGTATTTCTTGCTCAATCTTAAAAAAATTACTGGACGGATTTCGATAAAATTTGGTATGCTAGTAGAAAAATATCAGGGCTAGCACATAAGGTACTTTTTATCCCAATATTCCTATGGGAGTAAAGCCCCCGGGTGCAACTAGTAGACAATAAAATATGATAGCAAAAACGTAATATTTTAACTTTTACTTTTACTCCATACTCCGTAGGGTTGGTTAAAAAAAAATTACATGTGTTTTGTAGGTAATTAAATTTCCTTCAAATTTCATTCCAATATATATTGTCCTAGAGTAAGCCATAAATGAATTACAGCGCTCTGAAGTAAAAAGTTTGACAAATTTCCAAATGCGATCAAAAATGCGATTTTTTTTAAAGTGCACATCTCCACAACTATTAGTCCTAGAAACAAAATATAAAATGTACATTATAGGACATTTATTTTTACAACATTGTGTAGAACTTATGTAGCTAAAATGCATCTAAACGAAGGTGAGAGCGCAAATCTGAATAAAGTGGCAATTTTTTTTTGTTTTTCCAACATATGGTGGGCGTGGAAGGGGGGAGAAATTGTGCCTCTTGCATTTTAAACACTTACTAACCATCCTAAATAACATATCAAAAATTCAGAACTATTGAACCATTTGTAAGTAAACCCTACCCTTAGCTCTATTTTGGTCTTTATTCAATGAACTATGGACGGATTTGTATTTTTGGTATACTAGTAGAAAAATACCAGAAATAGTACATAGGTTACTTTATATCCTGAAATTCCCACGGGAGCGAAGACCCGAGGCGCAGTTAGCAGAAAATAAAATATTATAACAAAAAAAGCAAAAAAGCAATATTCCGTAGTTTTAATATTGAGTTATACTCCCCATTCTGCAGGGTTGGTTAAGAAAAATGCAAATGCGTTTTGTAGATTATTAAATTCCCTACAAATTTTGTTCCAATACTTGTTCTCCTAAAATATGCCATAACTAGATTACAGCATTCTGAAGTGAAAAGTTTGACAAATATCAGAAAAAGAAGATTTTTTTAATTTTTTTTATGAGCACACATCTCGGTAACTATCAGTCCTAGATACAAAATGTAAAATGTAAATAATAGATAATTTAATTACCTACAAGATTTTGTAGAATACTTTCCTAGCAAAAATGCATCTAAACGAAAATATGAGCCTAAATCTGAAGAAAGTTTTTTTTTTTTTTAGTTTTTTTAAGATTACTACGGTCGCGGAAACTTGGCAATTGTGCCCTTTTTATTTTGAATACTCACAATATTCCTACACAACATTTCAAAAAATTCACAATTACTGGACCGTTTGTAATTTGATTCTCGTCTATTTACTGCGCTAATATATTCATTCTAGATTTCAATGTATGGAAAATTTGGCAAAATTATTTATCATGCTTTATTGTATCTGTGTTATGCCTATGTACTTATGAGTACATTAAAAAACACTACCCTCCCCCGCCCCCCGCCGTTGGGTCCCCCATTCCTCCCTTAAAACGTGTCCCGTTTTACAAATTTTCTGAATTCTTAGAAAAACTATACAAGTTAGGACAAAATTATCAAAAGCTACATTATTTATCAATAAATTATTGTGTATACATTGTCAAGGGGCCTTGGTTGCTTCAGCAAAACTGTAGAAGATAATGATGACGATACTAATTTGTTCCAAATAATAAATTCAATCTAATCTCCTTCCTTGCAAAAAATAATAAACATAATTGTTACTTGTGTAACAAGATTTATTTTTGCTAAAGTGCTGATTTTTAGTAAACTTTCACGCACCATAGCTTTGAAACTTTGACTCATATCAAAATAAATGTAAGATCTTATTTGTGGGTATTTATTTAATGTAGCCTTTGATCATTTTATCCTAACTTGTGTAGTTTTCCTAAGAATTCAGAAAATTTGTAAAACGGGACACGTTTCAAGGGGGGAAGGGGGGACGCCAATAGCGGAGGGCAGGTGAGGGTAGTGTTTTTTAATTTAATCATACATAGGCATAACATAGATACAATAAAGCATGATAAATAATTTTGCCGCGAAATAGTCTAAAATGAATAGACTATAACAGTGGCATAGCTGTGCCATTTGGAGTAAAGGTGAACGCAGACTTGTGCTGCACCGCACGCACCGCAGTCCCCGCATTCGATTTCTTTATATGAAGTTTTATGTAACCTCGCCACAATTTATTTCTGTGAACCTCGCATACCTACACGCACCGCGGTCGCCGCAGTCAGTCCCTGACACGGCCGAATTCCCCAGGTTGCGTTGGTGCGGCTAAGTCTGCGTTCACCTTAAACATAGATTAGGTACAAAAAAATAGTGGCCTAGTTGTGTGACTGTACCTAGCGATTGACATTGTTCTATGTATTAATAAATAAGTTAGATTGTTAGTTCTGTGTTAGTTCTATAGAAATAAATGTAACTCGTCATTTGTTCCGCTTTTTTTTTAAAGATTTTCGCCCCTAACTGTCGTCGTCAGCCAGCGATGTACTTTTTTATTAGGCGTTGTAGAAATATAAAACTGGTGTCAGTCGTTAGTTCTATGAAACGTCTCACTATTTATGTACTTTTATTCAATAAAATCTATAACATTACAAGAATAAAAGTTCGAAAAGAAATGTGCTCAGCGATGTATTTCTAAAATTCGTAAAAAATATAACCAAATTAGACTTTATACCATACCATACCATACTTGACTTTATACTATAGTTCTTTATCAGATCAGTCTAAATAATTTAGTTTTGCGTTGTTATATACATAATACATAAAATAAATAAATAAACCACTGCGGAACATATTACTTACTCATTTGTTAACAAAACGTAAGAAAGTTCACTTAAATTATTGAGCATATACATATTACGCTCTTATTGAGCATATACATAGGGGCGAAAATAGACTGGCAATGATACTTGCTTTGACCGATCAAAGTTTTGCCTAGGACACTTTTTGAGAGGGACAGGCCGTCTATTTGTTTATGATAGGTACGTCAAAAATTACGGCGGTTGTGTTGTGAATATCTGGTTTATTCCATATTAAAGAATATATAATCAAGCAAGTATCATTCTATTTTCGCCCCTATGTATATGCTCAATAAGAGCTAAATTTAAGTGAACTTTCTTACGTTTTGTTAACAAATGAGTAAGGAATATGTTTCGCAGTGGTTTATTTATTTATTTTATGTATATAACTACGCAAAACTAAATTATTTAGACTGATCTTATAAAGAACTATGGTATAAAGTTTAATTTGGTTATATTTTTTACGAATTTTAGAAATACATCGCTGAGCACAACATTTCTTTTCGAACTTTTATTCTTGTAATGTTATAGATTTTATTGAATAAAAGTACATAAATAGTGAGACGTTTCATAGAACTAACGACTGACACCAGTTTTATATTTCTACAACGCCTAATAAAAAAGTACATCGCTGGCTGACGACGACAGTTCTGGGCGAAAATCTTTTAAAAAAAAGCGGAACAAATGACGAGTTACATTTATTTCTATAGAACTATAATCGGGCCGATACCTAAACTTCCGTATGACGTATGTCAGTTTGACAATAATAGTGATGTACCTAAACACGAGTCGCCAAAATTATTTGATTTGATTATACGTAAAAATAACAAATCCAAATAAAATAATATTTTTTATTAATTAGAAGTCTGAACCATCGAAGTAGCTAGCATTGTCACTAACATGGATAATAAATTCATAGTGAATAATATTATCTACTTTGATGTTACGATTCGATACGATTGCGTGAATTCTTGTCCCTCTTTCTATTTTTATTTTTTTTGTTTTGCCTTAACGTAATTTTTTTTAAATTTTAAGGTGCAATAATTTTTATATTTAGCTTTTAAAAATCAATAACAATTGTTATTAAATAAATCGATAAATTAAACGATGTATCGCGATTGTTTATATTTTCACTATCGATTTATTGTAGCCGGATGTAATGGAACTCCCTAAACGGACAAGCCGGAAGTTCAAGGACTACATTTCCGCGCATAGTTTTTAAAATAAAAAAATTTGGAACTTCATGGGCTTGACCCTGATGACACCTGCCATACGGGAGTTTAGGTTTCGGCCCGATTATAACACAGAACTAACATTCTAACTTATTTATTAATATATAGAACAATGTCAATCGCTAGGTACAGTCACACGGCCTAGTTCTCTATTTGTGATAGTGCCAAAGAAAAAGTGGTAAGGTAGGTACCTACCTACTTACTCAGAATCAAAGAATATTTTACTCTACGAGCTCAGATTCAACCACAGAAATATTTTTTTTTTTTAATATAAGCAGAATAAACACAAATTTCACACACACACTGATTATATTTGACAATATTTGCATCCTGTTCATGATAAGGACTGTCACATAACTCTGTCCCTTTCCTTCCTTAGCATTGCAATGTATTGCAAAACGAACCACTACACTGAAAGATTTATCATCCGAGCCGGTTTTTTCATGCGAAATGTTCCTTAACTGTCATGTTTGTTGTGTTGTCATAGTTGTCATATATATTTAAAATTATTTTTTACTGTTTTGTGCTTTTAAACTCAATAGAAATGATAAAATGCAACGTGTACAATGTGTGGAAGTGTTTCTTATTAAAAATATTCCTGGAATATCGTTCCTTCGGTAAGCAATTCATGTTTTTTTGACGTGCCCAATGATAATATACAATTTCGTGTTATTTTTGAAACAATAACCATTATTAGACTTTTGAATGCTATTTATCAGCAATATCATTATTTATTTTATAAAGTAGTGTATTGATTATAACCATTTCATAAGAAATACTACAAGTAATTTAATAATTTCGTAAATAGCATAGATCATTTGACAGATCCAGTTTTGTTTACTATGGCTGGGCCGAATCAAGGCAAATAATTATACGAATTTAGTACCTGTATCTATAAAAATCTCAGGAATTCTTTCTTGAAGATTAAAATGCACATTTTATTAAAATACTGAAAGTGAATTTTATTTAAAAAAAATTAAAAAATATGCCAAAAAATATGCAAGGAAAATATGCCAGAAAATAATACCTCAAGAAAGAGAACTGCTATGGGGAGTATGTCTCTTCCGTACTACGAGTACCTACCAGGACATTGAATGGACGCCAGCAACCATCAACATCATTGCAATGTTTCATTGCACGTGATTTTAAATAAATTTTATTTATTTAATGACTAGTATTTTTTCCCAAAAGGCAATAGAATTTTCCATTGTAAAAAGCAGATGCAGATCCGTCCGCATACCGCGCACGGCACAAGATTCAGCGTCTCAAAATTTTTGGTTTTGCTACACTGTACTGAATATAATTAAAAAATTATCTTAGATCCGACCCTGTATTTTGTCGTTGTGTGAATAATGATCTTAGTGTGTGTTTTTGCCATGCAATTTCAAATGACATGTAAGTCTGCTTACTATTATTATTATATGTCTGTGGATTCAACTAATAATGCTCACCAAAGAGTATATAATAACTACGTTTTAATGCTCACAAACCATCTCTTCTCTCATCTCTATTTAGTTTGTGACACAAACTAAACACACATATCACAAACTATAATCGGGCCGAAAGTGGCCGAAACCTAAACTCCCGTATGACGTATGTCAGTTTGACAATTAATAGTTGTTGCGCATATATCAGCTGAGTAGGTAGGTATTTACCATAATCTGAGTGTGGTGTACAATAGTGTTGCAGCAATAGTGTTGACTATCGACAGTATTGTCCCTTGAAAAATAGTCATACTATCGATAAGCCTATCGATAGTCAATAGTTTGCAATACTATTAATGATACCCAAAACTACGGAAAGTATTGCTTTTCAAAACTTTGGATCCTATCTATCTATTGATGTTTTCTAATCAATACTATCGATACATAGTGTCGATAGTATTGACACTTATATTTCAACAAAAAATGGATCCATACTATTGCACTATCCATAGCTTGTAAAAATTGAATAGTATCGATAGTATTGACAATGACACGTGACAATACTATCGATAGGCCTATCGATAGTATGACTATTTTTCAAGATCAACTGTCAACTATCGATAGTCCTGCAACGCTAGTGTACAAAGTGGTGTACGTGGTGTACATGTAGCTTGTGTGCCTTTACTATTAAAAAAAGTGGCAACAATCAACAAACGTCAATGTCATGTCTGTAGTGATTTTGCTCTCTGTACAGACGATGGCTGTATGGGCTTTAGATCCCTTTGCCTTTCCTCACGGATAAAGAAAGAAACCAAAAAAAAAACTCTCTGGTCTGTAATTAAAAAATTATAGTAAATAAATCTAAAAATAAATAAACGTTTTTTTACTAATTTTACCCTTCAGGGAAAAGTGTTTCTAATTATTTCTTTCTAAAATTTTTAAACAAACAATAGGAACGAACGAAGTAAGCGAAATGTAATGTAGTACAGACATTAACTTAACCTAGTTCGAACCAACCAAGCTGGAAGCGAGGCCGAAGGCCGAGCTTCCAGCTGGTTGGTTCCCCTATATATATATAGCTGCATTACCACTGACTGACTGACTCACTGATTGACATAATTAGTTTGTTCTACGGAACTCACAACTGGAAAAAAGTAATGATGGGGATGTGTGGAGGGGGGTTAGGAGGCACCGGGAAAAATACGAAAGTGGAACTTGGAGCAGTTCCGGACTGATAGGGGGTACTGCCCGCGGAAACCATAATAGATAGGTGGGGGGTGCTCGACCAAATGTCATAGAGGACCCTGGGCAACGACCACAGCCGGTGGTAGTCTATGGTTTTTTTGACTTTTTTTTTTTTCTCCATACTAAATTTTGTTTTTTCATACAAACTTCATTGGGGATTTTGGGGGGGAAAACGGACTCGTAGACTTTTACCGTCATAGACAAATTTTTATGTTGAGACCGTGGCACCCCCAAACTGACAGGTTTTTTTTTTTTTTCGAATTTTTTTTCGAAGAGTTTTGTATGGGCCAGCCAAGTCACCAGCCGGGAAGCCGAGGCCGAAGGCCGAGGCTCCGCGGCAAGCGAGGCCGGAGGCCGAGCTGCGTGTAAATCGAGGGCTGGGGGGGGGCAGGAGCGAGGCCGAAGGCCGACCTCCCCCCCCCCAGCCGCGCAAGCGAGGCCGGAGGCCGCAGGCCGAGCTGCGTCCAGGCGAGGCCGTAGGCCGAGCTGCGTTTTAACAGCAAAGAGCAAAAGCCAGAGCAGCCTTTCGGCTCTTCACCTAATCCCAACCGACAACATTTCTTTGTAGATGACTTTTTCATAATTTCCCTAAAATTTTTCGTGCAATCGAAACTGCAGAAATAAAACTGCCCTGCACAGCACGCGAGGTGCTTGCACCTCGCGCAGCCACGCAAAACTAGTTCTGTATCTAATTTGTGAAGCACTCCGAAATGTCCCCAAAGCCGGCCGCGTGCCGCATTTGTCTGACGGTGGACGAGCGCCTGTTGACTATCGAGGGTCCTCTGCAGTTCGTGTATGAGAAGATATCCACTAATGCAGTAAGTTTCATGCAGTAAATCAACCAAGCATAGCGCTTGATAGCAGCTATTGGGCTAAGTTATTAGACTACATCGTTTACACAGAAGTAGTTAGATTGTAGTATAGTATTCGAAAGAATGTGTTACAATATGCACATTTATTGACAAAATCAAAGATGTTATAACCAAGTTTTTAATAATTCCAGCTCCACACGGCTGACGCGCGGCCCGTGACAGCCTGCTACATCTGCCACGCTCAGCTCAAAAAATGCCTAAAATTAATGCTGACTTCTGCCAGAGCTGAGAAAGTGCTCAATGATATAATCAAGAACCATTCTGAGGCAAGTAATACACGCTTACAAACTAATAGCGAAAATAATAAGAGACACAAAATGTTCCAACAACTCCGTATAATTAAATATAATACACAGAAACGTCTTGCACGACTGAAGTCCATAGCTTATGGTGTTGAGTCCCTTAAGTAATATGAGTCGCGCACACACACGCACACACTTCATGGCTAACAGTTAACATACATACATTTTACAACTCCTTTACCCCATAGGGGTAGGCAGAGACTAACGATTTCTTTTTGCTCCAATCCTTACAGATCTCTCTCCCTCCTTCTAAACTTATCACTCTCTTCATACATGCTCACTGGTTATGGGTCTGCAATCTGGTTAAAGTGTGTACATGAAAGTTTAAAGGCTAAACTACTCATGCCATTTGATTTCTGATAGATTTATACTGTGATTCTACTGCTAGAGTTCTGTAAGGATCGTAGCAAGTGGAAATCGCTGGTCTCTTCCTGCCCCCGTGGGAAAAAGGTGTGGTGATATGTATGTTATATTGTGATTTATGTATTTGTAGATCACTGAAGCATCAATATCGCTCATTGACTGCAGCCATGTATGTCTGTGGGGAAAACTCACGGTCTCAGTCGCTGATTGTATTGAGACTCTGTTTCCTGCTAAAGCTGTGGAAGAGATCAAGCAAGAGTCAGAAGATGTTGACTGTACTGAGAAGGCAGAAGGTACACAATAGAGGATCGGATTATTATTTTTTTGATGCCTTTGAAATATCTCACAATAATAGAGACATCAGTGAAAGAATCGCATCAGTGGTATTTCCTAAGATATGACAAAAAACAATTTACATTCTTAAGCCATGTTTGCATGATTACAAAATGCCCCTTACTAAGTACATTCATATGACGCCACATGTAGATAAAAACTGGACTTTCCCTATAAGTTTGAGCTCTAATCAATTAACTCAAAAGAATAAACTCTGCTGAAAAGTCATGAAATGTGTTTAATAAAATTATTATTTAAAACACATTTCACATTTTTAACAATTCTCATTCCTTGTTTGATCTCCTATTGCTATACAGTGACTGTATTTGACCCTAAAAAGGCATTCAAATGACTTCCTTTGATGTCGACACATGTTCAACATTTCCAATAGACTTAAAATTTGCTTTCAGTAAAACCATTATAGTCGCAAAATGTCCCATTTTTAGCAAAATTTTATTTTATTCACAATGTTCTTTAAAATTCAAAATATGAAAGTGTAAAATAAGCAACTTTTTATATAAAATCTTCATTGTAAATCTATATTCTATGCCAAAATAGGGTCATTTTGTGAAAGGGCCATTTTGCGAAAGAGACATTTTGCAATGTAACGAAATATGTGTCTCATTACGTATACTAAAGCTCAACAAAGATAAATAGAAATACAATAAAATCAAACATTTCACAGGTTTCCCACAACCCATACACGTCGTAGTCTCTGGTATTAAGGATGAGGACAGTGGTTCTGATGCCGACGACAACTCTCCGTTGGAGAGTCTCCGCGCAGAGACTCGAGTGGAGCCGGAGCTCCGGGAAGGTAAGTAGTTTGCTGACTTTAAAACACGACTGTGTATTATCACAGTCGTCGTCAAACACGTGTTCTATCTTGACCTGACCACCCAAGTAACATTTTAGGTTTTAGAAAGATTTTAAAAAGGTTCTAGAACCTTTGTATGGAAATCTACTCATAAGTCTTAATAGACTCAATAACATTATTTTAACCTTATATTAACCTCCTGTGTGCAAAAAGGGCCCACGTTTTAGAACCTTTTCGAGAGCTACAGCAAAACCTATAGTTCTTATCAGAATACCTTAATTTAACGTTAATATAACCTTGTATAGACAGCTTTAAAAGTTATAAATTAATCTTGGATGTAACCTATGACAACTTAAAACCTTTTTGATGGACTTGAATAAATGCCTTTTCAAGAATCCCGGGTTTTAAAATGTTTCTGTTTAAGATATTTTTACACAAAACACCAATCGTGGCTTTAAATACTTTATTTATAAATGGCGATTTCCTAGCTGTCATGTAACAAGTTTTAAAATGGCGAGTGATGTATTCATAACGAAATAATTTGGAGCTTGTTGAAGTCAGGCAATATTACGAGTATAAAAATACTGCGACTAGCACTTTATTGTGAAATGTTGGGATAATTGGCTGGTTATACGAGACGGGCCTTTCGAAAGTTAAAAATTTTGAAGATATTTTAATGCAATATGAGTATAAAATGAAGTGGTTGGTGGCAAATCGCATTGGAAATAAAAATTCTATTTAAAGAAAAAACGTTATATATTAAATCGTACAGCATACGTTTCTTAATATTGCCTTTTGGATAAAATATTGCTATTTGCTTAAATTTTTTAATTATTTCAGTAAGAAAATATGGCTGTCATTAACAAATTACTAGAGAGCATTTTAATTAACCTTTTTAGGATTGTAACAACTACAAGCTTTTAATGTTTGCCGAATTAGGAGCTAAGGGTTATATCGCAGAGCTAGTTAAAACGACTAAGCTATTTTCGCAGCTCTAAGGTTATCGCCAGGAGTAGTTCAAAACTTACGAGTCGCGAAAACAACCGCTGAGCACATTTAGTTGCTTTTAAGATTTGGTTGTAGAAGCCGAATGTGCCGGTTCATCTTGCAATAGCGTTGCCGGACTATCGATAGTTTGACTATCGATTGTTTGTTTGTTGAAATATAAGTGTCATTAGTATCGATAGTATTAATACTATCGATAGTATTTATTAGAATACATCAATAGTATCGAAAAGCAATAAACGATAGTTTGGGTTATCATCAATAGTATTGCAAACTATTGGATATCGATACTATCGATGTTATCGATACTATAAATGTTATCGATACTATCGATGTTATAGATACTTTCGATAGGCCTATCGATAGTGTGACTATTTTTCAAGGTCACAATACTATTGACAATACTATCGATAGTAAACACTATTGCTGCAACACTATCTTGCAATCGATGCTGTTGCTTTAAAGTCGGGGAGACAACTGATATTTTTTGAGGATGCCTTTAAAGCTTTAGAATATTCTTGAAGGACTTTAATTATGCCTTCAGCTCATAAACAATATCTTATTGGTTTGGATTTTAACCAAGCAGTCAAAATTAGTTTGCCTGGACAACTAAATACAGCCTAAAGGTTTATAGTCTCTCTCAGCCTAAAGACGTCCACTGCTGGACAAAGGCCTCCCCCAAGGATTTTATCCATGGGGTGTTTTGCCGTAATCGCCACGCTTGGCAGGCGGGTTGGCGATCGCAGTGTGATGGCATAGTACGCGGAAAGATGCTGCTGCCCATCCTCCGGTGTTTTAAATCCCTTAGTCGCCTCTTACGACACCCACGGGAAGATCTTCTTAACCCACGGAAAGGTTTATAGTAAGTTTTAGAAATTACTTAAAGGCGAGTTCAACATTCCATAACTTTATAGTTATATCAAACCTAAAATTTAAACCTTTAGATCACAATTAAGCATAGTGCTAGCTTTTTTAGAACCTAATCAGGAGTCTACGACAACTATGAGATCCTAAGTCTTAATGCTCTTGAACCACGAGTCAAAATTACTTTAATTTAAACTCTTGTCCGCGGCTTGAAGGTTGTAGTAATAAACAATTAGTTTTAAGACTTATTAATCATTCTTAAATACTTTTTAGTACCAGATAGCATAACAATAACCTTCTAACGACCATTTTCGAACCTAAAGGCATTTTTTATAACCTAGACCCGAATCAAATGTTACTTGGGCAGAGATCGAACCTGGGACTTCCGGTGTGACAGTCGTTGATGATCGTTGGGCCATGGAGATCATCAGAGTGTATTAGGGATAAAATAAATAAAATTACTCTCAACTGCATGGAATCATAAGCCATGGTTGTAAACAATTTGCAGATGGTGCTTCTGCTCAAATATCAGAAGCTGAGACACAGACACGAGCTGAAGGCAATGTAGCCAAGAAGAACCAACAGCCGAGGCGTCGTGAATGTCATGTTTGTCAACGTAGTTTTGTGTCTAAGTATGGTTTAGAGTATCATTTAAAAACACATACTGGGGAGAAACCATATGAATGTAATGTGTGTCAGAGGCGATTTATCAAAAAGAGTACTTTAGTACAGCATGCAAGGACACATACTGGAGAGAAACCATAGGAATGTAATGTTTGTCATCGTAGTTTTGTGTCTAAGAATGGTTTAGATTATCATTTAAGAACACATACGGGGGAGAAACCATATGAATGTAATGTTTGTCAGAGGCGATTTAGTGAAAAGGGTCATTTAGTATCGCATGTTAGGACACATACTGGGGAGAAACCATATGAATGTAATGTTTGTCAACGTAGTTTTGTGTCTAAGAATAGTTTAAGGTATCATTTAAGAACGCACCAGGGGAGAAACCGTATGAATGTAATGCAGGGCTTGAAACCGGTTAATAAAAAACCTAAAAAATAAGTGTTTTGACCTGGTTACGCAGTAAGGCTCGGGCCATTACGATCGGAGTGAAAACCCTTTTGAATCGGTCTCGCGAGCGGAAATTACCTGGTTAATCCCGCGCGGGCGAGTGACAAGGACGGGTATATCGCTCAGCGTTTTATCTCACTTACGCATTTGCAAGTCTCAACGTGTAGATTGGTTAGATTTATATCGAGCGAGAGTGAGATAGAACACGATCGTCGAAAAGAGCGAAATGTTTTGGGTCTTTCCGGTATTTTGAACAGGAACTGAAATGATATCGTGCTTTGAACATAACCAGAAATAATATATGGTTTTGCTCAACCGTAACTGATTTAAAACGCTCTTTTTTTTAAATGTATGGCGCATCGAGTGAGCTGGTTTAGAATTTTAAGCAGGTTAGCAAGCCCTGATGTAATGTTTGTCAGAGGCAATTTAGTGAAAAGAGTAATTTAGTAGAGCATGCAATGACACATAC
Source organism: Ephestia elutella (assembly GCA_018467065.1). NCBI lineage: Eukaryota > Metazoa > Arthropoda > Insecta > Lepidoptera > Pyralidae > Ephestia > Ephestia elutella. The sequence goes on from CM031574.1 coordinate 13,449,581, forward strand.
AGGGGAGAAAAAATATGAATGTAAAAGCCTGACCAGGAATATAAAAACCCTGAATTAGAGGCAGCACTTATGCGTTTTATATTGCAACATTATTAAAAGCAGTAGCGGATTCAAACGGTGGGAGACGGGGGCACGTGCCCCCCTCCCCTGACTACTATTTTGTGTACATACTGTGGAGGCAGCTTCCATAACAGTACCTACATATAAAATTAAGATTCGAGTTGTTAAAATAACAGGATTTAGTAGTTATAGTTTCTTACAAGTAAGTATTTCCAAAAAAGTGAAGCGCTGTTCTCGAAATTTTCAAAAAACAAGCGGAAACTTTCTTAAAAATTTCTCGGAAATATTCTCGAGAATGGAAAACGGTGCCCTGCCCAGAAAAAAATACCTACTGGAACCGCCTTTGATTGAAAGTCAAATTTTGACACGAGAAATGACATATGGGTTTTTCAATTAGTTGCCAGCATAAGAAATTAGTTCTGTTGCTTTTCCTCAACATGGCGAGGGTTTTTTTTTATATCCCTGGTCAGGTATAATATTTGTCAGAGATTTTCAGTAAAAAGTGTGATTTAGTGAGGCTTTCATGGTAGGATGGAAGTAGGTCGGTAAATATCAAGTCTTCTAGAAATTGATTTTCGTTTATTAGCCTCGGATATGGGCTTTAGTATCAGGGCATTCAGAAAAATGTCGAACACAAATATATAAGATGACAAGCCTCAAACTGGTGGAGGTAGTTACTTTGACAGCTTAAAGTCCGCCATATAATTTGTTTTTTCTTATAAACAAACCATGTGGGGTATCAAATGAAAGTCCTTTTTTGAGTAGTTTACAAACACTATCACATTTTCACTACTTCGTTAACATATTATTAGAAAGCGTCAAAAAATTTCACAATTCAGAATCCAATTTGAACTGCTCTTATATGAAAACTACTGAATCGATTTTTCCAAAAATACATACCAAGTGACACTGAATAACCTTTTGATAATTTCCAATAAAAAATTAACAATGTCTATCAAAAAATAAAAAAAAAGTATAACTATTTGAATTTGCCTGATTTTAGCTACGACAAATAACTTTCCAAAAAATTCCTTGTTTCTTTAAACATTTGATGTGGGATATCAAATGAAAGGCCTTTTTGTGTAGATTCCCAAAATATAACATACGATAACATTTTCACTATGTCTAATTTAGCCTTACATTTATTTTTTGTAATAGTATAGTTTTTAATGGTTTTACTAGATGTCTCTTTTTGTATTTAAAACTCGCTATAGTTTCGTTTTGGTACAATCATATAGGTATGTAAATTTAAATTATTTAATAAACGTCTTCGTTCCGGGAGTCCTGATTTTGATTTCCTTCCTGTCCTTTGGCCGAGGGTCCACTTTTTTGTACTTTTGCATAAGCCTTACTCGTTTGTGTTTGTTGTTGTTGGGGTTGTTGCTTTTGTTTGTTCATAACAAAGAAATAATTCCAACCAACTTCGTTTGAGCTTTTGTAAGGTATTAGTTCCATATTCATAATCCATTTTCGTTAAAAGATTATTCATGAATCTGGGCTTGGGCTCTTTCAAACAAATCTATGTACGGGTTATTGCTTGTATGTATATGATAGAAATGATAAATTGTCTTGATAAAAATAATAATAAAATATATTGTTTTTTTTACCAAAAATTTGATGCGCTTGATGATCGATTACGAACTATGTAGTTTGAAAAATTTGAATTTACAACAATGCGGCGTTTTTAGCTGACGCGGCGCAACGTACCTATAGTAAGGGTGTTTTCTTTACTTTTTTTAAGATGACATTATTTGTTTGATAATTTGTGGTGTAATTGGAATGTCATTGGGTGTATTAATGTAATTCGTAAAATGTAATTCGCATACAATTTATATTGTTTTATGAATAAATTGAATTGAAATTGAATTGAATTGAATTTGTGTGAATGATATGATAAACACATCCAAACACTTTACAAAACAATAATTACATATGTCTCGCGGTGGACGTGCGACTGGTGACCCTCGCCGCCTCGCTGCAGCTGGTGTATGAGAAGCTCACCACCATTAGACAGCAAACAAAACCTATGGGGTACTTCGCGTTGAATTAAAATTATGAAATTTGGCAAAAAGCAAGGTTTAATAGTACCTTCTTGTACAGGATAAAATCTGAAAGTTGTAAATATGTTGTTGGAAGTCTAAAAAAAGTGTTACAAACTTGTTTTAGCGTTGGATACAGTATGAATCCTAGAAATCGAACTGCAAAGTTAAGTTTGTTTTTGGAACTAGTGGGTCTTTTAGTTAGCGCTACAATGTGAGATGCCTTGCGTGTACGGAAACCTCGGTGCGCGAGCTTGACTCGCACTTGGCTGGTTTTTTTATCCTCAAATGACTGTTTCGGGCGAAGCCTGGCAACACAGGACCGGATGCGGGAGTATAATTACTAGCCTAATAGCTTGGATGTATGTAAGTTACTTAATTTCTATGAATACACAGTCACATAATTTTCACGACTACAACCTTGGTCTTGGATGTTTATCTATATATGTATTTGTTATAAAATATAGTATCGTTGAGCTAGTATCCTATAACACAAGCCTCGAACTTACTTTGGGGCTAGCTCAATTTGTGTGATTTGTCCGTATATATTTATTTATTTACAACCTGACACAAGAATGAATCCTCTAATGTGCAGGTTTCCTTAAACGGAAGGTGATGGTGGGCACTTACCGCAGTACCAGTGAGCTTCTCATACACCAGCTGCAGCGAGCCTGCATGCAGCATTGGCTCTTGCTGCATGCCGCACATGTCTCGCGGTGGACGTTTTACATTGGTCGCAAAATAACCCTTTCACTAAATGTCCCTTTTTTCGCAAAATAACCCTTTCACAAAATTTTATTTTATTCGCAATGTTTTTTATTTTCGCAAAATGTCCCTATTTTTTTGGCATAGTGTTCACAAAATTTTTATTTTACTCACAATGTTCTTTAAAATTCGAAATATGAAAGTGTAAAATTAAGCAATTTTTTCTATTAAATTGTCATATTAGATATGATATAGGGTTTATTATTGTTTTTGATTGATTTAATCTATATAATATCAATAGTATGTAGATTTTATACCAAAAAATTCTTTATTTTACACTTTCATATTTCGAATGTTAAAGAACATTGTGAGAAAAATAAAAATTTTGTCGACACTATGCCAAAATAGGGACATTTTGCGAAAGAGACGTTTTGCGATGTAACGAAATATGTGTCTCATTATAATAAAGCTCAACAAAAGTAAATAGAACTGCAATAAAATCAAACGTTTCACAGGTTTCCCACAACCCATACACGTCGTAGTCTCTGGTATTAAGGATGAGGACAGTGGTTCTGATGCCGACGACAACTCTCCGTTGGAGAGTCTCCGCGCAGAGACTCGAGTGGAGCCGGAGCTCCGGGAAGGTAAGTAGTTTGCTGACTTCAAAACTCGACTGTGTATTATCACAGTCGTCAAACACGCGCGTCACATCACATAGTCAAAGAGTTTAGTCTCAGTTTTCTTATATTAATAACTGAGGTAAATTTTCTATCGAACTGTGTGGTACGAGACTGGAACAAATTAAATAAGAAAGTCGTCACTGCAGCTTCTGTCTACAGCTTTAAGAATAGACAAAATCTCCAAACTTCAAGATACACGCATCAGCCTATGCTGATAGTGTTTTAAATTAAAAATAAATAAAATATATACCTACGGACAAATCACACAGATTAAGTTAGCCCTAAAGTAAGTTCGAGACTTGTGTTATGGGATACTAACTCCACGATACTGTATTTTATAATAAATACGTATATAGATAAATTTCCAAGACCCAGGGCAATCTAAAAGATCAATTTCTATCTTGACCCGACCGGGGATCGAACCTGGGACTTCCGGTGTGACAGTCCGGCATGATGACCGTTGGGCCACGGAGATCGTCAGATTGTGTTTCGGATAAAATAAATAAAATTACTATTAACCGTATAGAATCACAAGCCACGGTTGTAAACATTTTGCAGATGGCGCTTCTGCTCAAATATCAAAAGCTGAGACACAGACACGAGCTGACGGGAATGTAGCCAAGAAGAACCAACAGCCGAGGCGTCATGAATGTCATGTTTGTCAACGTAGTTTTGTGTCTAACAGTGGCTTGAAATGTCATTTAAGAGTACATACGAGCGAGAAATCATATGAATGTAATGTTTGCCAAAGCAGATTCACTGGTCAGTTTGGTTTAAAACGTCATTTAAGGTTACATACTGAAGAGAAACCGTTTGAATGTAATGTTTGTCAAAGACAATTTAGTGAAAAGGGTCATTTAGTACAGCATGCAAGGACGCATACTGGGGAGAAACCATATGAATGTAATGTTTGTCAGGGGCGATTTATTAGAAAGGGTCATTTAGTACAGCATGCAAGGACACATACTGGGGAGAAACCATATGAATGTAATGTTTGTCAGGGGCGATTTAGTGAAAAGGGTCATTTAGTAAAGCATGTTAGGACACATACTGGGGAGAAACCATATGAATGTAATGTTTGTCAGAGGCGATTTAGTGAAAAGGGTCCTTTAGTAAGGCATTATAGGACACATACTGGGGAGAAACCATATGAATGTAATGTTTGTCACCGTAGTTTTGTGTCTAAGAATGGTTTAGATTATCATTTAAGAACACATACTGGCGAGAAACCATATCAATGTAATGTTTGTCAGAGGCGATTTAGTGAAAAGCGTCCTTTAGTAAGGCATGTTAGGACACATACTGGGGAGAAACCATATGAATGTAATGTTTGTCAGAGGCGATTTAGTGAAAAGGGTCATTTAGTAAGGCATGTTAGGACACATACTGGGGAGAAACCATATGTATGTAATGTTTGTCAGAGGCAATTTAGTGACAAAAGTAATTTAGTAAAGCATGCAATGACACATACAGGGGAGAAAAATATGAATGTAAAGCCTGACCAGGAATATAAAAACCCTGAATTAGAGGCAGCACTTATGCGTTTTATATTGCAACATTATTAAAAGCAGAAGCGGATTCAAACGGTGGGAGACGAGGGCACGTGCCCACCTCCCCTGACTACTATTTTGTGTACATACTGTGGAGGCAGCTTCCATAACAGTACCTACATATAAAATTAAGATTAGAGTTGTTAAAATAACAGGATTTAGTAGTAATAGTTTCTTTCAAGTAAGTATTTCCAAAAAAATAATCCGCCACCATTAGCGATGTGCTGTTCTCGAAATTTTCAAAAAACAAGCGGAAACTTTCTTAAAAATTTCTCGGAAATATTCTCGAGAATGGAAAACGGTGCCCTGCCCAGAAAAAAATACCTACTGGAACCGCCTTTGATTGAAAGTCAAATTTTGACACGAGAAATGACATATGGGTTTTTCAATTAGTTGCCAGCATAAGAAATTAGTTCTGTTGCTTTTCCTCAACATGGCGAGGGTTTTTTTTATATCCCTGGTCAGGTATAATATTTGTCAGAGATTTTCAGTAAAAAGTGTGATTTAGTGAGGCATTCATGGTAGGTACGGGGAAGTAGGTCGGTAAATATCAAGTCTTCTAGAAATTAATTTTTCGTTTATTAGCCTCGGATATGGGCTTTAGTATCAGGGCATTCAGAAAAATGTCCTGAACACAAATATATAAGATGACAAGCCTCAAACTGGTGGAGGTAGTTACTTTGACAGCTTAAAGTCCGCCATATAATTTGTTTTTTCTTATAAACAAACCATGTGGGGTATCAAATGAAAGTCCTTTTTTGAGTAGTTTACAAATATATAACACACTATCACATTTTCACTACTTTGTTAACATATTATTAGAAAGCGTCAAAAAAATTCACAATTCAGAATCCAATTTGAACTGCTCTTATACGAAAACTACTGAATCGATTTTTCCAAAAATACATACCAAGTGACACTGAATAACCTTTTGATAATTTCCAATAAAAAATTAACAATGTCTATCAAAAAATAAAAAAAAGTATAACTATTTGAATTTGCCTGATTTTAGCTACGACAAATAACTTGCCAAAAAATTCTTTGTTTCTTTAAACATTTGATGTGGGATATCAAATGATAGGCCTTTTTGAGTAGATTCCTAAAATATAACATACGATAACATTTTCACTATGTCTAATTTAGCCTTACATTTTTTTTTGTAATAGTATTAGTTTTTACTGGTTTTGCTAGATGGCACTATTTGTATTTGAAACTCGTTATTGTTTCGAGTTAGTACAATCATATAATATGTAAATTGAAATTATTAAATATATTTAATAAACGTCTTCGTTCCGGGAGTCCTGATTTTTATTTCCTTCCTGTCCTTTGGCCGAGGGTCCACTTTTTTTTTACTTTTGCACAAGCCTTAAGTTTTTCAGCTTTAGGTATATTATTGTATGGTCTATTGTGTTTGTTGTTGTTGGGGTTGTTGCTTTTGTTTGTTCATAGCAAAGAAAGAATTCCAACCAACTTTGCCTAAGCTTTTGTAAGGTATTAGTACTTGTACTATTACATATATATTATGTGGTATTACTTCCATATACATAATCCATGTTCGCTTTTCTTTTATTTATTTTTTAAAAGATTTTATTAAAAGATTTAAATCTTTGTGGATAATCTATTATCCACAAAGATTTAAATCTTTTATTACACTGGTCAACAAAATAAAAAAAATTGTTTCCTGTGATATTTTTTTTGTTTTTATCTCAATTTGGCACGTATTTTTAAATATGGCAGCAGTTTTTCTCTAACAGCTTTTGTTTTTAAGTTATTGCTATAACTCCTCATTTACTGATTTTTATGATACTTGCTTGATGATACTTCGCCCGATCAAAGTTTTTACTCGGACACTTTTTGAGCGGGACTGGCCGTCTATTTGTTTATGATGACAGGTAGGTACGTCAAAAATAACAGCGGTGGTGTTGTGAATATCTGGTGTATTCCATGTCAAAGTATCATCAAACAAGTATCATTGCCAGTCTATTTTCGCCACTATGATGTATATGCTAAATAAGAGCTCAATTTAAGTGAACTTTCTTACGATTTATTAACAAATGAGTAAGGAATATGCACTGGCGGCGCTAGCGCTAGACCACACTTGGACGTCGGCGACATTAGATACGCGAGGCCTTTTTTTTTTTCTTTTATATAATTTAATACCCCTAAAGTACTACTCACACACTTCACTCACGCAAGTGTATGAAAATAAATAAGAAAAAATAAATAAATCCTAATCCTAATAATCATACTATTATAATAAATGCGAAAGTTTGGATGTGAGTTTGTGAGGATGTTTGTTACTCAATCACGCAAAATCTACTGGACGGATTTCGATGAAATTTGGTATACGGGTAGAAAAATACCGGGAATAGCACATAGGGTACTTTTTATCCCGAAATTCCCACGGGAGCGAAGCCCCGGGGCGTGGCTAGTTTTAAATAATTTGTAAATCTTTTGCGAGGCCCCCTCAGGTGCGAGGCCGTCGGCGGTCGCCGACGTCGCCGACGCCTAGCGCCGCCATTGGAATATGTTTCGCAGTGGTTTAATTATTTATTATATATAACTACGCAAAATTAATATATTTAGGCTGATCTGATAAAGAACTATGATATAAAGTCTAATTTGGTTACATTTTAAACGAATTATAGAAATACATCGCTGAGCACAACTTTTCTTTTCGAACTTTTATTCTTGTAATATTTTAGATTTTATTGAATAAAAGTAATAAATAGTGAGACCTATCGTAGAACTAACGGCTGACACCAGTTTGTTATTTCTATAACGCTGTAATAAAAAAGTACATCGCTGGCTGACGACGACAGTTCGGGGCGAAAATCTTAATAAAAAAGGCGGAACAAATGACGAGTTACATTTATTTCTGTAGAACTTACACAGAACTAACATTCTAACGTATTGATTAATACATAGAACAATGTCAATCGTAACGTCACACCTTAAAATCTGGCATAGGTTTCATCTCGATACGCCGCTTAGGACAATAGTAAATTATGCGCAGACGAAGTTGCTAGTCTTCTTCTTTTCGAGTGTGTTATTACTAACACTGGTGTCAGATTTGATGTCGCCTAAAGGCATCTGACATGCATGACTTTTACGACTACCGCCATCTAGTGGCAGTAACCGTATACACACTCACTAGTAAACTAAACAGTCAGCCAATGTGCAGGTTTCCTCACGATGTTTTCCTTCACCGGAAGCAGGTGGTGGCCTATGAGAAAACTACCATACATGAGTCAGATTGGTCTACAAACTCATGTGACACACACAGGTAGGATTGGAACCCGGGTCCTATCGAACCACAGGCGGGTGTCATTACCACTTGGCCACCACCGCTTCGGCTACCGCAGGCTAATGAATAATATATTTTCAACATGTCAGCTGCACACGTGCTTGCTACATCTGCCGCGCCCAGCTCCGCAAGTGTCACAGGCTGATGGTTACCTCAGCCAGAGCGGAGAAAGTGCTCAATAACATCAAATCATTTACTAAAACAGACCGCCAAGCTATTGGTCTGTGTCTATCACTGAAATTGAATGTTATGATTATGACATTCTGCCAGTCTTCACTGAGCACCAAACTATAGCGGAGAATGTTGATGCTAAGACTGAAAGAGGATGGGACTCCAATAAAGATGACACTTATTAAATGTCCCACCCAGTTCCACCAAATACAAATAGCCCTTAAAAGAAGCGCGAAATGTGGATGTAAGTATGTACAAATTTCCTTTTCTAATAATAGTATATTAAGTATATTCATTCCGGATTTCAATGTATGGAAAATTTGGCAAAATTATTTATCATGCTTTATTGTATCTGTGTTATGCCTATGTATGAGTACATTAAAAAACACTACCCTCCCCAGCCCCCCGCCGTTGGCGTCCCCCCTTTCTCCCTTGAAACGTGTCCCGTTTTACAAATTTTCTGAATTTTTAGGAAATCCATACAAGTTAAAAATGATCAAAATAGCATAGCTGTGCCATTTGGAGTAAAGGTGAACGCAGACTTGTGCTGCACCGCACGCACCGCAGTCCCCGCATTCGATTTCTTTATATGAAGTTTTATGTAACCTCGCCACAATTTATTTCTGTGAACCTCGCATACCTACACGCACCGCGGTCGCCGCAGTCAGTCCCTGACACGGCCGAATTCCCCAGGTTGCGTTGGTGCGGCTAAGTCTGCGTTCAACTTAAACATAGATTAGGTACACAAAAAAATAGTGGCCTAGTTCTCTATATTTGTGATAGTGCCAAAGAAAAAGTGGTAAGGTAGGTACGGTAGGTAGGTACCTACCTACTTACTCAGAATCAAAGAATATACTACTCTACGAGCTCAGATTCAACTAATAGTGCTCACCAAAGAGTATAAAATAACTACGTTTTAGTGCTCACAAACCATCTCTTCTCTATTTAGTTTGTGTCACAAACTAAATTGATACAGCTGCTCAGCTGTATATAGATATTTAATCTAAGTGCGGTGTACAATAGTGTTGCAGCAATAGTGTTGAGTATCGACAGTATTGTCACTTGAAAAATAGTCATACTATCGATAAGCCTATCGATAGTCAATAGTTTGCAATACTATTAATGATACCCAAAACTACATACCGATAGTATTGCTTTTCAAAACTTTGGATCCTATCTATCTATTGATGTTTTCTAATCAATACTATCGATACATAGTGTCGATAGTATTGACACTTATATTTCAACAAAAAATGGATACTATTGCACTGACAAGAGACAATACTATCGATAGTAGGACTATTTTTCAAGGTCAACTGTCAATAATCGATAGTCCTGCTCCTGCAACGCTAGTGTACAAAGTGGTGTACACTGTACATGTAGCGTGTGTGCCTTTACTATAAAAAAAATTGGCAACAATCAACAAACGTCAATGTCATGTCTGTAGTGATTTTTCTCTCTGGTCTCATTACAGACGATGGCTGTATGGGCTTTAGATCCCTTTGCCTTTTCTTACGGGAAACCAAAAAAAAAACTCTGTATCTGTAAAAAATTAAAGTAAATAAATAGGTACAAACGTTTTTTCACTAATTTTTACCCTTCAGGGAAGTGTTTCTAATTATTTCTTTCTAAAATTTTTAAACAAACAATAGGAACGAACGAAGTAAGGGAAATGTAATGTAGTACAGACATTAATTTAACACAACCTAGTTCTGTATTTAGTTACTAAATATTAGTTTGTAAAGCACTCCGAAATGTCCCCAAAGCCGGCCGCGTGCCGCATTTATCTGGCGGTGGACGAGCGCCTGTTGACTATTGAGGGTCCTCTGCAGTTCGTGTATGAGAAGATATCCACTAATGCAGTAAGTTTCATGCAGTAAACCAACCAAGCATAGCGCTTGATAGCAGCTATTGGGCTAAGTTATTAGACTACATTGTTTACACAGAAGTAGTTAGATTGTAGTATAGTATTCGAAAGAATGTGTTACAATATGCACATTTATTGACAAAATCAAAGACTCTTCATGTTATAACCAAGTTTTTAATAATTCCAGCTTCACACGGCTGACGCGCGGCCCGTGACAGCCTGCTACATCTGCCACGCTCAGCTCAAAAAATGCCTAAAATTAATGCTGACTTCTGCCAGAGCTGAGAAAGTGCTCAATGATATAATCAAGAACCATTCTGAGGTAAGTAATACACTCTTACATTAACATATATATATTTTACTACGCCTTTACCCCATAGGGGTAGGCAGAGACTAACGATTTCCTCTTGCTCCAATCCTAACAGATCTCTCTCCCTTCTTCTACACTTATCACTCTTATCAAGGTAGCATCCTGGGACCACTTTTATTCTTATTGTACATCAATGACATTACCACAATAACAGACTATAAATGTAATTTATTTGCTGATGATATTTCCATATACCTGACACAAAAGACAATGTTAACTGGACGTAGTTATGCAAACCAGATCCAACACCAAAATATAGAATGTTGGGAAATTGACATTTTACTTTGGGACCTAATATTTAAATATAAGGAAGGTTTATTGAATAAGCTAATAAGAAATATCATAGATAATACTTAAAAGTACACGGTCAAAATTCTATTACAGCGATTGAACAGTAAAATGTCTGAATTTTCATGAAAAACATTGAATGGATCCTGTTTGCAGTAAGTTAGTTTGCAGTTTTTTCTTAATTGCCTATATACCATGTACTGTGAAACAATTGATTTTGTTTTATACATTGATGCAATGCTATGATATTAAGACAATATAATAAAGAGGCATCGGCGAATTACAAATGGCTTTATTTTTAATCAAAAATTTAACAAATGTTTCAAAATGCTTTGTTAAAAGAATAATATCTAAAAGCTTTTGTAGACATTCTCGAAGAATGTCTAAAAAGCTTTCAGATATTATTCTTCTGGTTCATCTAATTCAATCTCGAAGTCCGGCACTCCCGAAAAACCGTCGACATCATCAACAATCCTGTCCTGTCATCTCCAGTAAAATTCTTATAAACATTGTGTACATCTGTACATCGTTTGGAATAATATGTAAAATACTTCTTATGTCTTTCAGTTTTACACTGAGTATGGGCTTTTCATTAGATTTATCGACTGCTATTTTCCTATTTGTAATAATGTTTTCTAATTTTGAACAAGAAAGAAAATCTTCTTTAGTCATTCTTGTCACATGCATGGGTTTATTCTTCTTGCAATTTTTCATTATTTCTATGTAATCGTAATAAAAATTAAATCTTGTAGTGTATAAAGTCTCTGCTGTAATTTTAAAGCACATTCTATCTTCCCAAAGTCAGTGTCATTAGGCAAAAAGCTATGCCCTGATTCTGAGATCTTACTGAGAAGCTTAAGCCTGATGTTAGACACCTAATACTTTGTAGTGATTTGGCTGGTAGGCAGAATGGTAATATAAATGCTATGCGATCATCCGACTTTGCAACAGATAAGTATTAGATTTTTAGAATCAGGGCATAGCTTTTAACCTAATGACACTGACTTTGGGAGGATAGAATATACTTTAAAATTACAACAGAGACTTTATACACTACAAGATTACATAGAAATAATAAAAAATTGCAAGAAGAATAAACCCATGCATGTGACAAAATTGACTAAAGAAGATTTTCTTTCATGTTACAAATTAGAAAACATTATTACAAGTAAGAAAATAGCAGTCTATAAATCGAAAATTTCATGGCTTAAAACTAAGGAACTAGTTCTTAAAAAGGAATTTATATGAGAACAAAAGAAGCAGATTTTAAGGAGCTCAACATACAGAAAGAATACCCGTGGTAGACAACCAATTATGTCCAAGAACCGAATGGATTCACTTTGGCCTAATGGAAAGCCCATACCCAGTGTAAAACTGGAAGACATAAGAAGTCTTTTACATGTTATTCCAAACGATGTACACAATTTCTATAAGAATTTGACTAGAGATGACAGGATTGTTGATGATGTCGACGGTTTTTCGGGAGCGCCGGACTTCGAGTTTGAATTAGATGAACCCGAAGAATAATATCTGAAAGCTTTTTAGACATTCTCCGAGAATGACTGCAAAAGCTTTCAGATATTATTCTTTAATATTATTCTTTTAACAAAGCATTTTGAAACTTTGGTTAAATTTATGATTAAAAATAAAGCCATTTGTAATTCGTCAATGCCTCTTCATTATATTGTCTTAATATCAAAGCATTGCATCAATGTATAAAACAAAATCAATTGTTTCACAGTACATGGTATATAGGCAATTAAGAAAAAACTGCAAACTAACTTAATGCAAACAGGATCCATTCAATGTTTTCCATGAAAATTCAGACATTTTACTGTTTAATCGCTGTAACAGAATTTTGACCGTGTACTTTTAAGTATTATCTATGATATTACTTATTAGCGTATTTAATAAACTTTCCTTATATTTAAATATTAAGTCCCAAAGTAAAACATCAATTTCCCAACATTCTATATTTTTGTGTTGGATCTGGTTTGAATAACTACGTCAAACGTTACATAGACGAGATCCAAACCGCATGTTTCGTAAGAACTGTATTCATTCAAAACGAAACAAAGAACCATGTGTAATGGATCTTATTCAAAATATGCAATTGTGAGTATATATATTATGCAAATAAGATCCAATCGGCATGATCCTCATAAAATCACAATTTCATAATTAAATATAGAACCAAGTGACATGGATTTAGTTTTATGTTTATTTCCTGAAAATCACGCTGCTTGAATCTTTTCTTACGTTCCAAATATGTTGTTTTAAGATGGTATCTTTGAAAATAATACATTTTTTAGACCAATGAAACACTGGAGACACTGGTCTTTTTTTCCATAGACGTAAGGCCTATTTTTGAATAATTTTGTGTACAGAACTCAATTTTGGCCAAGGTGTGGGTTGGATCTGGTTTGCATAACTACGTCCCTACGAAACTGAAATTAACCGAACAATTGAAGCGATTACAAACTGGCTTAAATCTAATAATTTATTTGTTAACGTGGATAAAACAAAATATGTAATTTTCTCTAATTACCAAATCAAAAGTCCAGTCTTAAATGTAAAAAGCGAAGGTCAAAATTTAGCAAAAGCCGCTGATATAAAATTTCTGGGCCTTACATTAGACCAGCACTGCAACTGGAAGTTACATGTCGAAGGTGTATGTAAAAAAATCAATCGGTTCATATTTGCCTTAAAAAGATTAAGACGAATATCTAACAAAGATATTGCTCGCACAGCATACCACGGATATGTTGCATCCATCCTTAGATATGGTCTGATCTTATGGGGTAACTCAACAGATATAAAAAAAGTGTTTCTAGCTCAAAAAAAATGCATTAGGGCTTTGTGTGGTGCAAGCCCCCTAGAGTCATGCAAACCATTGTTTAAAAAATTAAATGTTCTAACCTTAACATCAATGTATATTTTGGAAGTTTGTAATTTTGTGTTAATTACGAATTTTTTACCAGAGTAAGTGACATAAATAGAAGGTTTAAACATAGGGATCCAACTAGTTTAGTATTACCTAAGTGCAGAACCTCACTGTTTGGCAACAATTGTTATGTAATGGCAACAAAGGTATATAACAAAATTCCTAAAGCTATTAGAGAGTTGCCAAAAAAGCGATTTTTATTAACATTAAAAAATGGTTATTAGATCAATGCTTTTATGACATGAATGAGTTTTGGACTTTAAGATAGTATTTTGTGTAACATTTGACTTTTTAAATTTAATATAATATAAAATAGAAAATTACTATAATAATAATATTTACTTGCCCTATTGCTGGCGAAACATGTAAGGTCACATAATCATCCCATTAAACACCCATTTGTACTATGTTTCATGTGAATAAATATATTTCATTTCATTTCTCTCTTCATACATGCTCACCGGGGGATCCTTTCATTTCTCATAAGGTTAATAATCATAATATGGTTTGTCATAAAGCCTTTCTCATAATTTTTTTATCATAATATTTTATTCAAATAATATTTATTGTAATAACATTTGTTTAGTCATAATCATAGATTGTCATTTTATAAAATGGTTTATCATAATGGATTTGTCATAATTGTTATGGTTATAAACATAGTTTATTTTTTATTTTGTTGATGACATTTGAAGACATTATGTAAAATTTGATATTTGATTATACTTCAAACACATAGGTTAGGGTGCGGCGGGGGTGGCCCTTGGGCCACCCCTAAGCCGTAAGCCGCGAACATAAACAACAACAAAAAACAAAAGCTTAACAAATCTTACCTTTTCTCTGAGTGCAACCGTACATTATGAGTTCTCTTTTCTCTGTACATTATGAGTATTACTATTATGATTAAATTATATTATGATTATATATGTTTATGACAATTTGTATTTATTACAAAACAATTATGTTAAAAAAAATATTTAAAAAAAAAATATTTTAATTTTAATTTATATTAATTATGATTATGTGAAAAAACATTATTTCGAACTATATTATTACAAATATTTTTATGAGAATCATTAGAGACCCGCTCACCGGTTATGGGTCTGCAATCTGGTCAAAGTGTGTACATGCAAGTTTAAACTACTCATGCCATTTGATTTCTGATAGATTTATACTGTGATTCTACTGCTAGAGTTCTGTAAGGACCGTAGCAAGTGGAAATCGCTAGTCTCTTCCTGCCCCTGTGGGAACAAGGTGTGATGATATGTATGTTATACTGTGATTCGTGTATTTGTAGATCACTGAAGCATCAATATCGCTGGTTGACCGCAGCCATGTACCTCTGTGGGGAAAACTCACGGTCTCAGTCGCTGATTGTATTGAGACTCTGTTTCCTGCTAAAGCTGTGGAAGAGATCAAGCAAGAGTCAGAAGATGTTGACTCTACTGAGAAGGCAGAAGGTACACAATAGGGGACCAGACAATTTTTTTTTGATGCCTTTGAAATATCTCACAATAATAGAAACATCAGTGAAAGAATCACATCAGTAGTATTTCCTAAGATATAACAAAAAACAATTTACATTTTTAAGCCATGTTTGGACGATACCAAAATGCACTTTCATATTTCTAATTTTAAAGAACTTTGTGAGTAAAATAAAAAAAATTGTGAACACTATGCCAAAATAGGGACATTTTGCAAAAGAGACATTTTGCAATGTAACAAAATATGTGTCTCATTTTACTAAAGCTCAACAAAGATATATAGAACTACAATAAAATCAAACGTTTCACAGGATTCCCACAACCCGTACATGTTGTAGTCTCTGTTATTAAGGATGAGGACATTGGTTCCGATGCTGATGACAACACTCCGTTGGAGAGTCTCCTCGCAGAGACACGAGTGGAGCCGGAGCTCCGGGAAGGTAAGTAGTTTGCTGACTTCAAAACACGACTGTGTATTATCACAGTCGTCGTCAAACACATGTTCTATCTTGACCTGACCGGAGATCGAACCTGGGACCTCCGGTGTGACAGTCCGGCATGATGACCATTGGGCCATGGAGATCGTCAGAGTATGTTTAGAATAAAATAGATATCAACTGCATGGAATTATAAGCCACGGTTGTAAACAATTTGCAGATGGCGCTTCTGCTCAAATATCAGAAGCTGAGACACAGACAACAGCTGACGGGAATGTAGCCAAGAAGAACCAACAGCCGAGGCGTCGTGAATGTCATGTTTGTCAACGTAGTTTTGTGTCTAAGTATGGTTTAGAGTATCATTTAAGAACACATACGGGGGAGAAACGATATGAATGTAATGTTTGTCACAGGCGATTTAGTGCAAAGGGCCCTTTAGTAAGGCATGTTAGGACACATACTGGGGAGAAACCATATGAATGTAATGTTTGTCAGAGGCGATTTAGTGAAAAGGGTCCTTTTGTTAATCATGTTAGGACACATACTGGGGAGAAACCATACGATTGTAATGTTTGCCAACGTAGTTTTGTGTCTAAGAATGGTTTAGAGTGTCATTTAAAAACACATACTGGGGAGAAACCATATGAATGTAATGTTTGTCAGAGGCGATTTAGTGCAAAGGGCCCTTTAGTAAGGCATGTTAGGACACATACTGGGAAGAAACCATATGAATGTAATATTTGTCAGAGGCGATTTAGTGAAAAGGATCATTTAGTAAGTCATATTAGGACACATACTGGGGAGAAACCATATGAATGTAATGTTTGTCAGAGGCGATTTAGTCAAAGCTGTAGTTTAATAAGGCATATTAGGACACATACTGGGGAGAAACCATATGATTGTAATGTTTGTCAACGTAATTTTGTGTCTAAGAATGGCTTAGATTATCATTTAAGAACACATACGGGGGAGAAACCATATAAATGTAATATTTGTCAGAGTCGGTTTAGTGAAAAGGGTCCTTTAGTAAGGCATGTTAGGACACATACTAGGGAGAAACCATATGAATGTAATGTTTGTCAACGTAGTTTTGTGGCTAAGAATGGTTTAGAGTATCATTTAAAAACACATACTGGGGAGAAACCATATGAATGTAATGTTTGTCAGAGGCGATTTATTGAAAAGAGTAATTTAGTAAGGCATGTTAGGACACATACTAGGGAGAAACCATATGAATGTAATGTTTGTCAACGTAGTTTTGTGGCTAAGAATGGTTTAGAGTATCATTTAAAAACACATACTGGGGAGAAACCATATGAATGTAATGTTTGTCAGAGGCGATTTAGTGAAAAGGGTCCTTTAGTAAGGCATGTTAGGACACATACTGGGGAGAAACCACATGAATGTAATGTTTGTCTGAGGCGATTTAGTGAAAAGGGTCATTTAGTAAGTCATATTAGGACACATACTGGGGAGAAACCATATGAATGTAATTTTTGTCAGAGGCGATTTAGTGAAAAGGGTAATTTAGTATCGCATGTTAGGACACATACTGGGGAGAAACCATATGAATGTATTGTTTGTCAACGTAGTTATGTGTCTAAGAATAGTTTAGAGTATCATTTAAGAACACACCGGGGCAGAAACCGTATGAATGTCATGTTTGTCAGAGGCGATTTAGTGAAAAGAGTAATTTTTAGAGCATGCAATGACACATACAGGGGAGAAAAAATATGAATGTAAAGCCTGACCAGGAATATAAAACCCCTGAATTAGAGGCAGTACTTATGCGTTTTTTATTGCAACATTATTAAAAGCAGTAGCAGATTCAAACGGTGGAAGACGGGGGCACGTGCCCCCCTCCCTGACTACTATTTTGTGTACATACTGTGGAGGCAGCTTCCATAACAGTACCTACATAGTAATAGTTTCTTACAAGTATTTCCAAAAAATAATCCGCCACCATTAGTGATGTTCGGTTCTCGAAATTTTAAAAAGAACAAGCGGAAACTTTCTCAAAAATTTCTCGGAAATATTCTCGAGAATGGAAAACGGTGCCCTGCCCAGAAAAAAATACCTACTGGATCCGCCTTTGATTGAAAGTCAAATGACACGAGAAATGACAGATGGGTTTTTCAATGAGGGATTATCCGAGACCCAAATTAAAAAATAAAATAGTTCCAGATGAATTCATAGGTGGCGCTCAGTAAAAGGCGAGACCATTCCAAAACCAAAAATGCACGGGATTTAGCTGCGACAAATAAATTCCCAAAATTTTTTTGTTTCCTTAAACATTTGATGTGGGATATCAAAAAGGCCTTTTTGACTAGATTCCCAAAATATAACATACGATAACATTTTCACTATGTCTAATTTAGCCTTACATTTATTTTTTGTAATAGTATAGTTATTAATGGTTTTGCTAGATGGCACTTTTTGTATTTGAAACTCGTTATTGTTTCGAGTTAGTACAATCATATAATATGTAAATTGAAATTATTAAATATATTTAATAAACGTCTTCGTTCCGGGAGTTCTGATTTTTATTTCCTTCCTTTCCTTTGGCCGAGGGTCCACTTTTTTTTTTACTTTTGCACAAGCCTTAAGTTTTTTAGCTTTAGGTATATTATTTTATGGTCTTTTGTGTTTGTTGTTGTTGGGGTTGTTGCTTTTGTTTGTTGATAACAAAGAAAGAATTCCAACCAACTTTGTCTGAGCTTTTGTAAGGTTGTTATGTAGTAATAACAGATTTTTAAGAGAAGTTAATATTTATTTAAAATTAATAAAAAATACAATTTAAATATAAAAATACACCGAGAGAAACACGGCACGGGCACGGACAGAGTTCCAAAGAAATCACGAATACGTAAAAAGCTAACACGAAGAAGTTGCTGTGACCTGTGGATTGAAGTCTGGAATAAAGGCACACACTATCGCCTGCCACCCCTGCTGTGCTGCTGTGTCCTGTGGACCGAAGTCTGGATTAAAGGTACTCACTATCGCCTGCCATCCGTGCTGTGCAGCTAGTCCATCTTCATCCCTACTGTACCGCCAGTACATCTTCAACCCTATTGTGCCACCGGACAAACTTTACCCCCTGTCGGTATTTCCCCGACTATCCTGTCCGTGCCGTATCCGTGATTTTTGTTGGAACTCTATCCGTGTCCGTGCCGTATTCGTGATTTCTTTGGAACTCGTGCCCGTGCCGTGTTTCTCTCGGTGTATTTTTATATTTAAATTGTATTTTTTTATTAATTTTAAATAAATATTAACTTCTCTTAAAAATCTGTTATTACTACATAACAAGGTATTAGTACTTGTACTATTATATATTCTGTGGTATTACTTCCATATACATAATCCATGTTTGCTTTTCTTTTATTTATTTTTTAGACTATCCACAAAGATTTAAATCTTTGATTACACTGGTCAACAAAAAAAAAATTGTTTCCTGTGATATTTTTTTGTTTTTATCTCAATTTGGCACGTATTTTTAAATATGGCAGCAGTTTTTCTCTAACAGCTTTTGTTTTTAAGTTATAGCACCCTTTACTGATTTTTTTGATACTTGCTTGATGATACTTTGCCCGATCAAATTTTTTTGCTCGGACACTTTTTGAGCGGGACTGGCCGTCTATTTGTTTATGATGATAGGTACGTCAAAAATTACAGCGGTGGTGTAGTGAATATCTGGAGTATTCCATGTCAAAGTATCATCAAACAAGTATCATTGCCAGTCTATTTTCGCCCCTATGATGTATATGCTAAATAAGAGTTCAGTGAAATTTCTTACGTTTTGTTAACAAATGAATAAGGAATATGTTTCGCAGTGGTTTAATTATTTATTATATATATGTCGTCGCCCGATCGTTGTATTGGCCAGATCGTGATATGCCCGGGCCCATCGAGATACGCCGGCAGTTCATGATCTGGCCAATCTACTCGTACACCGGCAATATCGTCCGACGATCAACGTTTGACGATTTGCCCAGCCATACTAGGGAATATCGTTTGTGTAGAGTGTCCAAGGTTTTTGGGGAATAAAATGCCCAACAGCCTTGTGGACTTCAGTTAAAATATTAAAATATTGAGGGTCCCGGCGACTCGGCCCGGTGCTCACTCGACCCGCGGGCCGTGTCGCCGGATTTTTGAATTTTATTTTTTTCTTTCGGCGACTGGGACTACTCACAAATTAAAAAAAAATTCTATTGTTCAAGCCAATGAGTACATTCAGGCGATAAAATAATTAAGTTCAGTTTGATAAAGTACAAAAATTTGAAATTTTTTTTCAAGTTTTAAGTGTTCAAAGCTCATTTTTTTTCAGAATTTTTTGAATGTTTCTGGAGTTAATAAAAAAAACTGAAATATTACGTAAAGGTTCTGGTTCTTAGTCTAATCCAAAGAAACTTTAATATCAAATTTAACATTTGATTAGCATTTGAGTGGTCTTCAATCAATCTTGTTGTGTTTGATATTGAGGCGCAAACCTATGGTTTTCGGATGCAGGATTCAGATGATGATAGTACTCTTAGAAATACAATCAGAGAGATCAGCTCATGGATTTCTGTTGCGCAACAATATTTTATTTAAACGAGTATTAAGGAAGGGAAAGGTTTCGGAAGTGCTCGTTCTTCCGAAAAGCTTATTCAATCAGGTGATGGAGATTTTGCATGACGACCCGTGGTCAGGAGGACATTTTGGATGGGTCAAAACGCTTGGAAAGTTTTTGTCTCGATATTTTATGCCGAAGGCGGAGAAGGGTGTTCGAGATTATGTTCGAACATGTATTCCGTGTCAAGAAAGAAAGAGTGTCAAATCTATTGCTACTTTGGTGCCGTATACCTTATTGTATGGAAGGGATCCACAGTTGGCTTTGGATATGGAGCTTGGAATTAATGTCGCTAATAATTCTAATTTTTTAGAAGAAAAGCTGTCCATGATGCGAGAGTTGAGTCGTGTGGGATCTGAGCTACACGCAGGATCTTGTAGTGTTTGCTTATGCAATAAATATAGTATCAGTTACGAGTTGTTTAATTCAAAGTGTTCAGGTAGCAGGAAGACTGCTACAAAAAGGCGCCGGGTAGCAAGTGCCCACCAAGAGTCGACGCCCCTAGGAAGTGTATGTATGAGAATAAAAGCAACGGAAGAATAAGGGTATGAGATTGATGTAATTTTACACTGCAAGTTCGCGAGTGCTATTTTGAGTTTCCGAGAACGTGTAAGACAAACAGACAAACAGTCAAAATGGAGTCACAATGTAATTCGATAAAAATTGTGGTGAATCTTTTCGACGGTATTAAACAGGATTCCCAGGACTTTTTAAAACAATTTAAAAGGCTTGCAATTTTTAAGAAATTATCCCAACCAGAGCAGGTCGCCATTTTTTCATCGTATTTAAAGGGGGCGGCCCTTTCGTTTTATAAGTCGATTGAAGACTCGGTAAAAGATTTTAGTGATTTGGAACAGAAATTTCTAGAAGAATTTCCTCCCGTAATAAATTATGAAGAGAAATTTTACTACGCCAAGCAGGAAAGTGACGAAAAAATTTTGGAATATTTTTATAGGCTGCAGGAATTAGCTGCAAAGGCTAAAATAGTGGATGAAGAAAAATATATCACGCAATTTTTAAAATCGACACAACCTTTTTATAAGCATAAATTAGCAACGTCCATTTTCGAAAGCAAGAAAAGTTTAAAGAAATTGATTATACAGTTGCAATCAATTTACGATAAAACGGAGGTGTTACCTACGCATATTCCCAGGGGAATTGAGCATATACCAAGAGGGATGAGAGGAGATTCGGCAGGAGATTCACCAGTATACAGAACTCCACAGAATGAAAGGAATAATCGATCGCCGTTTCGGGTTAGGTTCGGAACCACACCGCCGATCAGATCACACACATAGTCCGCCTATGAGATCGCAACAAAATCAAACGACGACGCCAAGAAGGGAATACTTTTTGAGATCATCCGCTCGACCTTCGGCTTCTCAAGATGTGCGGAATCAGGGAAACTGGCGAAATGAGTGTAACAGCGTGCAACAGCGTGGAGAAGAAGTGGAAGACATTGAAAAAATTAATTCCCTTCTTGGCGTCGTCGTTTGATTTTGTTGCGATCTCATAGGCGGACTATGTGATCTGATCGGCGGTGTGGTTCCGAACCTAACCCGAAACGGCGATCGATTATTCCTTTCATTCTGTGGAGTTCTGTATACTGGTGAATCTCCTGCCGAATCTCCTCTCATCCCTCTTGGTATATGCTCAATTCCCCTGGGAATATGCGTAGGTAACACCTCCGTTTTATCGTAAATTGATTGCAACTGTATAATCAATTTCTTTAAACTTTTCTTTCTTTCGAAAATGGACGTTGCTAATTTATGCTTATAAAAAGGTTGTGTCGATTTTAAAAATTGCGTGATATATTTTTCATATACCAAGAGGGATGAGAGGAGATTCGGCAGGAGATTCACCAGTATACAGAACTCCACAGAATGAAAGGAATAATCGATCGCCGTTTCGGGTTAGGTTCGGAACCACACCGCCGATCAGATCACATAGTCCGCCTATGAGATCGCAACAAAATCAAACGACGACGCCAAGAAGGGAATACTTTTTGAGATCATCCGCTCGACCTTCGGCTTCTCAAGATGTGCGGAATCAGGGAAACTGGCGAAATGAGTGTAACAGCGTGCAACAGCGTGGAGAAGAAGTGGAAGACATTGAAAAAAATAATTCGGGATTGAATAATATTGAACTTTGTAGTAATGTAGTTAGTAATAGAGTTCCACTTATTTTACTACAGTTTTTTAATGTAAACGTTCCCACCCTAATTGATTCAGGCGCTAGCGTGAGTTGTTTGGAATATTCCTTGGCCAAATCTTTGGGAATAGAATTTGTGCCTTTTACTTATTTGTTACGGACCGTCAATGGAGGGAGCATGCCCACGGAGGGTGTAGCATCGTGTATAGTTAGGGCTAAGGGTATCGAAATACCCATGAAATTTTATATTGTAAGGGGTTTAGCATGTCGTGTTATAGTGGGGCAAGATATTTTGCGAGAATATGGAGCTGTTGTAGATTTTGGGAAGAACAGGGTTAGTTTCAATGGGATTGAAGTAGAATTTTGTTCTCAAGTGGAAATCGGGGAATTAAAAAATAATAATAAAGAGGCGACGGTCACCCAAAATAGTTGTTTGAATTCGAATGATGCGTCTTTGTTTATTTCTGGAAGTAATTTGACATCGAATTCGGGTGATGTTCCATTGTTTTTGGGTGATGAAACAAATGAAAGTAAATGCGGTTCGAAACAAATGCATTTGTCTCGACAAGATTACGTGTACTTTTCAGCGTTGAATGACGTCCGCGAATTTGGAAATAAAGACAAAGATGATTTGAGAATCGGAGAAAACTTACCATCATCTTGTAAGGAGGATTTGTTAAAAGGTTTGAACCGGAATAAGGATCAATTTTCTTTTGATGATAAACAGATTAAAGAGAATGTGGTAGCGGGTTTTTCGAACAGAAATCCTATAGTAGAAGAGAATAAGGAAGAGATTAAGGAAACTAAGGAGGATAGATTAGAAGTATTTGCAATAGATGCGATTTCAATACAAGAAAAACAGCAGGAAGACGAGTTTTGTTCGAGAATAATCTTAGAAATACAATCAGAGAGATCAGCTCATGGATTTCTGTTGCGCAACAATATTTTATTTAAACGAGTATTAAGGAAGGGAAAGGTTTCGGAAGTGCTCGTTCTTCCGAAAAGCTTATTCAATCAGGTGATGGAGATTTTGCATGACGACCCGTGGTCAGGAGGACATTTTGGATGGGTCAAAACGCTTGGAAAGTTTTTGTCTCGATATTTTATGCCGAAGGCGGAGAAGGGTGTTCGAGATTATGTTCGAACATGTATTCCGTGTCAAGAAAGAGTGTCAAATCTATTGCTACTTTGGTGCCGTATACCTTATTGTATGGAAGGGATCCACAGTTGGCTTTGGATATGGAGCTTGGAATAAATGTCGCTAATAATTCTAATTTTTTAGAAGAAAAGCTGTCCATGATGCGAGAGTTGAGTCGTGTGGGATCTGAGCTACACGCAGGATCTTGTAGTGTTTGCTTATGCAATAAATATAGTATCAGTTACGAGTTGTTTAATTCAAAGTGTTCAGGTAGCAGGAAGACTGCTACAGTACCTATGTTATTGTGTTAATTATTTTTTTGATTATGTTTATGAAGATATTATTATTTTTATATAATTTATTGTTTAGCAAGATTTTTGAGTTTTATTTTAAACAACATAAACAATAATCAAAGGGAAAGATTTTTATGCCTTTTTATACCTTTATCATACTTAAATAAATGATATTTTTGAATCAAGTTCAGTTTTTCAATTACTCCCTTAAACATTTTTTTTATCTGACTGTACTCTTTTTGGTTTAAACAATATATATATTTTTTTAATTTGTGAGTAGTTCCAGTCGCCGAAGGAAAAAAATAAAATTTCATAAATCCGGCGACACGTCCTGCGGGTCGAGTGAGCACCGGGCCGAGTCGGCGGGACCCTCAAATATTCTTCTTAAATGCGACGATGCGACCAGTGGGGTCATCAGCAATTTTCTTTTAGAATATTAAGAAATCTATTTCTTAAGTTTCCATCACGTCGTATTTTGAACTCCAATAGTAGTCTGAAGAATCCCGCTGCATGGTCACCCTGCTTTTTTTATTTAGTCTATAACCTGAAAACCATCTCATAAAATTCGAGTAGGCGAGCATTAAAGTGTCATTGATTGCAATTTTCGATTTACTTTCATTATTATCTTCACCAATCTTCACCAAAAGCCGCCATTTTTCACGCGAGTAAACAAACAAGACTGCGCTAGCGCCGCCGTAACGCGCTAAGATAGCGCCACCTTCGGCGCGAAATGCAACTACTTCACGATCCGCCCAGTGTTGAGCTGGGAATATCGGCAAAAATGTTATTCCTTAGACCATAGTAATTCTATGGGATTGATTGGTATTGACTCGCGTCGGATGGCGTGGGGTCGTGTGGCGTTTTAATAGTGTGTCCGGACCTTATATTATTTACTAGCCTGCGGTAGCCGAAGCGGTGGTGGCCAAGTGGTAATGACACCCGCCTGTGGTTCGATAGGACCCGGGTTCCAATCCTACCTGTGTGTGTCACATGAGTTTGTAGACCAATCTGACTCATGATCGAATCAGAAATGAGGAGATCCGTAGGAGAACTAAAGTAACCGATATAGCCCGCAGAATCGCCAAACTTAAGTGGCAGTGGGCGGGGCACATAGCTCGCAGAACAGATAGCCGTTGGGGCAGAAAAGTTCTCGAGTGGCGACCACGAACCGGAAAACGTAGTGTTGGCAGGCCTCCCACTCGGTGGACCGACGACCTGGTGAAGGTCGCGGGTTGCGCATGGATGCGGGCAGCGCAGGACCGGTCGTTGTGGAAATCCTTGGGGGAGGCCTTTGTCCAGCAGTGGACGTCTTTCGGCTGAGAGAAGAATGGTAGTTTTCTTATAGGCCACCACCTGCTTCTGGTGAAGGAAAACATCGTGAGGAAACCTAGGGAAACCTGCACATTGGCTGACTGTTTAGTTTACTAGTGAGTGTGTATACGGTTACTGCCACTAGATGGCGGTAGTCGTAAAAGTCATGCATGTCAGGTGCCTTTAGGCGACTTGAATCAAATCTGACACCAGTGTTAGTAATAACCATAGACTTATAATATACTCGTAATAACACGCTCGATAAGAAGAAGCCTGTGCTTGCAACTTCGTCTGCGCATAATTTACTATTTAGTCCGATCAACGAGGAGTTTCGTTGTATGGAGACTTCCGAATAATTCCTCTGTCTATGAAACTTGGCACATGGTGAAAATAGGTAAAACTGATTATATATTGTTCTAAGCGGCGTATCGAGATGAAACCTATGCCAGATTTTAAGGTGTGACTGTACGATTGACATTGTTCTATGTATTAATCAATAAGTAAGAATGTTAGTTATGTGTTAGTTCTACAGAAATAAATGTAACTCGTCATTTGTTCCGCCTTTTTTATTAAGATTTTCCCCCCGAACTGTCGTCGTCAGCCAGCGATGTACTTTTGTATTACGCGTTATAGGAATAACAAACTGGTGTCAGCCGTTAGTTTACGATAGGTCTCACTATTTATTACTTTTATTCAATAAAATCTAAAATATTACAAGAATAAAAGTTCGAAAAGAATTGTTGTGCTCAGCGATGATGTATTTCTATAATTCGTAAAAAATATAACCAAATTAGACTTTATACCATAATTCTTTTTCAGATCAGCCTAAATATATTAGTTTTGCGTAGTTATATATATTGGCCAAATCACGATGTGGCTGGACGCTTCTTGAAACGTTGGGCAGATCGACGAGAATAACATTTTTGCCGATATTCCCAGCTCAACACTGGGCGGATCGTGAAGTAGTTGCATTTCGCGCCGAAGGTGGCGCTATCTTAGCGCGTTACGGCGGCGCTAGCGCAGTCTTGTTTGTTTACTCGCGTGAAAAATGGCGGCTTTTGGTGAAGATTGGTGAAGATAATAATGAAAGTAAATCGAAAATTGCAATCAATGACACTTTAATGCTCGCCTACTCGAATTTTATGAGATGGTTTTCAGGTTATAGACTAAATAAAAAAAGCAGGGTGACCATGCAGCGGGATTCTTCAGACTACTATTGGAGTTCAAAATACGACGTGATGGAAACTTAAGAAATAGATTTCTTAATATTCTAAAAGAAAATTGCTGATGACCCCACTGGTCGCATCGTCGCATTTAAGAAGAATATTTGAGGGTCCCGCCGACTCGGCCCGGTGCTCACTCGACCCGCAGGCCGTGTCGCCGGATTTATGAAATTTTATTTTTTTCCTTCGGCGACTGGAACTACTCACAAATTAAAAAAATATATATATTTTTTAAACCAAAAAGAGTACAGTCAGATAAAAAAATGTTTAAGGGAGTAATTGAAAAACTGAACTTGATTCAAAAATATCATTTATTTAAGTATGATAAAGGTATAAAAAGGCATAAAAATCTTTCCCTTTGATTATTGTTTATGTTGTTTAAAATAAAACTCAAAAATCTTGCTAAACAATAAATTATATAAAAATAATAATATCTTCATAAACATGATCAAAAAAATAATTAACACAATAACATAGGTACTATCATCATCTGAATCCTGCATCCGAAAACCATAGGTTTGCGCCTCAATATCAAACACAACAAGATTGATTGAAGACCACTCAAATGCTAATCAAATGTTAAATTTGATATTAAAGTTTCTTTGGATTAGACTAAGAACCAGAACCTTTACGTAATATTTCAGTTTTTTTTATTAACTCCAGAAACATTCAAAAAATTCTGAAAAAAAATGAGCTTTGAACACTTAAAACTTGAAAAAAAATTTCAAATTTTTGTACTTTATCAAACTGAACTTAATTATTTTATCGCCTGAATGTACTCATTGGCTTGAACAATAGAATTTTTTTTTAATTTGTGAGTAGTCCCAGTCGCCGAAAGAAAAAAAATAAAATTCGAAAATCCGGCGACACGGCCCGCGGGTCGAGTGAGCACCGGGCCGAGTCGCCGGGACCCTCAATATTTTAATATTTTAACTGAAGTCCACAAGGCTGTTGGGCATTTTATTCCCCAAAAACCTTGGACACTCTACACAAACGATATTCCCTAGTATGGCTGGGCAAATCGTCAAACGTTGATCGTCGGACGATATTGCCGGTGTACGAGTAGATTGGCCAGATCATGAACTGCCGGCGTATCTCGATGGGCCCGGGCATATCACGATCTGGCCAATACAACGATCGGGCGACGACATATATATAATAAATAATTAAACCACTGCGAAACATATTCCTTATTCATTTGTTAACAAAACGTAAGAAATTTCACTGAACTCTTATTTAGCATATACATCATAGGGGCGAAAATAGACTGGCAATGATACTTGTTTGATGATACTTTGACATGGAATACTCCAGATATTCACTACACCACCGCTGTAATTTTTGACGTACCTATCATCATAAACAAATAGACGGCCAGTCCCGCTCAAAAAGTGTCCGAGCAAAAAATTTGATCGGGCAAAGTATCATCAAGCAAGTATCAAAAAAATCAGTAAAGGGTGCTATAACTTAAAAACAAAAGCTGTTAGAGAAAAACTGCTGCCATATTTAAAAATACGTGCCAAATTGAGATAAAAACAAAAAAATATCACAGGAAACAATTTTTTTTTTGTTGACCAGTGTAATCAAAGATTTAAATCTTTGTGGATAATCTAAAAAATAAATAAAAGAAAAGCAAACATGGATTATGTATATGGAAGTAATACCACAGAATATATAATAGTACAAGTACTAATACCTTGTTATGTAGTAATAACAGATTTTTAAGAGAAGTTAATATTTATTTAAAATTAATAAAAAAATACAATTTAAATATAAAAATACACCGAGAGAAACACGGCACGGGCACGGACAGAGTTCCAAAGAAATCACGAATACGTAAAAAGCTAACACGAAGAAGTTGCTGTGACCTGTGGATTGAAGTCTGGAATAAAGGCACACACTATCGCCTGCCACCCCTGCTGTGCTGCTGTGTGGCAGTAACCGTATACACACTCACTAGTAAACTAAACAGTCAGCCAATGTGCAGGTTTCCCTAGGTTTCCTCACGATGTTTTTTTCCTTCACCGGAAGCAGGTGGTGGCCTATAAGAAAACTACCATACATGAGTCAGATTGGTCTACAAACTCATGTGACACACACAGGTAGGATTGGAACCCGGGTCCTATCGAACCACAGGCGGGTGTCATTACCACTTGGCCACCACCGCTTCGGCTACCGCAGGCTAGTAAATAATGTAAGGTCAAGGAGACATATAGAGAACACCCCATGCAACCCCATGTGATCAAATGTCTGTGTCTCTGACCATAGTAATTCTATGGGATTGATTGGTACTGACTCGCGTCGGATGGCGTGGGGTCGTGTGGCGTTTTAATAGTGTGTCCGGACCTATATTTTCAACATGTCAGCTGCACACGTGCTTGCTACATCTGCCGCGCCCAGCTCCGCAAGTGTCACAGGCTGATGGTTACCTCAGCCAGATGTAACAAACCCTCTAGTCAACGTCTCCAAGAATGGTTAAATCCCTGGTTACGTCACCCAGAAGTAACTATTCTAACCTACTCAATATCTACTCTTATTTGATTTATCTTTAACCTAGCTTGAGAATAACCTAAGTGTGTGTTTACATATTAGTTCTCGTAATATTATGAGTTGTGCTGTGATCTCCTAGTGTAGTTCCCTGATTGTATTCCGCAATGAACCTTGGATCTTTTCGAAGTGCTATGTCGGGAGCCTATTATTATAACCTGGATTAAATGTCTTACTACTATGTACTGTCTGTGTCTTAACCAACCTTATATACATTACAGGAATTACAGATAATGCTAAGGACTATCTATAGAAATTAAAACTAAATCTTACTTGGCTAACTTATACTATTGGTTTGTCTTAAATATACACTTAACACTACTAATTATTGAATTATTAATTATAAGGTGAGCTATGAGGTTTTCCAGCTTTTGAAATACCGCAACTTTGAAAGATGCCTACTAACATATGTGTGTTCCTAACGCTTAACTTAGATAGGTGAGTATAAAGTATATGACCAATGGTACAGATTATGGTTTTATTTGCTTTAATAGAATCTCTCAGCTTATAGTTGGGTCTAGTATGAACCAGGCCCCGCTAGAAATGTTTATATAAGTAAGTATGTGTTTCTTAAGGTCGGTAAAAATATGTAAGTATGGAAAATGCAAATATTGCTACAAAATTGATAATTCTCAGCTTTATTAGCTAGATCTGGCTTATGGAAACATGCCCCTCCGTCCGCATGTTACAGTAACCTTCGGCTCCAGACTTGGACAGATTCCCTCCAGATGCTCAGCTATTACCTATATTCTTGTTTTCAATATAAATAATGAATAACTAAGGTCTGAACATAGTTTAGTCTGTCTGTCTTTGTATAATTAAATAAAACAGAGAGGAGAGACAAAATGTCTCCAAGTGATTTATCAGTTTTCACAATTATGGATTTATCCCATATATTGTGATCAGCTGAGATCTTTAATTTTATGTTAAAATCTAAATGATTAACTATATATCATATATGAATTCAACCTTACAATTCATTAATGGGATACTGATAAATCTGATCTCTGAAGGAGAGTAAGTTATTAAAATTAATGAATAATAGGGATAGTGGTGATGTATTCAACTTTAATTATGTTAGAGTTATAATGTGGGTTTACCAACAGGTGGTAATAGGTAAGTTAAGTGTGCAGAAGAGAATTAGCATTACTCAAACTGATGTAACTTGACTTGTCTTTTGTTTATATAGATAATTTTCAGGTTAGAATTACATCCTTAAATCTGAGATCCATTGTATTTTAGATTGATTCAGTACTTATCACCATTATTAGTGAATTTGTCTATATTCACTCAATAATAGAAGCTATTTGTACTCAACCAAAGGAATCATCCTTAATAAATCAATTTCTTTATGAATATTTAGAAGTTATTTGCAGATATTCCAGTGAGTGGTAGCAACTACTCAATATCCTTTGATAGTGTACTAAAATATCTTTTGACATAGCACACAGGCGGTAACTGCCTTGTATCTAGATTCGAGCAGACACTGAACACAACTAGAATCAAACTTTTGTAGTTTATTTGTAAGTTTTATAAATGTATAGACTCCCATCTTTAAGGAATATAGTTTTACTAATAAATTTAACTTTCTCAACAAGGAATTTGACCAATGCCGGTACAAAGATTAGAGTATGATCTTATTCACTAGATTGGAACAATTATTAGGTATTTACTCAAATATATAGACAAGTAAAGTCAACATCCATTAAGTACATGACTAAATTGAGTCAAATAAGTAGGAAAAGGGGTTGGAAACGTTCCATTACCCACAACATTCAGTATTTGTAAATAATGATAAAGTTAATTGGAAACTCACCGAATCTATAGTCACTTCAACACATAATTAGCACAACTAAGAACTTTCACTTTCCAATTTTTCCTTAGTTAATTACTTATTTTCCGATATTGGATAGGGTTTATAAATAGCCCTATAATTGTAAGATTCCTGGGAACCTTCTATTCATACCTTTGATACCTCCATTTTGATAAACGATAAACCGACTAAGTATTTGTGTTATTTGACCATTTTGTTTTATTTTGTGTTTTAATTCCTAAAAATGGCGCCATTTCCTACCAGCCATTTTTAACACCCCCTACCTATATGTATGTGAATTTAAGGCCTATTCTTGTCCCTATCGGTCCCTAAGTCCCTGACAACTACAGAATTTTAAACCATTTCATAGTGCAATGAGATGGGTCCCTAATTAGGTATCCCCGGTGTAAGGAATACCCTCCTATCAGCTAGCTACGAGACTTCGGGAGAGCTTCTCCCTTCCCTAATAGAAATTTACCTGCCTATCAACCTACAAACGTGTCCTACTCTTGGTTTTTGGGCCAACATTTAGTTAAAACCCCTAGCTTCTAAAACGCCGAGTGGGCAACCCGTTATCCTACTTTCTAACAGCCCAACGTGATAAACCTGATTGGGAGGGAACAGGTTTATGCCCTAACCGAGGTTTAGTTATATGAGGCGGTCTTCCAAATCGTCCAGTGAGATTAGATCTCTGCGCCTTTCGGACCGTCGGCTCTGGGCTCAATGAAAGCGCTTTCATTCAACTAAGCAACTAAACTAGGCATTCTCTTAACAGAAGCCCACTTGACACGTTGCAAAGCCAAGCTCCAGGACCTACCCCGCAAGGTTCTTACAAATAGCCCTTAAAGAAACAAATCAAAATATCTATTTGAACAAGAAACGAATTCTACCCTCTATCCACTTTCGCAGATATCAGGCAAAACCCATATTCTCGTCAAATCGCAGCTAATGCTCAACTACTCTAATATTTAATTAAATTTACTGGGGAAATCTACTTATTTTGTGAATTCTTCAAATTAAACTATATACGTTAAAACCGAACTTAATTTTACCATTTCAAGCTCGCAATAACGTATTTTTCTCAAAAGATTCGCGGGGAAATATGCGTTCCTAAGCCTCATGAAGAAACCTTGCGCCCAAACACTTTTCTTGCAGACTACTTCTATCTTGAGTTAAAATAAACTTCTTCAATGATGCCGGCTTACAGAGGTGAGGTTGGCGCCCAGCAGCACGTCGTCGTCCCCCGAAGACCGCAGGTGAAAAAGCCTCGAATGTCCCTTCCTATCAGTTTTATGCAACTGCCTCTTGTCTATGTGTGTGTAAAAATCTCGAATCTTCCATGAATTCCAAGCTCCCCCTACCTTACTTCCTGTATTGCAACTATAATAATTCTATTCTCCCGAACCCTATATCCACCGAAATAACAATATAAATAGTTAATGTAAAATATACCTTATAATAGCATGATTTTATACATAATTCTTACAAAATAAACTATTTCCACGCAATTACTTGTGCTATAGTCTAGCTTAATTAATAATTATTTTCTACTTTCTTTATAATCGACATAAACCAAACAGTTCAGCTCGTTGCCGATCATATCCTTATCTTCTTTTCCTCTATTATCAAGATTAATTTCACTATTCATCCATTTTCCGTACCCCAAAATGTTACAATCAAACGAACAGAAAAATCAATAATGGCAAAATAATTCCTATACTGGCAATGATTCGTTTCCCTCCAGCTTTGGACAAAATATCACGTGACATCCCTGTGCTACTATTGGGCAGTCAATTCGATCACGCCACTTTTCCGTGTGAATCTACCTCCTAATTTACTAACAGGTGCAAATATCAACGGAACTTCTACCATAGACCAAATTTTCTATCATAGACACTGGATCTATAATTCAAGTGGCCTATACACTTGACAGCGAATAGTTACCTATTAAAAATAAATCCTATATTTACCCTTCGCATGTTTAAAATTATTATAATAAGCTAATATTTATTCTTTAACTAACGAACTTCACAATTATTTTAAGCCCTCAGTTCTTTGCGTACTAATAATAATATCATTGCAATCGGAACGTTTATTCCTTCGGTGTCATTACTTGACGTTGTCAAAATGACATTATTTTCTTTGTTTACAATTTATAGAGCCAACAATACGCTGCCGTTTTCAATAATTAAATTTACCAAATAACTAGTAATATGCAACAAAACTACAGTTTACAGACTCAGTTCAAAACCTCCTGAAGATGACAAGGTTAGTTCAATTTCTCTCTTTTTATCATGTAAATATTTGAGAAGAAATAACACGTTCGTATTTGAACTGTTACACAGAGCAGAGAAAGTGCTCAATAACATCAAATCATTTACTAAAACAGACCGCCAAGCTATTGGTCTGTGTCTATCACTGAAATTGAATGTTATGATTATGACATTCTGCCAGTCTTCACTGAGCACCAAACTATAGCGGAGAATGTTGATGCTAAGACTGAAAGAGGATGGGACTCCAATAAAGATGACACTTATTAAATGTCCCACCCAGTTCCACCAAATACAAATAGGACTTAAAAGAAGCGCGAAATGTGGGTGGATGTATGTACAAATTTCCTTTTCTAATAATAGTATATTCATTCTAGATTTCAGTGTATGGAAAATTTGGCAAAATTATTTATCATGCTTTATTGTATCTGTGTTATGCCTATGTATGACTACATTAAAAAACACAACCCTCCCCAGCCCCCGCCGTTGGCGTCCCCCTTCCTCCCTTGAAACGTGTCCCGTTTTACAAATTTTCTGAATTTTTAGGAAATCCATACAAGTTAAAAATGATCAAAATAGCATAGCTGTGCCATTTGGAGTAAAGGTGAACGCAGACTTGTGCTGCACCGCACGCACCGCAGTCCCCGCATTCGATTTCTTTATATGAAGTTTTATGTGACCTCGCCACAATTTATTTCTGTGAACCTCGCATACCTACACGCACCGCGGTCGCCGCAGTCAGTCCCTGACACCAAAGAGCATATAATCACTACGTTTTACCTGACACGGCCGAATTCCCCAGGTTGCGTGCGGCTAAGTCTGCGTTCAACTTAAACATAGAATAGGTAGGTACACAAAAAAATATTGTGATAGTGCCAAAGAAAAAGTGGTAAGGTAGGTACGGTAGGTAGGTACCTACCTACTTACTCAGAATCAAAGAATATACTACTCTACGAGCTCAGATTCAACTAATAGTGCTCACCAAAGAGTATATACCTAATAACTACGTTTTAGTGCTCACAAACCATCTCTTCTCTATTTAGTTTGTGTCACAAACTAAATAGAGATTTGTGTCACAAACTAAATTGATACAGCTGGCTCAGCTGTTATATAGGTATTTAATCTAAGTATGGTGTACAATAGTGTTGCAGCAATAGTGTTGACTATCGACAGTATTGTCCCTTGAAAAATAGTCATACTATCGATAAGCCTATCGATAGTCAATAGTTTGCAATACTATTAATGATACCCAAAACTACCGATAGTATTGCTTTTCAAAACTTTGGATCCTATCTATCTATTGATGTTTTCTAATCAATACTATCGATACATAGTGTCGATAGTATTGACACTTATATTTCAACAAAAAATGGATACTATTGCACTATCCATAGCTTGTAAAAATTCAATACTATCGATAGTATTGACAAGAGACAATACTATCGATAGTATGACTATTTTTCAAGGTCAACTGTCAATAATCGATAGTCCTGCTCCTGCAACGCTAGTGTACAAAGTGGTGTACACTGTACACGTAGCGTGTGTGCCTTTACTATAAAAAAAGTGGCAACAATCAACCAACGTCAATGTCATGTCTGTAGTGATTTTTCTCTCTGGTCTCATTACAGACGATGGCTGTATGGGCTTTAGATCCCTTTGCTTTTCCTCACGGATAACGGATAAAGAAACCAAAAAAAAACTCTCTGGTCTGTAGTTAAAAAAAAATTATAGTAAATATATACAAACGTTTAATTTTTCACTAATTTTTACCCTTCAGGGAAAAGTGTTTCTAATTATTTCTTTCTAAAATTTTTAAACAAACAATAGGAACGAACGAAGTAAGCGAAATGTAATGTAGTACAGACATTAATTTAACGCAACCTAAACCTAGTTCTGTATTTAGTTAGTTTGTAAAGCACTCCGAAATGTCCCCAAAGCCGGCCGCGTGCCGCATTTGTTTGGCGGTGGACGAGCGCCTGTTGACTATCGAGGGTCCTCTGCAGTTCGTGTATGAGAAGATATCCACTAATGCAGTAAGTTTTATGCAGTAAACCAACCAAGCATAGCGCTTGATAGCAGCTATTGGGCTAAGTTATTAGACTACATTGTTTACACAGAAGTAGTTAGATTGTAGTATAGTATTCGAAAGAATGTGTTACAATATGCACATTTATTGACAAACTCAAAGACTCTTCATGTTATAACCAAGTTTTTAATAATTCCAGCTCCACACGGCTGACGCGCGGCCCGTGACAGCCTGCTACATCTGCCACGCTCAGCTCAACAAATGCCTAAAATTAATGCTGACTTCTGCCAGAGCTGAGAAAGTGCTCAATGATGTAATCAAGAACCATTCTGAGGTAAGTAATACACGCTTACATTAACATACATACATTTTACGACGCCTTTACCCCATAGGGGTAGGCAGAGACTAACAATTTCCTCTTACTCCAATCCTTACAGATCTCTCTCCCTTCTTCTAAACTTATCACTCTCTTCATATATGCTCACCGGTTATGGGTCTGCAATCTGGTCAAAGTGTGTACATGAAAGTTTAAAGCCTAAACTACTCATGCCATTTGATTTCTGATAGATTTATACTGTGATTCTACTTCTAGAGATCTAGTATCTATCTAGTCTCTGCCTGACCGCACGGGAAAAAGGTGTGATGATATGTATGTTATACTGTGAGTAGGTATTAATTGAGAGTTTCAAAACAGTTTTAAACTCCATTGAGCTCATTTTCATTCGCTCAATGTCATTTAAAACTGTTTTGAAACTCTCAATTAAACAAACTTAAATTCATGATTATAAACCTATATACCTAATAACATACCTGATGAGCTGATGACTTCATGGATGCTTGTTTCAGTTAAACACAGACATGTCACTTATTTCACTAGTTAAAAATATTTTAATTTTCACTACTAAGCCAACAGTAATATAAAACTAATGCAAGCTAAAATCTTATCAAACCAGAGTGATAATGTTAAAGGCAATATCGTTTCTTAATACCGTCGGTAAATTCGGCCGGCACCTGGAACGATGATTCTATTACCTGGTCATCAGGACGCCAATGGCAGACTCTAGTGTTATCTCATTACTGGCCCGGTTGGTCATGTCTGTTTATCGACATCCAGTGAATAAGATTCCACTACGTTGAATCCACCAAGACATTAGTACCTTGGTACCCACCGCGACTTAAGCGATTCTATCGATAGTCATCGGGACGTCTATAGAGAGCTCTAGCAGTTATCTGATTACTGGCCCGATTGGTCGTACTACGCGTGGCTAAGAGGCACCCAGTAAATTACTGGCCCGATTGGTCGTACCCATTTCCTAGCCTGGCAGCACCCAGTAAAGATACCACCATGTTGAACCCACTAAGACATTGGTACCTTGGTACTCACTGTGACCGAAGCAAAAAGAACTTCTCGCGTTTAACCAGGCCGATTGCTCGTGCCAAACCTTATTCAACTGCAGGTATTTAGAAGAACGATTTTTCCTGTCACGGAACCACATAGGACCTGATACGATTATATACTTCCAATAAATTTTAGATTACATATTACTTCACACACAGTAGCCACCACGATCCAAGTTAAACTGTTATACCACTACTGCAATGCTGCACTAGTGTTGTGCACATGATATGACTATACAAAAATCGAATAAATTAACGAGCTCTGAATAGTTTTTATTGATTATTTAAAATCATTTTTTGAATAGCATATTAAACAATGCACTATTACAACGATTTTTGTAAGTGTGCATAATTGTCATAATTGTATGTGATGGATTAAAACGTAACCAATGAGGTAAACAACATAATAGTAACATATATATATATATATATACTAGCTTTTGCCCGCGGCTTCGCCCGCGTGAATTTCCCACGGGAACAGTGCTTTTTCCCGGGATAAAAAGTAGCCTATGTGCTATTCCAGGTCATTATCTACCTCTGTACCAAATTTCATCGAAATCCGTCCAGTAGATTTTGCGTGATTGAGTAACAAACATCCTCACAAACTCACATCCAAACTTTCGCATTTATAATATTAGTATGGATACATAATCACAATTAATTAAGACTTTTCCGTTGGTTGAAAGTATACTAGCAAATTGTTTTTTGAATATCATTGTATCGATTCTTCTTATGAATATAATTCGAATTAAAGAAGCACTATTCCAGCACTACGATAAATTTTGCTCAGCCTGCATTATGCGCTTGCGGTCCCACGCGAATATTCCTTGAATGTAACACGATAATCAAACGAAACAGCGCCTTACGCTACTTTACAAAGAGAGGTTCTCTATTCTATTTATAGTTGTAAAAGATAAAAGTTACTGAATGCGAAAATCTAAAGTAAAATACGAAATATTTTTTTATTACACCCCACCTGTATTGTCGTAGGTATAGGGTCATATCACAAATATTGAGTCCAAAACTTGTGTTATGGAACTAGTATCCCATATGACCAATCTCAATGATGCAAACATATAATAGATAAATATTCAAGTCCCGGGTCAAACAAAAAATATAATTTTCCATGTTGACTTGACCGATGATCGAACCCGAGACCTCCCAATTTACCAAGCATGTTAACATAGAGTCATAGAGTAATATGAAAACTTTGTATCGAAACAATTTTGATTGATTTACATAACCCTCTTTTGTCAGTCGGGTAATTAGCTATTGTCATAGGCGGCCCGTTATGATGATCGTATTTCAAAGGAAGTATGCAACATGAAACTTTTTGTTGTCGACTATTTAAAATCAGAGTTTGTACACTGTTAGGCTTAAACTGTTATACGTAAATCGTAAATTTCTTTGGCAAACCTAAAGGTTTACAATGCCTGTAAAAATATTGATGATTCGGCTAAAACGCTGTATTTAATTTGTGTATTGGTGCGATGCGCCCAATTAATTTCGGCGAGTGCCAACTTAGACACAGTCTACTGAAGCACTAGTGTGAGTGACTCTACGACGTCTCCCTGCCCGTCACAAGCCAGCAACTCCAACGAGTTCTCAAGCACTCCTGCGTGACACATCGTCTCTCTGCTCGAGCTCAACCAGCTGCTAGCCAGTCTTCTAAAACGAGGATCTTCGCAAGAGCTATAATGTTCGTAAGTTTGATATTAATTATGTTGATTTTAAAAATAAGATAACATGTGATTGCAGTATATTGATTTATCCCCACTCTAGTTGTTGTGACAGTCAGACCCGAACCCGAACTCTGATGATACTATCAAGTACACGTTCGGATGAGAAAATATACTAAGTAATACTCAATCTTAAATTACTTTCAGGTCGGAGTTTGATTATATCAAGAAGCGTTCCACCAAGGGAGCGAAAAAACAAGTGCACGAGCCACTTTTCGACTCTGACGAAGAGCCAACAACTTCAGGAGTAAGGTAAATATTAATTTTAAACATTAATTTATTTAATAAATTAAAACTAAATTTAACAAACTAATTCTAAAACTAAATAAAAATAAACATGTGTATGACTATTTTAAACTATATCTAATTTTAAAGTGCCCAATTGGTTTTTAGAAATTAACATAGTGTTTAATTTATTGTTTACAGATCACGCACCACCGCCAATAAGCAGGCGAAAAAGCGGCAGCAGTTAGAGGAGAACTTCGAATCAGACGAAGAAGTCATCCCTAAAAAGTAAGTATTATATAACATTATTTAAATACTCTGTGACTTAAACTACCTTAGATATTTATAAGTTTTCTACTTCTTATTTCTTTCTTTTTGACAGGATCACATTATTTTCTTAATACTTCGTTGTCCTGTATTGATAAATAGGTTACGTTAATAATATATTAATGGTAATCACTAAAGGAAGACGACTGCTGTGGCCCAATGGTCTCAATACATTGGGACCATTGGGCCACCAAACCTGGGACCTTCGAGGGGCCTGTAGGTATACCTACCAGCCACTTGAAGGTCCCGGGTTCGTCCCCCGGTCAGGGTAATATGGAAAATGATATTTTCCATATTGTCTTGGGTCTTGGACGTTAATCTATAATATAGTGTTTATTTATATTTATCATAAAATATAAGTAGGTATCGTTAAGTTAGTATCCCATAACACAAGGTTAATAAACTTTATTTTGGTGCCAGTTTAATCTGTGTGATTTGTCCGTATATTTATTTATTTATAGAACTTTATTATAAACCATCTTAATCAATATTTTTCTCTTTTATTCAGATCCAAACAAGCAAAGCGACTGCCACCCAAAAAATCTGCGGCGCCTAAGAAGACCGGTTGGCTTGACAGCGATTCCGAAGGCGAGGTGTACGAGAAGGCTGTCAAAAACCCGCAGACTCTGCAGTCCGCTCTAACGCGGCGAGTGGCGGATGGTGTGGTGAGACGCACTGCCAACTTAGAGGGCGATGTATTCGTCGAGGTAAAGGTATATAACTCGGCGGATATATCGCTCATCGATCCTAAAGATAGGTGGGAGCACGCCGTCTTAGCGCTTAAGTTTCGAACTGACGGTGAGGCTCCCGAGCTGCGCTCACTAAAAGATTTTATCAAAAAGTGCAAAGCGCACTTCACAAACGAGGGCAAATTTTTTTCTAATAAGAAAATCTAAATTTTCTTCCTATGTTTTTTTTATTTTTTTATTTTAATTGTATTATTCTTAAAAGTTTTCTTAAAAACAAATGTTTTAAGTTATTCATTTATAGCATATAAAACTCTGTTTCCATCAACCATACGGTTTATTAATGAGTTGTAAAGGTATTTTATTCAAGTAAATTTTATTGCACATTCGCTGTAAATATGACGAACAAAACAGTCTACTGCACTGTTTGCGATTTATCAGTAAAGAGTAGCGCTTTCTCAGGTCACCTTAGAAGTAATATACATAAAAACAATTATTCTATCGATATAAGTAATGATATTCAAAAGATAGGAGGGGCATTCAGAAATAGGATTGCTTCGTATAGATTGCAACCTGTGGTCACAGATGGATGTGACAATACAATAACACCACCAATGGAATTCTTACAAGGTTTAAGATCTCGCGTAAAACAACTATTAGCTGCCAGACGAGCTACATATAATTCAATTAAAGTTAACTTTGAGTTGTTTGCCGAATTTAATCTACCTTCAACATTAACCAACGATATAAAATCATTCGCTACTGAAAACTTTATATTACATAACTATTATAATTTTAACGAAATTTTTTCGAAAGTCATTAGTACTATTATTGCTAAGATAGATGAATTTCAAGAAAGAGATAGTGGCTGGACATTTTTACGCAATATGTACTTAGAAGTAAACATCAATAAGTACAATCCTTTGAGAGGTGCGCGATTTATTGAATTACCGAAATCTATAAAATTAAAACGCGTTTGTATTAATATACAAAATAATGATGAGTTTTGTTTTTTGTGGTGTATAATCGCTGCATTATTCCCAGCTATGAACAATCATCATAGAATATCTTCTTATCCCCGGTTCGAAAATATACTTAATATCAAAAATATGACGTTTCCAGTTGGTTTCTCGGACATCAAAATCTTTGAAAAAAATAATCATCTAATTAGTATCAATGTATATGGTCTTGGGAATAAGTCAAATATTGTTGGTCCTTTGTACAAAACCAACCATAAAAGAAAACATCATATTAACTTATTACTGTTAGAAAAAGGTGAATTTCATCATTATTGCCTCATAAAAAATTTAAGTAAATTACTTAGACCTCAGTTAACAAAACATAACGGAAAAATATATTTTTGTGATGAGTGCATGATATTTTTTAATACTGAACAAAAATTAAATGACCATATTTGTGGTGGGGTTCGAACAGTTATACCTGAACCAGGAACTGTAATTCAATTTAAACATTTCGAAAGAATGCAAGATATGCCATTTGTTATATACGCTGATTTTGAATCTTTATTAGTAAAACCCGAATCAAAAAATAACGACTCGAAATGTACATTTATCATGCAGAAACATGTCCCAGCAGCATTTGGTTATTACATCGTGTGTTCTTTTGATAGCTCTCTCAATAAATATGTGTCTTATCGCGGGAAAGATTGCATAGAAAAGTTTTTGAAATTTCTTGGTAAAGACGTAAAAAAAATACATAAGATTTTAAAAAATACAATTCCTATGAGTCCATTAACACCTGATGAGCAAGATAACTTTAATACATCAAAATATTGTTTCCTCTGCGAACAATTGTTACTTGATGACAAAGTAAAAGATCATTGCCACCTAACAGGAACATACCGTGGTGCTGCTCATTCGTATTGTAACCTAAAATATCAGTTACCAAAATTTATTCCAGTATTTTTTCATAATTTATCCGGATACGATAGCCACTTATTTATTCGTGAGTTAGGTGAAATGCAGGGCAACTTAAAGGTCATCGCAAAAAACAAGGAAAATTACATATCATTTACAAAATTTTTTAACACAGGTTCTCAGGAATATATACCGGTGCGATTTGTGGATTCATTTAAATTTTTAGGTACTAGTTTAGAAAAACTTGCTGCAAACTTAAATGAAAATGACTTTAAGCACTTATCATTTTTTTCCCGGGGAAAAAGCACTTTGATCTAGTTAGACGGAAAGGTGTGTACCCTTACGAATATATGACTAGTTGGGATTCATTTAAAGAACTTAGTTTACCATCGCGGGATTGCTTCTATAGCCATTTAACTAATGACTGTGTTTCAGAGTCTGACTATCGTCATGCACATCACGTTTGGAAAACATTCTGTTTAAAAGATCTCGGTGAATATACGGACTTGTACCTCAAAACAGATGTAATTTTACTGGCAGACATTTTTCAAAATTTCCGTAGAACTTGTAAAGCAAATTATAAATTAGACCCAGCATTTTACCTAACTGCACCGTCATTAAGTTTTGACGCAATGTTATTGATAACTAAAGTAAAACTTCAACTTATAAATGACCTAGAAATTATACGTATGATACAAAAGGGTATTCGCGGAGGAATCTGTTTATGTTCTACTAGATATGCAAAGGCAAATAACAAATATTTGGATAATTATAATTCATCCTTACCCGATAACTATTTGCTGTATATAGATTGTAATAATTTGTATGGTTATGCTATGTGTTCTTATTTACCCTATTCAGATTTTACGTTAATGAACCAATCCGAAATTAATGAACTTAATATTCTTAGTGTACCTGATGACTCACAATATGGTTATATCCTGGAAGTCGATCTTGAATATTCTGCAAATCTCCACGATGCTCATAATGACCTGCCATTTTGCCCTCAAAAATTTACACCACTTGCATCTAAATCTCCGAAATTAATACCTAACTTATACGATAAATTTTATTATGTGATTCATTATGTTCATTTAAAAACATGTGTGCGACACGGATTGATATTAAAAAAAATTCACAGAGTAATAAAATTTAAACAACATCCATTTTTAAAACAGTACATTGATTTGAACACAAAGTTACGTCAAAAGGCTGAGTCAACATTTGAACAGGATTTTTTCAAATTATTAAATAATAGTGTTTTTGGAAAAACACTAGAAGATTCCGAGAAAAGAGTTAATATTCATTTAGTAAATCAATGGACTGATACAAGAAACAAAACAAATAAAACATACTCAGCTGAACAACTAATATCAAAACCAAATTTTCACAGCTGTACTATCTTTTCAGAAAATTTTGTAGCTGTCCAAATGAGACCTGAGTCAGTTATTCTAGATAAGCCTATTTACGTAGGGTTTACAGTATTGGAAATGTCTAAACACCATATGTATGATTTTCACTATTCTATTATGAAACCATTCTATGGGAAAAGTTTAAAGCTTTGTTACACGGACACTGACAGTTTTTTATATTCCATTGAAACTAAGGACGTATACAAAGATATAAAA
Organism: Ephestia elutella; assembly: GCA_018467065.1. Lineage (NCBI taxonomy): Eukaryota > Metazoa > Arthropoda > Insecta > Lepidoptera > Pyralidae > Ephestia > Ephestia elutella. Next base: position 13,492,744 of record CM031574.1, read on the forward strand.
TGTTTTTTTCAATTATACTTTGACACGAGTAATTATAAGAATAACAACCAGTATGGAATCATATGTCAAAATAAAAAAATACCTGGGCTCTTTAAAGATGAGTTCGGAGGAGATCTGCTTTTGGAATTTGTGGGTCTGAGGTCAAAGCTATATTGTATTAAAACTCAAAAAAGGTAATAAAAAAAGCTAAAGGTGTCAAGAAATCTGAAATAAAAACCCTAAATATAAAAGATTATAATGATGTTTTGTTGTATAATAAATCTCTGCGGAAAAAAACGTATTATTTAAATCTCTTAAACATGAACTTTTCACACAATCAGTAGAAAAAGTTGCACTCTCAGCTAACGATGATAAACGTATTATGCTAAAAAATAAAATTGATACCTTATCTTGGGGTCATCAATCAAGTTGGTTTTAAAATATAATGTTATAGTTACTTTTATGTACGTCCGCAGTGGTTGATGGAAACGGATAAAATATTTGATTTACTGTAATTTAAGATAAACTTGTGCATATCTTGCTGAAGATTCTATTTTGTTAATTGTCTATTTTCATTATAAAAGTATACTTACTAAAATCAAAAATTGATACCTACCATATCTTTGGGTCATTAATCTAGTTTGTTTTTAAATATTATAATGTTATTGTTACAATTTTGTATGTCGATGGAAACGAATAAAATATCTAATTTACTGTACTATGTGTATATCTTTACTGAAGAATTTATTTTGTTTTTTTTTTTTTATAATAAATACCTATAATACTATATTTAGTTGTTTCCTTTCATATTACTCACCTGCATGATTCTGAAATCCGATCCAAGACACGTGTTGTGATTACCAAACATGTCTCAACGCGCCGTTTGAGTGTCTTTTCATATTAATAATTTGAATTCATTACTGTTAAGAAGCTAATTATTAAAAAATAAAAAACACGACTGACAACTCACATAACCTATGTCATTCGGAGAAATGCAAGGAATCAAAAAATACCTCTCACATCAAAATCTATTAAGCTTTTCAGGAGTTATGGTGGAATAAAGAAACTTACATACATACATACATCAACCCTGAAAACATAACACTCCTTTTTTGTTCAGTCGTGTAAAAAGGTTTTTAATTTTCTGATTTATCTCAATTTCCTTATACATACATTCTTTAAACACGTCTTTATCCCTTACGGGGTAGACATCATTAATAAGTTTAATAGCCCAACTAATAAAAATATTATTTTTGTTATTTGATACATGCATGCCGCAAGGCTCAAGTGACGAGGCGGCGCGCGACAAGTCTGTACAAGTTTTCTAACTTACACGTGCACTTCTATTTTGCAACACAATCATACCTATTTAAACTCTGTTTGTTATCGATTATGTATTCAATTGTAGTTTTGTGAGCGAGAGAATCAGTGCATTTTCACCAAAGTTTTAATTCGCGGATACTCTCTATCAAGTTTGGTAAGTAGAAAACCTATTCTAATAAAACTAATAGTATATTTTGTGATTACTTTAATAATATAGAGGTATAATGTATTTTTTTTGTTTTCAGATCATGTCCGACTCTCAAGAAACCTGCATTTTATGTTCACAAGACGGACAGGACCCTAACGCAGGGATTTCACAATACTTCAACGAAATAGCATTCAATAACCGGGCTGCTGAGCTGAGGAAATTGGAGCAGAAAAAGGACGCTGCACTAAAGAAAAGCAGAATTGCATCGTCATCCTACGTCATAAGAAAGGGGCGGAAAGGAATCCGGAAGATTAAAATCCAGATCCTGGATTTAGAGAACGAGCCTTCGCCTGCATACAGTGTTTTGTCTCCAACGCAAAGCCAAGGCGAGGCGAAGAGCAATGTGGTGATAAGTGCACAATATGTGATCAGTGACGCATTTGACGAAATATTGGACCTCACAGAAAACTTAGTTAGTAAGATAAGTAAAAAACTTACTAGTGATAATTTTAATTAAGTTTGTAAAATATTTTGTTAGTTAGTACCATACCTATGTGTAAATAAAATAAAATAAATGTAAATAAAGTAGTGTGTTTAAATAAAATAAAATAAAGTATTACATAATATTTTTTTTAATTTAAGAATATATTAACTAAGAAATAAAAAAAATAAAATGCATTAATCTTGTTTTATTTTCAATCTCAAACCTTAACATAAAAACATATTGTTATACACTAGTATTAAGACTCACACATACACACATACTATTAAAATCCTATATACACTATTTTCTAACATTCATTGCAAAACTAAAGATTTTCAAAGTACCATTTCTTTATACAAATAACATTTTTTAGCGCACAAAATTTCTTATGACTTAAACAATTGAAGCTACATTGATTTTTACAGTAGTTTGCATATAAAGTCGAAAAATTAGGACTTCCTTTGTCTTCTACGTCAATCAAATCACAACCATTACATAATTCTCTAATCCATTTCTGTTTTTCAAGACCTTTCATTATAATAATTTTATTTAGCATTAACGGCACAATAATTCTCTTAAATTCTCTAAAGTCAATGTGACCTTCACTCCAAGTGATTCCTCTCTGTCGCTCGAGGTATCGAACCGTCTTCTTTTCTTCCGGAGATAATGTAGTATATGCATATGGAGGTTTAATTAGAAAAACCTGAGTGAAATGATCAGTAGATAATGCAAACTCTTTAATTATAAATTTATTACAGCGATCCTTAAATCCTTGCACATCAACGAAAATAGTGGAGTTCATGATATTTTACGAACAATGTTGCTTAGAGGTCTATATTCGACTATACAGTCATTCAAAATTAGACAATATGCTGATGTCTGATCTGGTATCTCTTTATCGCACTCTAGTTCGAGGCGAATGTTGATCACCGGTCCTGTTTTAATATTATCGTTCTGTCTGGAACAGTCTATCACGAATAATGGTGCGAAATTTTTAAACTCTTGTGCAGTCAACAACGCGTTGCATGGGCGGTTATAATAAGACTGCTGAAAATTTACATATTGCTCGTATATTAATGCATAGTTATGATATGAAAAGTTGGTGTTGTAACTTTCGTACGGGTAATATGTAGAGTTTAAAAAAACTTTGACATCTCGCATATTGCAGTGATCGAACCGAGACATATCGTTCATACTGTTGTTTTTTCTGTTTGTTTGTAAACCTAAAATGACATATCTCGGTTTTTCAATTTGTGACGAAGTTTTAATTGACCAAGTGTGTTTTGTAGTCTTTGGTAACAAAGGGTACTCATAAAGATCCCAGTTTCTATACACTAATTGAATGGGTCTGTCTTTTTCGAGTACTTTAAGTAAATTAATTCTTTCTTTATCCGATACTTTAACGTGAGGAACTCGCCAGACAATCTTTTTTATATCAATACTTTCAACCTCTTCGCCACTGTTTAGCTTTAAAGCATTAAGGTTAGTATTACTTCGTAACAACACAAGTTCGTGTTTGCAATTGACAATTATTTTTTTATAATCTTCTGCAAAACCTAGTATATTGCTGAGAGGTATTGAAGCAGCAAAATGACCTGCAATTTCATTTTTTGTACCGTGTATATCCCAACCCCACACTTTGGATACCTTTGCCTCGTCTGTGTTCATAGACACCAGGGCTTTCATAGTAGTAGTTATACCAGCATTCTTCACTTTGTCTATTTCAATACCGTTCAATTCATATCTTATATCTTGAAAAAGGAATAGAAGAGGGTTGTTGGTAAAATGTACTGCTTGAACTGCTTCTTTCTTCTCAACGTTGATAACATTTACCACGGCTTCAACATACAAGGTACTTGCACATGGAAGCACATATAAATCTTGTTGGTTTATAGGTATCCGAATTTCATCATTTATATTGAAAGTAGTGATATATGGTTTGTAAGAATGAATTTCTATGCCGTCTATGGAGTTATCATAAGCGGGTGGGTTAGTAATGTTTAAAATACTCATTTTAGTAATCCAATCGATTTGAGAAAATAAATATTGGCAGCTGTCAATTTCTTCTTTTTATCACGAGTATGTGTAGTCTTCTTGATTGCCCGATGGGTACTAATCTTTTGAATACATGTAGTAGAGTATTTATTGTAGTCAATCATATTTTCTTCAAATGTAAGTACAGTTGAATTTGCTCTCCGCAAAAATTGATTAAATCGTTATTTATATCCAATATTCTAATATTTATACTATTCACCGTGCTTCTATTTACCGGAAAATAGATCGTATTTTTTGGAATTTCTATTATTCGGTAGCCTGGAGGAACATTCAAAGCAAATTCGTGAATTATATGACTTGATTTTCCATTAATGTAGGAACCTCCAGAAATGTCACATTCAACCCGGAGCACAGTTGTAGGAAGAATGTTCACTGGCAATAAAGACTTATGCCATATATCCTTCATTAGTAAAGTCTTACCGTAACCCAGTAAAGGTCCAATAGAATTTAGTTTTTCAAAGTGAATATCCTTAGAGCAGAATATCGACAGCTTCAATGTATTATTGTTGCACAATAACTTGAAAACACAATTCTTTACTTTTGATTGTATGAACTCGCTAATGTCTTGGAGTTCATACGCTCCTTCAGGAATTTCAACCACCTCGTCAATGCCATAATAAAATTTATTATTTGTAATTGTAATATTTGGTATAGAATTAAAAGTAGAGAAATGTAAAAGAGAGCACTCGTATTTACCATCGAGTTCCAATGGGGGTGAATAGTTCGTTGTTAGTACTGAGCTGTTTCCAGTTATAGACAGAGTGAAAGACATATTTGAAATGATGTTTTATTTAACAGTAATAACTGTTATATACAATATTGACACCAAAAGTCTTGCAAAAATTTTAAACATAAATGTCCACAGTTCACAGTATCAAAGTTTTGAAACCTAGTATAATTATAATTTATATCACTAACATTCAAATATTTCACTAATTCATTGGGTGGTCTTAAATTACCAAAACTATCAAAATATTCACAATAATTATTAATTTTTGCAAAGGCTACCCAGTGAGTTCCATTATTATTGTGACTGTCTAAGTTTAATATTCCACACTCTATCGGTTTTGGTTTACGTGGTAATCTATCTCTCATATACACACCACGAAAGTAGGGAATATTTTTAGCGTATTTAATAATATCGATATTCGTAAGAGCACGTTTGGGTAGCCTTCTTATTAGTTTTTTGTAGATTTTAAAAATAATCCACTTCCTTTTTTATATGGTTTAAGATAAAATCCTTTTCCAACCGCAATAGCCTCCATTGTTTTGTTATGACGTTCAGATTCTTTGAAATTTTGTTGAGCAATTTTACAATCATTAATCGTTTTAGCTATACCAGCAGCACCTCCTGCTAAAGCGCCTAGTGCTGATAAACCCGCAAAAATTGGTATTAAAGGTAAAATGCCTCCTGTTTTTGGAATTGGTATTATTCTTGGTAACCGAACGTGGCATGTCTTTGGAAACAATTTTTTTGCTGCCTCATAAGCATATTTAATAGCAGTTTTATTATCCTTTGATTTCAGTTTCTTTATTTGTGAACTAATTTTTGACACAATGGTTTTAAATTTTTTTATACCAGCACCTGATTTTACTTTTGCTTTCATAACTTTGTTAACTATCCACGATGCCAACTTCTCTCCTTTGCTAGCATCCTTAGAATGTAATCGCTTCTTTGCCATTTTAATTAGTTGAAGATCTGCTTTGTGACGAACGGATAATTCTGGATTGTTGTATGCAATATCGTGATATTTACAAGCTTCGTCTAATTTGTTAATACCTTTATCACCTCTCAACAACCTCTCTTGTAATCTTGTGCCTGGTCCACAATAGTTGTAACCTGGCAAGTGAAGCTCGAACGGAATATTGTTTATCAAGTTATTCACAAGTCCACCTCCTTTCATTTCTTGTTATATAATGAACAAAACATGAGTTTCTAACACTTATATATTATGATACAATAGAATTTCTATCTACCCAACTGTTTTCTTCATCAGGAAGTCCTAACCATTTTACAAACAATTTATTACCTTTTTTCCTTATAACTTTTTCAATTAAGTATACATTCGGATACTTAGTTTTTTGCAATTCTTCTTGATAGAACGAACCCAATATATTTTGTTTACGTTGGTCTTGAATTAAATATGTAACTGGTTTAGTATTGTTAACCTTTTTGATGGTGAAAATTTCAGTAGACCAATTAGGTGTAAAACCTTTTGCAAAACAACTCTTGTGTTTGCTTATTCTTACATGATCACCTTTTTTAAATTTATTTTTGGATAATTTACATCGTTTTTCTCGAAAATTTGTAATGTTTTCTTTTACTAGATTTTCATTTTTTGTATTAACATCTACAGGTTTGAACTTAGTAACACTATGTTTCTGATGATTATACGAGAATAAAACATCATTTAAAGTTTTCCCTATCCATTTATAGTTACCATTATAACTGAAACATTTATACAATTTATTCTTCAATGTTTTAATCAGCCTTTCTACAATTGAAGCCTTTTTTGTTGAGTACGATGAATAGTGGTTAATCTTCATTAACTGCATTTGTTTTTTAAATACATCGTTATAAAACTCTGTGCCTCTGTCGGTTTGTAGGTTTTTAGGAATGCGTCCACTTTCGCTGATAATTTGAGTAAATGCATTGAGAACATCTTTCTTCGATTTAGTTTTTATAGGAATCGACCATGCATATTTTGAGAAACCATCAATTACAGCTAAAATGTAAGCGTATCCATTATTATATTTTTTTAATGATTGAAAATCGCCCAGGTCCGCTTGCCATAAGTCATCTATTCCTTTCAAGATCACACTACGACGATCAAAATTTCTGCGTGCCGATCTATGAATTTCATTTACCACTTGTTGTTTTGCCATTTTGTACTTTGATCATTTTATTAATGTAGTCTTTTGTATAAAACTTTTTTTCGAACTGATGAAGGTTATCTGCAACATCCGCTTTTATTGCTTTTATTAGAGAGGTGATTTCATCAGCGATCTTTTCATCAACATATTTTTTGTTAACAGCATCATCATGTGCTACTGGTTCCTGAACACCTCTCAATCGAGATGATTTTAAATCAAAATCTCCGGTGTCTGATCTTACTAGGTGATTAGTTGAACACTCTAATATTTGTGACAAACGAAGTCTTTTATGTACATGGTGGCCGAATTTATCAACATTCATTTTGGATCGAAGTCGGTCACAGTGCAATAATGAATGAATCAAGTAGGTTGTGGATATATCAATTTATAGTACCATTTTCGCGTAGTTCTTCAATAATTGAAATTATTTCGTTATCCAAACCTGTGTTACCCGCATCTTTTGACGCTATTAATAATTTTAACCTTTCTACGAGTTCATTGGGGTCATCCCAGTAAATGTAGTCAGTATTTTTTTTAAATTTCTTTTTAAGCATCAATCCTTCACCTGCGCTTACATCATCAGTATTACTGAAAGAAGATGTTGAAGGTTTTCGTAGTCTAAAAAGCGGTTTGATGATGTTTAAGTACTTCCGTCCTTTATTAGATTTAATTGGTTTACTAGGATCGAAATCGCGACGATGGGCATTTGTAGATATTAACATGGCTTTATATTCTAGACAATCATTATCAGTCACTACGTCTAAATTTGGTACTTTCTTTAACAATAACTCCCGCAACCCTGGCGTTAGTTGATAATCATGTCCTGCTACGGATATAAGTTGATCATTTATATTTACACGTGCGGAACCCATCATTAATTTGCCGCGTTCTTTTCTAACGCCAAAAGGTACGTCATTAAATATATCAGAGGAAAGTGACCATGATGAAGTATTTTGAATAGGACTAGGTATTGACTCAATGGTTTTATACGATACATCACTGGTATTTAAATTGCTAGAGTTTCCAGAGTTTTCTAAACTAATATCTTCATCAGAATCATCTTCAGATTCATTTTTTGGAGAAATACTGTTTCTCAGAGTATTGTTGAAACGCGATTCGGGTGATGGAATTTGCTCTTTAACAAAATTATTTTTCGTGTTGTCATCTACTGCTTCTATTGGTTTGATTTTATGGTTTCCATCCTTAATGAATTGATGCATTGGGTCAGTAATAGGTTTAAAAACTGTATTTAAAACATTTTCATTGTAAGATTCCATAGTTTTCATATCTTTGATTTTCTTTTTAACAGCTTCTGCTATTTTAACTATTTGAGTTTTTAACTCTTTTTCCATATTTGAGTGAGGTTAAGATACGTTATTTGCTTAATACGGTAATGGTAAGAATGAGGAGGTTTACCGAATAAATCTTCTTATATGCTTGTATTTTTATCCTGATCAAACAAGATAAAAGTATCAAAATTCTTCCTGTAACACCCCTTATTCTTTATACAATCTTTATTAATTACCAAATAGTTATAAGGTTCACTCCACACCTTTGAACACATTCCTCGAAATTCAGACCAAGACATATCAGTGTTAACGTGTTCATCATATACATGACGGAGGTTGACGTCATCCTGTTTGAATAATATTAAAAGGTTTGCGTTGTCTCTTACCAACTGTTTAGGTATCTTACTGTACGTTTGATTCAAGTAAAAACAGTCGATAAATTTATGTCTACCCATTGCGAAATAATCCCTTATATTGGACTGGTTCTCACATGCGACGTCATCAAATATTATTATGGAGTGCGGTTTTGCTTCGTGAGGACTTAAAACCAGTTCATTATCTTTATACTTTGCAAACGATACATCTGGTACTAAATTAAGAATATTTTCTAAAAACACATATTTCGGCTGATACAGTGTTTTTGAATAAAGGTAAACGTTTTTAAAACGTAAACCATTTTCATGTAACAGAAGTCCTATGATTACATTAGTTTTACCACAATTCGAGGGACCGCAAATAATACACCGGATAGTATTAGGCAGGAGATCGCCGTGGCGGAAAACATCTACTCGTTCATCTGGACATACTCGGCTTAGTTGTAAAGTTTGAGATTGTTTAACGAATTTCATCCTAACCGCTAGGACTGTATTAGACTGAATGTTATTCATTTATAATGTTACGATTTATATATATATTTACAACTAGTGAAATAGGTAAGTGACATGTCTGTGTTTAACTGAAACAAGCATCCATGAAGTCATCAGTATGTTATAATATAGGTTTATAAATCATATCCTTAATTGAGAGTTTCAAAACAGTTTAAAAACGACATTGAGCGAATGAAAATGAGCTCAATGGAGTTTAAAACTGTTTTGAAACTCTCAATTAATACCTACTACTGTGATTTGTGTATTTGTAGATCACTGAAGCATCAATATTGCTGGTTGACCGCAGCCATGTACGTCTGTGGGGAAAACTCACGGTCTCGGTCGCTGATTGTATTGAGACTCTGGTTCCTGTTAAAGCTGTGGAAGAGATCAAGCAAGAGTCAGAAGATGTTGACTGTACTGAGAAGGCAGAAGGTACACAATAGGGGACCAGACAACTTTTTTTTGATGCCTTTGAATTATCTCACAATAATAGAAACATCAGTGAAAGAATCACATCAGTAGTATTTCCTAAGATATAACAAAAACAATTTACATTTTTAAGCCATGTTTGGACGATACCAAAATGCACTTTCATATTTCGAATTTTAAAGAACATTGTAAGTAAAATAAAAAAATTGTGACCACTATGCCAAAATAGGGACATTTTGCAAAAGGGCCATTTTGCGAAAGAGACGTTTTGCAATGTAACAAAATATGTGTCTCATTATACTAAAGCTCAACAAAGATATATAGAACTACAATAAAATCAAACGTTTCACAGGATTCCCACAACCCGTACATGTTGTAGTCTCTGGTATTAAGGATGAGGACATTGGTTCTGATGCTGATGACAACACTCCGTTGGAGAGTCTCCTCGCAGAGACACGAATGGAGCCGGAGCTCCGGGAAGGTAAGTAGTTTGCTGACTTTAAAACACGACTGTGTATTATCACAGTCGTCGTCAAACACGTATTCTATCTTGACCTGAACAGAGATCGAACCTGGGACTTCCGGTGTTACAGTCCGGCATGATGACCATTGGGCCACGGAGATCGTCAAAGTGTGTCTGGGATAAAATAAATAAAATTACTCTTAACTGCATGGAATCATAAGCCACGGTTGTAAACAATTTGCAGATGGCGCTTCTGCTCAAATATCAGAAGCTGAGACACAGACACGAGCTGAAGGCAATGTAGCCAAGAAGAACCAACAGCCGAGGCGTCGTGAATGTCATGTTTGTCAACGTAGTTTTGTGTCTAAGTATGGTTTAGAGTATCATTTAAAAACACATACTGGGGAGAAACCATATGAATGTAATGTTTGTCAGAGGCGATTTATCAAAAAGGATCATTTAGTAAAGCATGTTAGGACACATACTGGGGAGAAACCATATGATTGTAATGTTTGTCAACGTAGTTTTGTGTCTAAGGATAGTTTAGAGTATCATTTAAGAACACATACAGGAAAGAAACCATATGAATGTAATATTTGTCAGAGTCGGTTTATTAAAAAAAGTCATTTAGTACAGCATGGAAGGACACATACTGGGGAGAAACCATATGCTTGTAATGTTTGTCAACGTAGTTTTGTGTTTAAGGATAGTTTAGAGTATCATTTAAGAACACATACAGGAAAGAAACCATATAAATGTAATGTTTGTCAGAGTCAGTTTATTAAAAAGAGTCTTTTAGTACAGCATGGAAGGACACATACTGGGGAGAAACCATATGAATGTAATGTTTGTCAGAGGCGATTTAGTCGAAGCTGTAGTTTAATAAGGCATGTTAGGACACATACTGGGAAGAAACCATATGAATGTAATGTTTGTCTGAGGCGATTTAATGAAAAGGGTCATTTAGTAAATCATGTTAGGACACATACTGGGGAGAAACCATATGAATGTAATGTTTGTCAAAGGCGATTTAGTCAAAAGGGTCCTTTAGTAAATCATGTTAGGACACATACTGGGGAGAAACCATATGATTGTAATGTTTGTCAACGTAGTTTTGTGTCTAAGAAAGGCTTAGATTATCATTTAAGAACACATACGGGGGAGAAACCATATGAATGTAATATTTGTCAGAGTCGGTTTAGTGAAAAGGGTCCTTTAGTAAGGCATGTTAGGACACATACTGGGGAGAAACCATATGAATGTAATGTTTGTCAACGTAGTTTTATGTCTAAGAATGGCTTAGATTATCATTTAAGAACACATACAGGGGAGAAACCATATGAATGTAATATTTGTCAGAGTCGGTTTAGTGAAAAGGGTCCTTTAGTAAGGCATGTTAGGACACATACTGGGGAGAAACCATATGAATGTAATGTTTGTCAGAGGCGATTTAGTGAAAAGAGTAATTTAGTAAAGCTTGAAATGACACATACAGGGAAGAAAAATATGAATGTAATATTTGTCAGAGATTTTTAGTAAAAAGAGTGATTTAGTGAAGCATTCATATAGTAGGTCGGCAAATGTCAAAAAAGTATTCCAGAAATGATTTTCTTTCATTAGCCTCGGATATGGGTAAATTTAGTATCAGAACATTCAGAAAAAAAGTTCTACACACAAATATATAAGACTAGCTGTTGCCCGCGGCTTCGTCCGCGTGAGTTTCGCTTAGATGAAAAATCTTTTTGTGTTCCAAACTGTACTAACCTAAACTCTAGTACTCAACATTTCAGCCATTTGGTTATCCCGTGTCCCGCGGGAATATATGTTGATGAACGGGAACAGATGTTCCAGATTTTTTTATTTTATTTTTTAATTTTTGAGCATCGCAGATGCAATTAGTACTAAAGTACTTTCATATAGAAATTAGATATGGTGAAAAAATTCCATGCGAGCAGGACTTGAACCCGCGACCAGGTCTTTATACGACCTTGTTCTTCCAACTGAGCTATCGCAGTTCAAACCTGCACATCGAAAATCTTCACCATATCTGATTTCTATTGAAACGCATTAGGCATGCGTCACCTAACACATATACCCACTATACGAGTAAGGTATTTGATTTAACCCATATTCGATGAAGTTGAAAATCAATTAAGTGTAGGAAGCTATCAATATTTATTTTTTAATTTTTGAGCATCGCAGATGCAATTAGTACTAAAGTACTTTCATGTAGAAATTAGATATGGTGAAAAAAATCCATGCGAGCAGGACTTGAACCCGCGACCAGGTCTTTAAGTTCTGCTCGCATGGAATTTTTTCACCATATCTAATTAATATATGAAAGTACTTTAGATGTTCCAGATCTTCATTATTTATACGTCAGTAAGAAATGCTCATCAGGTTGAACGACTTTTGCTAAGCCGCCATTTCCATTAATGTAATAGTGTAGCTGGTCTCTTGGAGTTCTTTATCAGATGATCTTCGATTTTTATACGTCAACAGAACATGCTCGTCAGATTGATAAACTTTTGCAAAGGTACCATTTCCATATTTCTTATTGTTTAGCTGTTCTGTTGAGGTTCTTCATCAGCTGTTCCAGTTTTCAAAATCAATTATAGCCTATATGTTAACCAGGCTCAATAGCTATACAACAAAAAAGTTTCAATCAAATCCGTCCAGTAGTTTTTGCGTGAAACGCGTACATACATACAGACAGACAGACAAATTCCAAAAAAATATTTTTCCTTTCTATTATTTTTTTTTGGTCTCCCTCTATCCATTTCAGTCAAAAATATATATATACTAATTGTACAGACAAAATATTTTTACTGTTTTATATGTATAGATGACAAGCCTCAAAGTGGTGGAGGTAGTAGGTTTTGACGGCTTTAAGTCCGCTATATAATTTATATATAATATATTTCCGCTATATAAGAAAATACAAATTATATAGCGGACTTAAAGCCGTCAAAACCTACTACCTCCACAGTAGGTTTTGACGGCTTTAAGTCCGCTATATAATTTGTTTTTTCTTAAAAACAAGTCATGTGGGGTATCAAATGAAAGGCCTTTTTAAGTAGATTACAAATATATAACACCCTATCACATGTTCACTACTTCGTCTATCATATTATTAGAAAGCGTCAAAAAATTTCACAATTCAGAGTCCACTTTGAACTGCTCTTATCTGAAAACTACTGAATGGATTTTTTCAAAAATACATACCAAGTGACACTGAATAACCTTTTAATAATTTCCAATAAAAAATTAACAATGTCTAAAAAAAAAAATGTAACTATTTGAATTTGCCTGTTTTTAGCTACGACAAATAAATTCCCAAAAAATTCTTTGTTTCTTTAAACATTTGATGTGGGATATCAAATAAAAGGCCTTTTTGAGTAGATTCCCAAAATATAACATACGATAACATTTTCACTATGTCTAATTTAGCCTTACATTTATTTTTTGTAATAGTATAGTTTTTAATGGTTTTACTAGATGGCACTTGTTGGTACAATCATATATGTAAATTGAAATTATTTAATAAACGTCTTCGTTCCGGGAGTCCCGATTTTGATTTCCTTCCTGTCCTTTGGCCGAGGGTCCACTTTTTTTGTACTTTTGCATAAGCCTTACTCGTTTGTGTTTGTTGTTGTTGGGGTTGTTGCTTTTGTTTGTTCATAACAAAGATAGAATTCCAACCAACTTCGTCTGAGCTTTTGTAAGGTATTAGTTCCATATTCATAATCCATGTTCGTTCCAAGATTATCCATGAATCTGGGCTTGGGTTCTTGCAAGCAAATCTATGTACGGGTTATTGCTTGTCTGTATATGATAGAAATAATAAATTGTCTTGATAAAAAATAGTAAAATATATTGTCCAGAAACTTGAACACTTTACAAATATATATGTCTCTCGGTGGACGTGCGACTGGTGACCCTCGCCGGCTCGCTGCGGCAGGTGTATGAGAAGCTCACCACCACTACACAGCAATCAAAACCTATCAGACAGCAAACATAACTTCGCGTTGACCTAAAATTATGACATTTGGCAAAAAGCAAGGTTTAATAGTACCTTCTTGTACAGGATAAAATCTGAAAGTTGTAAATATGTTGTTGGAAGTCTAAAAAAAGTGTTACAAACTTGTTTTAGCGTTGGATACAGTATGAATCCTAGGGATCGAACTGCAAAGTTAAGTTTGTTTTTGGAACTAGTGGGTCTTTTAGTTAGCGCTACAATGTGAGATGCCTTGCGTGTACGGAAACCTCGGTGCGCGAGGTTGACTCGCACTTGGCTGTTTTTTTTAAATCCTCAAATGACTGTTTCGGGCGAAGCCTGGCAACACAGGACCGGATGCGGGAGTATAATTACTAGCCTAATAGCTTGGATGTATGTAAGTTACTTAATTTCTATGAATACACAGTCACATAATTTTCACGACTACAACCTTGGTCTTGGATGTTTATCTATATATGTATTTGTTATAAAATATAGTATCGTTGAGCTAGTATCCTATAACACAAGCCTCGAACTTACTTTGGGGCTAGCTCAATTTGTGTGATTTTTCCGTATATATTTATTTATTTACAACCTGACAAGAATGAATCCTCTAATGTGCAGGTTTTCTTTAAATGGTTCCTTAAACGGAAGGTGATGGTGGGCACTTACCGCAGTACCAGTGAGCTTCTCATACAGCAGCTGCAGCGAGCCTGCATGCAGCATTGGCTCTTGCTGCATGCCGCACATGTCTCGCGGTGGACGTTTTACATTGGTCGCAAAATAACCCTTTCACTAAATGTCATTTTATTGGCAAAATTACCCATTCACAAAATTTTATGTTATTCGCAATGTTTTTTATTTTCGCAAAATGTCCCTATTTTGGCATAGTGTTCACAAATATTTTATTTTACTTACAATGTTCTTAAAAATTCGAATTATAAAAGTGTAAAATAAAGCAATTTTTTCTATAAAATGGTCATATAGGGTTTTGTATTGTATTTAATTACCTTTAATCAATTTAATATCATTAGAATGTAGATTTTATACAAAAAGTTTCTTTATTTTACACTTACATATTTCGAATTTTAAAGAACATTGAGTAAAATAAAAATTTTGTCGACACTATGCCAAAATAGGGACATTTTGAGAAAGAGACGTTTTGCGATGTAACGAAATACGTGTCTCATTATACAAAAGCTCAACAAAGGTAAATAGAAATAAAATAAAATCAAACGTTTCACAGGTTTCCCACAACCCATACACATTGTAGTCTCTGGTATTAAGGATGAGGACAGTGGTTTTGATGCCGACGACAACTCTCCGTTGGAGAGTCTCCGCGCAGAGACTCGAGTGGAGCCGGAGCTCCGGGAAGGTAAGTAGTTTGCTGACTTCAAAACACGACTGTGTATTATCACAGTCGTCAAACACGCGCGTCACATCACATAGTCAAAGAGTTTAGTCTCAGTTTTCTTATATTAATAACTGAGGTAAATTTTCTATCGAACTGTGTGGTAAGAGACTGGAACAAATTAAATGAGAAAGTCGTCACTGCAGCTTCTGTCTACAGCTTTAAGAATAGACAAAATCTCCAAACTTCAAGATACATGCATCAGCTTATACTGATAGTGTTTCAAATAAAAAATAAAATATGTACCTACGGACTAATCACACAGATTAAGTTAGCCCTAAAGTAAGTTCGAGACTTGTGTTATGGGATACTTACTCCACGATACTGTATTTTATAACAAATACGTATATAAATAAATTTCCAAGATCCAGGGCAATCTGAAAAAGATCATCATTTTCTATCTTGACCCAACCGGGGATCGAACCTGGGACCGCCGTTGTGACAGTCCGATGACCGTTGGGCCACGGAGATCGTCAAAGTGTGTTTAGTATAAAATAAATAATATTACTATCAACCGCATGGAATCATAAGCCACGGTTGTAAACAATTTGCAGATGGCGCTTCTGCTCAAATATCAGAAGCTGAGACACAGACACGAGCTGAAGGCAATGTAGCCAAGAAGAACCAACAGCCGAGGCGTCGTGAATGTCATGTTTGTCAACGTAGTTTTGTGTCTAAGTATGGTTTAGAGTATCATTTAAAAACACATACTGGGGAGAAACCATATGAATGTAATGTGTGTCAGAGGCGATTTATCAAAAAGAGTACTTTACTACAGCATGCTAGGACACATACTGGAGAGAAACCATATGAATGTAATTTTGTCAGAGGCGATTTAGTAAAAAGGGTCCTTTAGTAAGGCATATTAGGACACATACTGGGGAGAAACCATATGAATGTAATGTTTGTCAGAGGCGATTTAGTGAAAAGGGTCCTTTAGTAAGGCATGTTAGGACACATACTGGGGAGAAACCATATGTCAGAGGCGATTTAGTGAAAAGGGTCCTTTAGTAAGGCATGTTAGGACACATACTGGGGAGAAACCATATGATTGTAATGTTTGTCAACGTAGTTTTGTGTCTAAGAATAGTTTAAAGTATCATTTAAAAACACATACTGGGGAGAAACCATATGAATGTAATGTTTGTCAGAGGCGATTTATCAAAAAGAGTACTTTAGTACAGCATGCTAGGACACATACTGAAGAGAAACCATATGAATGTAATGTTTGTCAGAGGCGATTTAGTGAAAAGGGTTCTTTAGTAAGGCATGTTAGGACACATACTGGGGAGAAACCATATGAATGTAATGTTTGTCTGAGGCGATTTAGTGAAAAGGGTCATTTAGTAAGTCATATTAGGACACATACTGGGGAGAAACCATATGAATGTAATGTTTGTCTGAGGCGATTTAGTGAAAAGGGTCATTTAGTAAGTCATATTAGGACACATACTGGGGAGAAACCATATCATTGTAATGTTTGTCAATGTAGTTTTGTGTCTAAGAATGGCTTAGATTATCATTTAAGAACACACACAGGGGAGAAACCATATAAATGTAATGTTTGTCAGAAGTGATTTAGTGAAAAGAGTAATTTAGTAGAGCATGCAATGACACATACAGGGAAGAAAAAATATGAATGTAATATTTGTCAGAGATTTTTTCAGTAAAAAGTGTGATTTAGTGAGGCATTCATAGTACGGGGAAGTAGGTCGGCAAATAGAGTAGAAGAATTTTTGAAAATTACGACTTTGAACGGCATGGAATGTAACAGTTTGACACCGGATGTTTTTAGACTAATTCGACCCTGCTGAGCACGATTTTGCCCGGTGGCGTATATACAAAAGCGGATGCGACACAGACAGTGGCTGGTCTGTAACGCAGCCGGGTCCGTACATATAAATTAGTACAAACACGGCTATACCACAGACTTTTGGAAACTGTCTGCGCTGTGATCGGTTTTGAAAGACATTGTTTTAACAAAAACGGCTGCAATACAGGACAGCTCATTACGTATAAGCTAGTGTCTGTACTATGATCGCATTCGGAATGGAAACGTCACATAAATGCGGCGGCTTTGCAGATACATAATAATTTCATTAATTTTGTTAGATCAGTTTGTGTTTGATCTAACGACAAGTCAATGCGTGCGGGTTAAAATTGTTGCATAAAGGAGTGAAAAAATGATTGATAACGACATAATATTATTATTATTTTTTTAATAAGCCCTGTGTGGAGTATACAATATTTAATTTTAACAGGCAAAAGAAATCTTTTACCTCTAAAGTTTAATGAAAATTGCTAGCACTCGCTGCGAAAAATTTCAAAGTCAATTGTTTTTTATTTAAATTGGCTTGCAAAAAGCACTTTTAGATAGTCATATACTAATAAAATAGATTAGCTAGTTGACGTCAGAAAATTACTTAAAGTTAACGTTATTACTACTGTAACGTGCAACGTCTGAAATAAAAGATATATAATATATGATATAAAAGATTTAAGAGAAAATTTATTTAAAAAGAAATTAAAAGAATGGTTAATTGGAAAAGACTTATATGACATTAAAGATTTATTATGACGAATTGAAATTACATTTAACATTATTATTTTAGATTTTATTATATTAAAGAATATCGAAAGATTGTATCTCCTATTTGCATGCCATATATGTGGTAAAACATGTGTACTTTTTGATGTGTAAGACCTTCTTAACTATGTTTTATGCAAATAATGAATATTATTATTATTATTATCGATGGTTATCATCATTCACCAAGAAATATAAGAAAGAACAGAGTTCAAGAAACTTTATGTATCGGGCGTGCTACATACAGTAGACTTCAAAGTAAAGAAAATAATAGAAATACTTGATTTAAAAATATGCTCTTTTGAAAACAAGCCAAAATGTTGTCATTAATTTTAACTTCACAGCCTGCACGAGTCAAGCATTGCAATACAGAAACTCTTTTTTTAGGTTACCCCGTTTTGTAGGTTAACACATCAAGATTGATTAGTGCATACATCATTTTGTTCCAAATTCAGCGGTATTCAGTATAAAATGGCGAAAATAGTTACAATTAAAAAAAAAATTAAACTTCGAAATTTGGGCAGATGTTACTCAAAAACTATTAGACCTACAAAAATAAAATTCATATCATGTGTTAGGTAATTTAATGTAGATTAATTTTGTCATTGACAGTTTTCTTCTAGATCTAACAGTTTTTTTACAAAATGAGTTAACCGTGGCGAGGGACATATTTCGTCGTCGTGGCGAGGGACATATTTCATCGTCGCCGTTCGGCCTATGCGCGTACGCACGTAAAACATGTTGCGCTCCCCGCCTCACGCGGTCAACAGGACGGGAGGAAATGATATGCCCAACAAAAAATGTGACAAGTGCATTAAGTGTGGTGTAATTATCAATGAATTACTAGCATTTATCGCTGACAAAGTGGACAGTCTACCCGAACCAGCTATCATTCAAATATGTTTCAGTGCATATGATTCGGAAGCCATTGAAAATGCCCGGCAGTTAGCTATGTCACTACTTGCTCCGAACAAAAGGTTAACCAGAAAAAAGGAGGGATCAGAACAGAAGAGCATACAGGAAATAATTAAGCTCATCAAGGAATTTGAGCCCGACAGTTTGCCAATATTTGTGGCAAAGCAGCTTAAATCTACCTCCCGTTACATTCGATCATATCGATGTTACGGGATTCCTTAAGGAAATGGCGGTATTGAAACAGGAGGTGGCAAAGCTAAGGGCAAAGCAAGCACCAGAGGGATCAACAGACACTATTTCTATTTCTCCTTCTGAATTTGAGGTGGTAAAGTCGGACATAGCGGAAATTAAAGCTTTGTTACATGAGCAAGAAACACTGTGCGGGCCTAAACAAATTAATAGCGATGGATCTGGGCCAATAAAAGCCATTGAAGAAGAAATGGCGAACAAACATGCGCAAAATAAACGGCCGAAGAAGCAAAAGTTGCATGTTCCGACGCGGAGTGTGATAAGTGAGCCGGCGGCGGCGGTCGCACCGTTGCCACGCAATGATGAGTCACCATCGTCACCTGATCTCGAGGCGATGTATATTACAAGCTATCGGGATATTGTAGATAAACAATCACATCTCACAGGGGCACTGGATAAGAAAGATGAGGATGGTTTTATCGAGGTAGTTCGCACTAAGAAACGAAAACAAATGAATAATATGTGTGGTACAGCGCAACGCTCCACAAAGATACAAGTAGCCGAATCGCGACTAACTATTTACGTTTCACGACTTGCAAAAAATACTAGCGATGAGGATATGAAGTCATACATACAAGATATGGGAGAGAGTGTGTACGACGTGCAACGGTTAGAACAAAAATACGAAACGGACTTTAGCTCATTTAAAATCGTTGTTGCTAAGCAAAAAATAGAAACTTTTTTAAAAAACGACTTTTGGCCAGAAGGCGTAAAATATAGAATATACAGGGAACGCCCCAGATACAATAACGTGAACCTTGATAAATAAAATATGGATAATACATCTAACTCAAACACTATGACAATAATGTCCTACAACTGCCAGTCGATAAAAAGGTCCTGTGACTATATTAGAGAATTATGTACAACTACAGATGTTTTGTTGTTACAAGAAACTTGGCTCTTTTCTCATGACTTGGATTTTGTGCACACCATTGACCAGAATTTTGCGTGTATGGCTACAACATCGATGGATACTTCTAAACGTGTTTTTCGTGGCCGACCATATGGTGGAATGGCCATAATGTGGAGAAAATCCTTATTTTCAAGGGTCTCGGTGATTGACACAATGTGCGATAGAATCTCAGCTGTTCGAGTGTCGTCAGTGAATAACAGTGATATCGTTATAGTGAATGTGTACATGCCTTGGAACGATCCTAAGAATCTGAGTGAGTTTACGTCGTGCATGTCACGGATAAACGCTATCATAGAGGAAAGTGACGTAGAGGTAGCTTATGTATTAGGTGATTTTAACGCCCACCCGTCGGCGATGTTCGGTAAGGAACTATTTAATTTCTGTAACGAACAGGACTTTTGTTGTGTTGATGTCAAACTACTGAACTCTAATACCTTTACTTATATAAGCGACTTAAATGGGTCCCACCGATGGCTGGACCACTGTCTAGTGACGCAAGCCACCTGGCCTAATATATTATCTGTACACGTGATAACGGATGTGCAATGGTCGGATCATTTTCCACTAGTTGTTAAATGTAGCTATAATAATGCCATACAGTGTACGGTCACCGGTGTGGAGCCAGTGAGGAGCAATATCAGCTGGGGAGTTCGCAATAATAGCGAAATACGTGCCTACTATGAATATTGTAAGGAAAATCTAATGAATATACAAGATAATTTACAATGTGATGTCTGTGATAATAAGTTAGAACACCTAGATTGTTTAAATATTAAGCTTCATCATAAATTTATTGACGAATTTTATAATAAAATTATTATAGTACTGCAAAATGCAGCCAGTACTACTTGTTGTTCTCGTTCTGGAGGCAAAAATAAATATAAAAAGGTAACAGGATGGAACTATCATATAAGACATAGCCATCAGCTATATCGTTTAAGTTTTAATTCTTGGATTTTAGCGGACAAACCAACTGAGGGGCCAATATACAGA
Organism: Ephestia elutella; assembly: GCA_018467065.1. Classification (NCBI taxonomy): domain Eukaryota; kingdom Metazoa; phylum Arthropoda; class Insecta; order Lepidoptera; family Pyralidae; genus Ephestia; species Ephestia elutella. The sequence continues at coordinate 13,513,725 of CM031574.1, forward strand.
GACATGCGTAATAAAAGACGAGATTTTAAAAACAAACTTAAATGGTGTCAGAGAAATGAAGAAAATATTATATTAGATATATTAGCAAGAAGTAGAAATCAAAAAAATTTTGGGAAATTCTGGAAAGATACCAAAAAACTTAACTATAAACAAAGTTTGCCTATGTCTGTGGATGGTCTTTCTGAGCCGTCTCAAATAGCGAATTTGTTTTCTCATAAGTTTAAAGCTGTATCTGTACCTGTTCCGTCGAGTACGGGAATTGAACCTAATAGTGAATGTAAACTGAACCTCTGCCCTTCAGTATATCAGTTTTCGCCAGAGGATGTGGCTATGGCAATCAAAAATATGAAACGTGGGAAATCACCAGGCCATGATAGATTAAGTATAGAGCACTTTGTTTACGGTAGCGAGTTTCTCTGTGTAAAACTTAGCAAATTGTATAATCTGTGCCTACAGTACTCATATCTTCCGCACGATTTAATGAAAACTCTGGTCATCCCACTTGTTAAGAATAGGACAGGCGATCTTACATCGGTAAATAACTATCGTCCAGTTTCATTGGGAACGGTGGCAGGGAAAGTACTGGAGCGACTTTTGCAGCCCCAACTACTGAGTCATATAGGGATTGATGATGCACAGTTTGGTTTCCGTCCAGGCCTGTCTACAGATTCTGCTATATTAAGCTTGAAACACACTGTAAACTATTATACCACAAGAAATACTTCCGTGTATGCGTGCTTTTTGGACCTGAGTCAGGCCTTTGATCTCGTGAATTATAACGTTCTCTGGGACAAAATGCAATGCTCAGGGGTGCCTAAGAATTTGATAGATCTGTTTCGGTTTTGGTACGGAAACCAAACTAACTTTGTGAGGTGGGGGAACGCGACTTCTAATTGTTATAAATTAGACTGCGGTGTTCGACAGGGGGGGCTGACTTCTCCAGACCTATTTAACCTGTATATCAACGACTTGATAGGGAGACTGAGGGGCACTCGAGTAGGTTGTCATATGGCCGGGCTCTGCGTCAATAGCTTTAGCTATGCTGACGACATGGTGCTGCTCAGTCCCTCTATTAAAGGCCTAAGACAGCTTATTTCAGTCTGTGAGAACTATGTTGGTTCACATGGGCTGAAATATAACGTAGCCAAAACAGTAGCCATGGTATTTAGAGCTGGAAGAGGTCCAGATTATGTGCCGTGTTTAAAATTGAATGACTCAGTGGTTGGTTTTGTAAATCAATTTAAATATTTAGGTCATATACTTACCTCGGATATGACGGACGATTTAGATATTGAGAGGGAAAGGAGGGCACTTTCGGTTCGTTGCAATATGCTGGCGCGAAGATTTGGGCGGTGTAGCAATCAGGTCAAAGTGACATTATTTAATGCATACTGCCTTTGTTTCTACACCGGCCAACTCTGGGCAAAATTCAAACGTACGAGCTGGAGTGCCATAGGGTACAATACAATGATGCATTTAGAATTCTTATGCGCTTGCCAAGGTACTGCAGTGCGTCTAGCATGTTTGCTGAGGCGAGGGTGCCCGACTTTTGGTGTTTTGAGGGCGCGCGTGGCGTCCTTCTGGAAGCGACTGCGTTGCTCTCAGAATAGCATTCTGGCTGCGGTTTGCGCAGACCTGGACAGTCCCATCTACAGGCATTGGCTCTCATTCCATCAGGACGAGAACAAAAAGTAGACTACATTAAATCGATATTGTGTAATGTCGACAATTTTGTCAATTTTGACTAATATACATACATATATGTATAATTTATTATTATTATGGGTTTTTCGCCTGCAAATAAAGACATTTTATTTATTTATATTTTCAATAAAAAGGGGGAAGGGAGGGGGGAATTGGTCTGATACCGGGCAAAATCGAGCTCAGCAGGGTGGAATTAGTGTAAAAAAAAAACCTCTACTCTAAATTTATCTAAAACTGTTCTATCATGTAAACAAATACCTGTCAAATAGAAAACTCGATATTCTGCTTCAATGACACACATTTCGTTATTCCACAACACTTATCACGATAACTAAATATCTTGCACACTATATTTCACTAGAAATAGCTTCCATTTAATCCTTAAAACACATTATTTTCCGCAAAAACGTATCAACAGCGACCGCCATTACCACAGAATAAAAAGCACCGGCTTCCTCTATGACAGTTTGACGTAAGTTTTGACGTTAATTTTAGTGATGGGGTGAAGTGAATGATTGAACGAATGATCAACAAAAATATTATATTAAACATAATTTTACCATTATAATACTGATTTCAGCTATTTTTTAATATCTATTTTTGGACATCAAAATTCTTCATAATAACCATGCTTTTCGACTAACATTGGAGTAATAACACATATTTGTCATGTATGAGTGGTAAATCAAATCAAATCATTTATTTGGTATTGCTGCATTAAAAAACATATCGATAAATGTTTATCGGATCGCACATTACGATTCGATTTTTATGAAGATTGTTTCAAGGGTATACGAAGTAGCGATTTTTTTAATCGATTTAGTTCAAAACTATCATTATTCAAATCGATTAAGATATACGATGAATCGAATAACAATCAATGATCAATAGATCGTATTCCCAGAATATGTATTATTTGACGATTATACTTTCACGCTTTGTATGGATTATTCAAAACTTTAAACTATTGATACATATAATCGAGCTACAATGCTACCCGTGCTACAGTGGATAACATTATCGATAGTATTGTCATTTTGGTCGTTTCGGAGGTATGCTGCACTAGATGTCGATTATCGACAATCGATTCTCCTTTTTTTTGTAAAACCATCGATAGACAATCGAATTGCAATGCCACCGTGTGTGAGTATGACTGCTGGGGCCCTATTTTTGAAAGTGTGACTCACCAAAAAAGCGTGAGCCGAATGATTTTTCATTCGATACCCATTATTCCGTATTTTTGAATTGTCAATGTCGAATAATTCGTATGATTTGATAGTCGAACGTTTTTTACGTCAAAATCATGAATGACATAGGCAACCGGATACGAATATAGATAGAGTCTATTAGAATTTTTGTTTTTGCGTTCCGTATAATGCTTACGTTCTCTTTTACGTTACGCTTTGATTAAAAATTTACGAACATTTTTTTTACGATTCGTTACCGATTCGGTTTTCGTTGCGTAGAATGGAGCAGAAATTATTTCTCGCATTATTTTCATATCACTGGCAACATTGCTAGACGAGTGATTTCAAAAATACGGTTTTTATGTTTTAGTGACATAGTAGGACGAGTGCGACGTAATAGTCTATTCGTTTTCGGCGGTATGTCATACTTTCAAAAATAGGGCCCCAGGTCATCCGTTGCTCGTCTTCGGATATATAAATCCGAATCACAAAACACTGAACGCACACGCATATATGCGTGTGCGTTCAGTGTTTGTGATTGTGATTCCTTGGATTTAAAGCAATTTGGAAATCGATTTTTATTCGAACGAATTGTTAGTTATTGGTAACAATTGCAGTATTATATTACATATCTATAAATTAAATAAAAAAACGATTTTATAGGTTCATTCAATCATTTTCTTCAAATAGTTCATTCAATGTTTCCCATCCTTATGCTACTTTTTTAAATCGTCTATGGATAGAAGACGGCCATATTTGTTTACTAGTTAGGACTCGGATAGGTAGTTTATGGGGGTTAATTGTTGTTCAATGTTTTCAATGTGCAATTTCGGCATTGCAAATTGTCAAAGGTGAACAAGAACTCGTACGACTGTTAATAGGGTTTTGTTTTGTAGGTTAATAATACATCACGATTGATTAGTGCATACATCACTTTGTTCCAAATTCAGCGGTTTCCCTAAAAAATTGCGAAAATACAGACAAAATTTAAAAAAATGAAAAACCTTGAAATTTGGGTAGATGTTACTCAAAAACTATTAGACCTATAAAAATAAAATTTATACCATGTGGTAGGTAATTTACTGCAGATTAATTTTGTCATTGACAATTTTCTTCTAGATCCAACAGTTTTTGTACAAAACGGCAAAAACCGTGGCGAGGGACATATTTTCAATGAAAAGGGGGGGAAGGGGGGGGGAGATATTGGTCTGACACCGGCCAAAATCGTACTCAGCAGGGTCGAATTAGTCTAAAATCATCCGGTGTCAAACTGTAACATTCCATGCCGTTCAACTTAAAAAGGAGACGGCTTTTCAGATTATTCTTCTAGACTAAAATGTCAAAAAAGTCTTCTAGAAATCGATTTTCGTTCATTAGCTTCGGATATGGGCTTTAGCATCAGGGCATTCAGAAAAATGTCCTGAACACAAATATATAAGATGACAAGCCTCAAACTGGTGGAGGTAGTTACTTTGACGGCTTAAAGTCCGCCATATAATTTGTTTTTTCTTATATACAAATCATATGGGGTATCAAATGAAAGCCCTATTTGAGTAGATTACAAATATCACATTTTCACTACTTCGTCTATCATATTATTAGAAAGCGTCAAAAAATTTCACAATTCAGAGTCCACTTTGAACTGCTCTTATCTGAAAACTACTGAATGGATTTTTCCAAAAATACATACCAAGTGACACTGAATAACCTTTTAATAATTTCCAATAAAAAATTAACAAAGTCTATCAAAAAAAAAAAAAATTAACTATTTGAATTTGCCTGATTTTAGCTACGACAAATAAATTCCCAAAAAAGTCTTTGTTTCTTTAAACATTTGATGTGGGATATCAAATGAAAGGCCTTTTTGAGTAGATTCCCAAAATATAACATACGATAACATTTTCACTATGTCTAATTTAGCCTTACATTTATTTTTTGTAATAGTATAGTTTTTAATGGTTTTACTAGATGTCACTTGTTGGTACAATCATATATGTAAGTTGAAATTATTTAATAAACGTCTTCGTTCCGGGAGTCCTGATTTTGATTTCCTTCCTGTCCTTTGGCCGAGGGTCCACTTTTTTTGTACTTTTGCATAAGCCTTACTCGTTTGTGTTTGTTGTTGTTGGGGTTGTTGCTTTTGTTTGTTTATAACAAAGATTGAATTCCAACCAACTTCGTCTGAGCTTTTGCTTTTGTTCGTTCCAAGATTATCCATGAATCTGGGCTTGGGTTCTTGCAAGCAAATCTATGTACGGGTTATTGCTTGTCTGTATATGATAGAAATAATAAATTGTCTTGATAAAAATTAGTAAAATATATTGTCCAGAAACTTGAACACTTTACAAAACAATAATGACATATGTCTCTCGGTGGACGTGCGACTGGTCACCCTCGCCGGCTCGCTGCGGCAGGTGAAGCTCACCACCACTACACAGCAATCAAAACCTATCAGACAGCAAACATAACTTCGCGTTGACCTAAAATTATGACATTTGGCAAAAAGCAAGGTTTAATAGTACCTTGTACAGGATAAAATCTGAAAGTTGTAAATATGTTGTTGGAAGTCTAAAAAAGTGTTCCAAACTTATTTTAGCGTTGGATACAGTATGAATCCTAGGGATCGAACTGCAAAGTTAAGTTTGTTTTTGGAACTAGTGGGTCTTTTAGTTAGCGCTACAATGTGAGATGCCTTGCGTGTACGGAAACCTCGGTGCGCGAGCTTGACTCGCACTTTTTTATCCTAATATGACTGTTGCGGCCGAAGCCTGGCAACACCGGACCGGATGCGGGAGTATAATTACTAGCCTAATAGCTTGGATGTATGTAAGTTACTTAATTTCTATGAATACACAGTCACATAATTTTCACGACTACAACCTTGGTCTTGGATGTTTATCTAAAATCCATTTATTCTTACCAGTCCTATCATGTAAACAATCTTCACAGTACTTTTTGTTGAAAATAAATCAAATATTAGTTCAAACCTAAACATTCTAAAGTAAAACATTTATTAACCACGAAAGTAATTTCCTAAAAAGTCTATTTTAATTTATATTGTTGTAAAATCATAAAAAGACATGGTAAGATTGTTTACATGATAGGACTGGTAAGAATAAATTGAGTTTATATATGTATTTGTTATAAAATATAGTATCGTTGAGCTAGTATCTCTTAACAAAAGTCTCGAACTTACTTTGGGGCTAGCTCAATTTGTGTGATTTGTTCGTAAATTTATTTATAACCTGACACAAGAAAACTGAGTCCTCTAATGTGCAGGTTTTCTTTAAATGGTTCCTTAAACGGAAGGTGATGGTGGGCACTTACCGCAGTACCAGTGAGCTTCTCATACAGCAGCTGCAGCGAGCCTGCATGCAGCATTGGCTCTTGCTGCATGCCGCACATGTCTCGCGGTGGACGTTTTACATTGGTCGCAAAATAACCTTTTCACTAAATGTCCCTTTTTTGGCAAAATTACCCTTTCACAAAATTTTATTTTATTCGCAATGTTTTTTATTTTCGCAAAATGTCCCTATTTTTTTTGGCATAGTGTTCACAAAATTTTTATTTTACTCACAATGTTCTTTAAAATTCGAAATATGAAAGTGTAAAATTAAGCAATTTTTTCTATTAAATTGTCATATTAGATATGATATAGGGTTTATTATTGTATTTGATTACTTTTAATCCATTTAATATCAATAGTATGTAGATTTTATACAAAAAAAAATTCTTTATTTTACACTTTCATATTTCGAATGTTAAAGAACATTCTAAGAAAAATAAAAATTTTGTCAACACTATTCCAAAATAGGGTCATTTTGCGAAAGAGACGTTTTGCGATGTAACGAAATATGTGTCTCATTATAATAAAGCTCAACAAAAGTAAATAGAACTGCAATAAAATCAAACGTTTCACAGGTTTCCCACAACCCATACACGTCGTAGTCTCTGGTATTAAGGATGAGGACAGTGGTTCTGATGCCGACGACAACTCTCCGTTGGAGAGTCTCCGCGCAGAGACTCGAGTGGAGCCGGAGCTCCGGGAAGGTAAGTAGTTTGCTGACTTCAAAACTCGACTGTGTATTATCACAGTCGTCAAACACGCGCGTCACATCACATAGTCAAAGAGTTTAGTCTCAGTTTTCTTATATTAATAACTGAGGTAAATTTTCTATCGAACTGTGTGGTACGAGACTGGAACAAATTAAATAAGAAAGTCGTCACTGCAGCTTCTGTCTACAGCTTTAAGAATAGACAAAATCTCCAAACTTCAAGATACACGCATCAGCCTATGCTGATAGTGTTTTAAATTAAAAATAAATAAAATATATACCTACGGACAAATCACACAGATTAAGTTAGCCCTAAAGTAAGTTAGAGACTTGTGTTATGGGATACTAACTCCACGATACTGTATTTTATAATAAATACTGCAGTGAAACTTGGGTTTCAAAATAAAAGAATCACTGCTTAAAACACGAGTATAATTTTTGAACAAAAAAAATTTGACCAGTGTCCTTTAACAAAAAATTATTTGGACACACCAAAGAAATAAAAATAAAAGAAAGGAAAATTAACTACAGGAAAGGAATATTAACAGGTAAAATAAGAAATACATAAATTTGCTTGTTATTTTAAAAAGAAAATTAAATGAGTGAAAGAAATGGATGAAATGATGTATAAAAATTCCAAATCAAAACCGAAACAAAAATTATCCCGACCAAAAGGGGTCCTTTAGAATTTAGAGGAAAAAGTTATCACAATATGTTTAAAAAGTCTATCTTAAAAGAACCACAGGAGCCACGGTTACAAACTAAACATTTCGTCGCTCTGTGACTCATTCTCATGTGCAGGCCGACTTTGCCGCGACTGAAGATTTCGGAGCGCGTTCAACCCGGCTGAGTCCCACATCTTGGTCCACAACCTGATTTACAACACGCTGACGAATATCCAGGTGCAGGCCGACGTTGCCCACTCTCGTCTAATAAACAATCCATACAATACATACATGAAATATTTCAGTGCCACTTCATATAATCCTTCTGGTTTTTTTGACAACTAGATTCAACTTCGTCCCATTTTTAATAGGATACCCCTGAACGGTCTGATCGTCAACTTTTGATCTTCAATTGGAATCTTCAGATGTGAAGAAATCTGTCGTTTGATATCCAAAATAGATGTCGTTGGGAAAGCCTCTATTGTGCATTCCCCACCCTGAAGTTTTTTACCATAAACTTCATTGCTAGAGATCGATACTTGTATGTTAAGAATAATAAAAGCACATTAAAGATTTAATTCTGAATAAAAACATCAAAAAGAAAAATCAACTCTCTAAAAAATCTCAATTTTTTCACCCAATTGACAGCCCGTCAAAAAAATCGAACCACCAGAATTTCAATTTCAAAAAACTTATCATAAAGATAGAACAAAGAAAAAAGTTTGCGTAGAAATAGAATCACAAACTAAAATAGACTTGACTTTGTAGCGGTGTAACGCTACAGCATCTCCCTACCAAACAAAAAAACAACAAAGCAAAACAAACAAACAAACAAACCAACAAAACAAACAAACAAACCACAACAAACAACCAATAAATCATAACAACCGAACAACTAAAACAAAATCCGGACAAGATACCTACACAAAACCAACAAACAGCAAAACGCAACCAAATGCTAACCGAAAAACTAAACGAAATACTAAACCTTATTGCTATCCCTATGAATAAGAGACTTGGTCATAAGAGTATACCTAACGAAGCGTCTGAAGATTCGAAGCGCGTTCAACCCGGCTGAGTCCCACATCTTGGTCCACAACCTGATTTTCAACACGCTGTCGAATATCCAGGTTGTCATAGCCAGGTAAATAATGTGAATATTTTAGAATTTTGAAAAAAAAAAAATAAGAAAACGGATTAAGCAAAAAAATATTTGAGAATGTCCTTAATATGATAAGTACCGACGTGCTCCGAACCCGTATCCGCCAACACGAAAGCCTGCGGGGATACTCGTCTAAACACGCGGCACTGAACAAAGCGTGGAGCACGAAGCGTCAAAAGATTAGAAGCGCGTTCAACCCGACTGAGTCCCACATCTTGGTCCACAGTCTGATTTTCAACACGCTGCAGAATCATCGACAACTCGCGACCGTACATTAAGAAATTCGGGGTGTAAGCAGTAGCCAATTTAATGCAAGAACCAGAGCAACCCGATGCAACACCGTACCGCAATATAACCTCCGACTCTAAAGCCATCAATTAAATGTGAATAATCCACAGTAAGGAGAATCGTCGGGTCGCAGCATAGGCAGCTTCGGCAGGCTAAAACAGAAAATCACAGGATGGAAAACCGCGACCGGTAAACGGTCACCGTCCCATAAAAACAAAAAAAAAAAAAAAAAATTCAAGAAAAGTAATAAAAGGTAAAAAACAGGTAAAAACCAGGATTCTTTCCGCAAATCGGGCGCCATTTTTGCAGTGAAACTTGGGTTTCAAAATAAAAGAATCACTGCTTAAAACACGAGTATAATTTTTGAACAAAAAAAATTTGACCAGTGTCCTTTAACAAAAAATTATTTGGACACACCAAAGAAATAAAAATAAAAGAAAGGAAAATTAACTACAGGAAAGGAATATTAACAGGTAAAACAAGAAATACATAAATTTGCTTGTTATTTTAAAAAGAAAATTAAATGAGTGAAAGAAATGGATGAAATGATGTATAAAAATTCCAAATCAAAACCGAAACAAAAATTATCCCGACCAAAAGGGGTCCTTTAGAATTTAGAGGAAAAAGTTATCACAATATGTTTAAAAAGTCTATCTTAAAAGAACCACAGGAGCCACGGTTACAAACTAAACATTTCGTCGCTCTGTGACTCATTCTCATGTGCAGGCCGACTTTGCCGCGACTGAAGATTTCGGAGCGCGTTCAACCCGGCTGAGTCCCACATCTTGGTCCACAACCTGATTTACAACACGCTGACGAATATCCAGGTGCAGGCCGACGTTGCCCACTCTCGTCTAATAAACAATCCTTTGCTTGTTATTTTAAAAAGAAAATTAAATGAGTGAAAGAAATGGATGAAATGATGTATAAAAATTCCAAATCAAAACCGAAACAAAAATTATCCCGACCAAAAGGGGTCCTTTAGAATTTAGAGGAAAAAGTTATCACAATATGTTTAAAAAGTCTATCTTAAAAGAACCACAGGAGCCACGGTTACAAACTAAACATTTCGTCGCTCTGTGACTCATTCTCATGTGCAGGCCGACTTTGCCGCGACTGAAGATTTCGGAGCGCGTTCAACCCGGCTGAGTCCCACATCTTGGTCCACAACCTGATTTACAACACGCTGACGAATATCCAGGTGCAGGCCGACGTTGCCCACTCTCGTCTAATAAACAATCCATACAATACATACATGAAATATTTCAGTGCCACTTCATATAATCCTTCTGGTTTTTTTGACAACTAGATTCAACTTCGTCCCATTTTTAATAGGATACCCCTGAACGGTCTGATCGTCAACTTTTGATCTTCAATTGGAATCTTCAGATGTGAAGAAATCTGTCGTTTGATATCCAAAATAGATGTCGTTGGGAAAGCCTCTATTGTGCATTCCCCACCCTGAAGTTTTTTACCATAAACTTCATTGCTAGAGATCGATACTTGTATGTTAAGAATAATAAAAGCACATTAAAGATTTAATTCTGAATAAAAACATCAAAAAGAAAAATCAACTCTCTAAAAAATCTCAATTTTTTCACCCAATTGACAGCCCGTCAAAAAAATCGAACCACCAGAATTTCAATTTCAAAAAAACTTATCATAAAGATAGAACAAAGAAAAAAGTTTGCGTAGAAATAGAATCACAAACTAAAATAGACTTGACTTTGTAGCGGTGTAACGCTACAATACGTATATAGATAAATTTCCAAGACCCAGGGCAATCTAAAAAAGATCAATTTCTATCTTGACCCGACCGGGGATCGAACCTGGGACTTCCGGTGTGACAGTCCGGCATGATGACCGTTGGGCCACGGAGATCGTCAGATTGTGTTTCGGATAAAATAAATAAAATTACTATTAACCGTATAGAATCACAAGCCACGGTTGTAAACATTTTGTAGATGGCGCTTCTGCTCAAATATCAAAAGCTGAGACACAGACACGAGCTGACGGGAATGTAGCCAAGAAGAACCAACAGCCGAGGCGTCATGAATGTCATGTTTGTCAACGTAGTTTTGTGTCTAACAGTGGCTTGAAATGTCATTTAAGAGTACATACGAGCGAGAAATCATATGAATGTAATGTTTGCCAAAGCAGATTCACTGGTCAGTTTGGTTTAAAACGTCATTTAAGGTTACATACTGAAGAGAAACCGTTTGAATGTAATGTTTGTCAAAGACGATTTAGTGAAAAGGGTCATTTAGTACAGCATGCAAGGACGCATACTGGGGAGAAACCATATGAATGTAATGTTTGTCAGGGGCGATTTATTAGAAAGGGTCATTTAGTACAGCATGCAAGGACACATACTGGGGAGAAACCATATGAATGTAATGTTTGTCAGGGGCGATTTAGTGAAAAGGGTCATTTAGTAAAGCATGTTAGGACACATACTGGGGAGAAACCATATGAATGTAATGTTTGTCAGAGGCGATTTAGTGAAAAGGGTCCTTTAGTAAGGCATTATAGGACACATACTGGGGAGAAACCATATGAATGTAATGTTTGTCACCGTAGTTTTGTGTCTAAGAATGGTTTAGATTATCATTTAAGAACACATACTGGCGAGAAACCATATCAATGTAATGTTTGTCAGAGGCGATTTAGTGAAAAGCGTCCTTTAGTAAGGCATGTTAGGACACATACTGGGGAGAAACCATATGAATGTAATGTTTGTCAGAGGCGATTTAGTGAAAAGGGTCATTTAGTAAGGCATGTTAGGACACATACTGGGGAGAAACCATATGTATGTAATGTTTGTCAGAGGCAATTTAGTGACAAAAGTAATTTAGTAAAGCATGCAATGACACATACAGGGGAGAAAAATATGAATGTAAAGCCTGACCAGGAATATAAAAACCCTGAATTAGAGGCAGCACTTATGCGTTTTATATTGCAACATTATTAAAAGCAGAAGCGGATTCAAACGGTGGGAGACGAGGGCACGTGCCCACCTCCCTGACTACTATTTTGTGTACATACTGTGGAGGCAGCTTCCATAACAGTACCTACATATAAAATTAAGATTAGAGTTGTTAAAATAACAGGATTTAGTAGTAATAGTTTCTTACAAGTAAGTATTTCCAAAAAAATAATCCGCCACCATTAGCGATGTGCTGTTCTCGAAATTTTCAAAAAACAAGCGGAAACTTTCTTAAAAATTTCTCGGAAATATTCTCGAGAATGGAAAACGGTGCCCTGCCCAGAAAAAAATACCTACTGGAACCGCCTTTGATTGAAAGTCAAATTTTGACACGAGAAATGACATATGGGTTTTTCAATTAGTTGCCAGCATAAGAAATTAGTTCTGTTGCTTTTCCTCAACATGGCGAGGGTTTTTTTTTTATATCCCTGGTCAGGTATAATATTTGTCAGAGATTTTCAGTAAAAAGTGTGATTTAGTGAGGCATTCATGGTAGGTACGGGGAAGTAGGTCGGTAAATATCAAGTCTTCTAGAAATTAATTTTTCGTTTATTAGCCTCGGATATGGGCTTTAGTATCAGGGCATTCAGAAAAATGTCCTGAACACAAATATATAAGATGACAAGCCTCAAACTGGTGGAGGTAGTTACTTTGACAGCTTAAAGTCCGCCATATAATTTGTTTTTTCTTATAAACAAACCATGTGGGGTATCAAATGAAAGTCCTTTTTTGAGTAGTTTACAAATATATAACACACTATCACATTTTCACTACTTTGTTAACATATTATTAGAAAGCGTCAAAAAAATTCACAATTCAGAATCCAATTTGAACTGCTCTTATACGAAAACTACTGAATCGATTTTTCCAAAAATACATACCAAGTGACACTGAATAACCTTTTGATAATTTCCAATAAAAAATTAACAATGTCTATCAAAAAATAAAAAAGTATAACTATTTGAATTTGCCTGATTTTAGCTACGACAAATAACTTGCCACAAAATTCTTTGTTTCTTTAAACATTTGATGTGGGATATCAAATGATAGGCCTTTTTGAGTAGATTCCTAAAATATAACATACGATAACATTTTCACTATGTCTAATTTAGCCTTACATTTTTTTTTTGTAATAGTATTAGTTTTTACTGGTTTTGCTAGATGGCACTATTTGTATTTGAAACTCGTTATTGTTTCGAGTTAGTACAATCATATAATATGTAAATTGAAATTATTAAATATATTTAATAAACGTCTTCGTTCCGGGAGTCCTGATTTTTATTTCCTTCCTGTCCTTTGGCCGAGGGTCCACTTTTTTTTTACTTTTGCACAAGCCTTAAGTTTTTCAGCTTTAGGTATATTATTGTATGGTCTATTGTGTTTGTTGTTGTTGGGGTTGTTGCTTTTGTTTGTTCATAGCAAAGAAAGAATTCCAACCAACTTTGCCTAAGCTTTTGTAAGGTATTAGTACTTGTACTATTACATATATATTATGTGGTATTACTTCCATATACATAATCCATGTTCGCTTTTCTTTTATTTATTTTTTAGATTATCCACAAAGATTTAAATCTTTTATTACACTGGTCAACAAAATAAAAAAATTGTTTCCTGTGATATTTTTTTTGTTTTTATCTCAATTTGGCACGTATTTTTAAATATGGCAGCAGTTTTTCTCTAACAGCTTTTGTTTTTAAGTTATTGCTATAACTCCTCATTTACTGATTTTTATGATACTTGCTTGATGATACTTCGCCCGATCAAAGTTTTTACTCGGACACTTTTTGAGCGGGACTAGCCGTCTATTTGTTTATGATGACAGGTAGGTACGTCAAAAATAACAGCGGTGGTGTTGTGAATATCTGGTGTATTCCATGTCAAAGTATCATCAAACAAGTATCATTGCCAGTCTATTTTCGCCTCTATGATGTATATGCTAAATAAGAGCTCAATTTAAGTCTTACGATTTATTAACAAATGAGTAAGGAATATGCACTGGCGGCGCTAGCGCTAGACCACACTTGGACGTCGGCGATATTAGATACGCGAGGCCTTTTTTCTTTTTTTTTCTTTTATATAATTTAATACCCCTAAAGTACTACTCACACACTTCACTCACGCAAGTGTATGAAAATAAATAAGAAAAAATAAATAAATCCTAATCCTAATAATCATACTATTATAATAAATGCGAAAGTTTGGATGTAAGTTTGTGAGGATGTTTGTTACTCAATCACGCAAAATCTACTGGACGGATTTCGATGAAATTTGGTATACGGGTAGAAAAATACCGGGAGTAGCACATAGGGTACTTTTTATCCCGAAATTCCCACGGGAGCGAAGCCCCGGGGCGTGGCTAGTTTTAAATAATTTGTAAATCTTTTGCGAGGCCCCCTCAGGTGCGAGGCCGTCGGCGGTCGCCGACGTCGCCGACGCCTAGCGCCGCCATTGGAATATGTTTCGCAGTGGTTTAATTATTTATTATATATAACTACGCAAAACTAATATATTTAGGCTGATCTGATAAAGAACTATGATATAAAGTCTAATTTGGTTACATTTTAAACGAATTATAGAAATACATCGCTGAGCACAACTTTTCTTTTCGAACTTTTATTCTTGTAATATTTTAGATTTTATTGAATAAAAGTAATAAATAGTGAGACCTATCGTAGAACTAACGGCTGACACCAGTTTGTTATTTCTATAACGCTGTAATAAAAAAGTACATCGCTGGCTGACGACGACAGTTCGGGGCGAAAATCTTAATAAAAAAGGCGGAACAAATGACGAGTTACATTTATTTCTGTAGAACTTACACAGAACTAACATTCTAACGTATTGATTAATACATAGAACAATGTCAATCGTAACGTCACACCTTAAAATCTGGCATAGGTTTCATCTCGATACGCCGCTTAGGACAATAGTAAATTATGCGCAGACGAAGTTGCTAGTCTTCTTCTTTTCGAGTGTGTTATTACTAACACTGGTGTCAGATTTGATGTCGCCTAAAGGCATCTGACATGCATGACTTTTACGACTACCGCCATCTAGTGGCAGTAACCGTATACACACTCACTAGTAAACTAAACAGTCAGCCAATGTGCAGGTTTCCTCACGATGTTTTCCTTCACCGGAAGCAGGTGGTGGCCTATGAGAAAACTACCATACATGAGTCAGATTGGTCTACAAACTCATGTGACACACACAGGTAGGATTGGAACCCGGGTCCTATCGAACCACAGGCGGGTGTCATTACCACTTGCCCACCACCGCTTCGGCTACCGCAGGCTAATGAATAATATATTTTCAACATGTCAGCTGCACACGTGCTTGCTACATCTGCCGCGCCCAGCTCCGCAAGTGTCACAGGCTGATGGTTACCTCAGCCAGAGCGGAGAAAGTGCTCAATAACATCAAATCATTTACTAAAACAGACCGCCAAGCTATTGGTCTGTGTCTATCACTGAAATTGAATGTTATGATTATGACATTCTGCAAGTCTTCACTGAGCACCAAACTATAGCGGAGAATGTTGATGCTAAGACTGAAAGAGGATGGGACTCCAATAAAGATGACACTTATTAAATGTCCCACCCAGTTCCACCAAATACAAATAGCCCTTAAAAGAAGCGCGAAATGTGGATGTAAGTATGTACAAATTTCCTTTTCTAATAATAGTATATTAAGTATATTCATTCTGGATTTCAATGTATGGAAAATTTGGCAAAATTATTTATCATGCTTTATTGTATCTGTGTTATGCCTATGTATGAGTACATTAAAAAACACTACCCTCCCCAGCCCCCCGCCGTTGGCGTCCCCCCTTTCTCCCTTGAAACGTGTCCCGTTTTACAAATTTTCTGAATTTTTAGGAAATCCATACAAGTTAAAAATGATCAAAATAGCATAGCTGTGCCATTTGGAGTAAAGGTGAACGCAGACTTGTGCTGCACCGCACGCACCGCAGTCCCCGCATTCGATTTCTTTATATGAAGTTTTATGTAACCTCGCCACAATTTATTTCTGTGAACCTCGCATACCTACACGCACCGCGGTCGCCGCAGTCAGTCCCTGACACGGCCGAATTCCCCAGGTTGCGTTGGTGCGGCTAAGTCTGCGTTCAACTTAACCTTTAACTAGTGACGTGGAGTCTCACAGGCGTTACGTGTTTTACAAATTTTCGGAATTGGTCACTTCCCCCCGCTTGCCGAGACCCCGCTTCTTACTACCTTTTGTTTTAGTGCTAAAACGACCTTGGAAGGAGGTGGACTTGTTATCGGTTGCATTACACGTGATTTATAACAATAACAAAATCGAGCGTAGCCTGTCAGGCTACATGTCCCTAGTTGCCATTCAAATCGAGCGTAGCTTGTCAGGCTACATGTCCCTAGTGGTCATACAAATAGTTTTTGTAATAGTTGGCAAAATGGAAGCTTACTTATGTAGATATGTGGGTTTTATGAAAAAAAAAAATAACGCGAAATACCTAGCTAATTTCAACCACAAAAAATAGAGAAGTCCAGTCTGCGTTGTTTGGTTTTACGAATCAAAAAACTATCTGCTCATACGTATCCAAGCAGCTCCTATCAGCTGTGATATTTGTGTCCTCAATGCATCACAACAACGAGGTTGATAAATACACTAAAAAGCCTGAAATTATTATTTAGACGGAGCTGCTAAAAAATGCTCCAATTATTCCAGCAGCCGCTGAACGAAAAGGGGGCCAATAGTTTTGTTCTATCGCATTGTCGATTTGAGCGGCATGAACGCTATTATACTATATAATATGCATCAACCCAAGGTTACTGATAGAGGAGATTTTCTAAAATCAAAAGGGTTTGTCCACCTAAACTATACAGAATGACAGTATACACGTGTGTCGAGTGTTCCAATCCCGTGTGCTTGCAATGTTCTCGCCCCTTGTGCAAAAATCGCGAGTGATTTATACCAAATTGAGCAGTTGTCAAAATTTTTATTTTTAGTTTTCAGAAAATCTTTTTTGTTTCTTTTGTTTCTTTCTAGATTAGATTTTTATAAAAAAGTGTTAATTTTCTCATGTGTTTTATGTAAGGTCTATAAAAAAGCTAAAATTAAGATCCCGTATCAATTAAGGCTGAAAAGTACCAGTCAGTGTTAATTACCGTTTTTTAAGTAATTTTTTATAAAATCTAATTGAATTTACTTGTATGTCTTTTATTACATACCAATGGTTAAATATCAATATAATTTTGAAACGTCCATATTATATTTTATGACAAAAATTAACTTTGAAAGTAGTAGCCCGTGAGACGTCACGTTCACGTCCCTTGTAGTGTTATAAATTTGTCACGTCACTAGTTAAAGGTTAAACATAGATTAGGTACACAAAAAAATAGTGGCCTAGTTCTCTATATTTGTGATAGTGCCAAAGAAAAAGTGGTAAGGTAGGTACGGTAGGTAGGTACCTACCTACTTACTCAGAATCAAAGAATATACTACTCTACGAGCTCAGATTCAACTAATAGTGCTCACCAAAGAGTATAAAATAACTACGTTTTAGTGCTCACAAACCATCTCTTCTCTATTTAGTTTGTGTCACAAACTAAATTGATACAGCTGCTCAGCTGTTATATAGATATTTAATCTAAGTGCGGTGTACAATAGTGTTGCAGCAATAGTGTTGAGTATCGACAGTATTGTCACTTGAAAAATAGTCATACTATCGATAAGCCTATCGATAGTCAATAGTTTGCAATACTATTAATGATACCCAAAACTACATACCGATAGTATTGCTTTTCAAAACTTTGGATCCTATCTATCTATTGATGTTTTCTAATCAATACTATCGATACATAGTGTCGATAGTATTGACACTTATATTTCAACAAAAAATGGATACTATTGCACTGACAAGAGACAATACTATCGATAGTAGGACTATTTTTCAAGGTCAACTGTCAATAATCGATAGTCCTGCTCCTGCAACGCTAGTGTACAAAGTGGTGTACACTGTACAGTACATGTAGCGTGTGTGCCTTTACTATAAAAAAAATTGGCAACAATCAACAAACGTCAATGTCATGTCTGTAGTGATTTTGCTCTCTGGTCTCATTACAGACGATGGCTGTATGGGCTTTAGATCCCTTTGCCTTTTCTCACGGGAAACCAAAAAAAAAACTCTGTAACTGTAGTTAAAAAATTAAAGTAAATAAATAGGTACAAACGTTTTTTCACTAATTTTTACCCTTCAGGGAAAAGTGTTTCTAATTATTTCTTTCTAAAATTTTTAAACAAACAATAGGAACGAACGAAGTAAGGGAAATGTAATGTAGTACAGATATTAATTTAACACAACCTAGTTCTGTATTTAGTTACTAAATATTAGTTTGTAAAGCACTCCGAAATGTCCCCAAAGCCGGCCGCGTGCCGCATTTGTCTGGCGGTGGACGAGCGCCTGTTGATTATTGAGGGTCCTCTGCAGTTCGTGTATGAGAAGATATCCACTAATGCAGTAAGTTTCATGCAGTAAACCAACCAAGCATAGCGCTTGATAGCAGCTATTGGGCTAAGTTATTAGACTACATTGTTTACACAGAAGTAGTTAGATTGTAGTATAGTATTCGAAAGAATGTGTTACAATATGCACATTTATTGACAAAATCAAAGACTCTTCATGTTATAACCAAGTTTTTAATAATTCCAGCTCCACACGGCTGACGCGCGGCCCGTGACAGCCTGCTACATCTGCCACGCTCAGCTCAAAAAATGCCTAAAATTAATGCTGACTTCTGCCAGAGCTGAGAAAGTGCTCAATGATATAATCAAGAACCATTCTGAGGTAAGTAATACACTCTTACATTAACATATATACATTTTACTACGCCTTTACCCCATAGGGAGTAGGCAGAGACTAACGATTTCCTCTTGCTCCAATCCTAACAGATCTCTCTCCCTTCTTCTACACTTATCACTCTTATCAAGGTAGCATCCTGGGACCACTTTTATTCTTATTGTACATCAATGACATTACCACAATAACAGACTATAAATGTAATTTATTTGCTGATGATATTTCCATATACCTGACACAAAAGACAATGTTAACTATGAAACTGAAATTAACCGAACAATTGAAGCGATCACAAACTGGCTTAAATCTAATAATTTATTTGTTAACGTGGATAAAACAAAATATGTAATTTTCTCTAATTACCAAACCAAAAGTCCAGTCTTAAATGTAAAAAGCGAAGGTCAAAATTTAGCAAAAGCCGCTGATATAAAATTTCTGGGCCTTACATTAGACCAGCACTGCAACTGGAAGTTACATGTCGAAGGTGTATGTAAAAAAATCAATCGGTTCATATTTGCCTTAAAAAGATTAAGACGAATATCTAACAAAGATATTGCTCGCACAGCATACCACGGATATGTTGCATCCATCCTTAGATATGGTCTGATCTTATGGGGTAACTCAACAGATATAAAAAAAGTGTTTCTAGCTCAAAAAAAATGCATTAGGGCTTTGTGTGGTGCAAGCCCCCTAGAGTCATGCAAACCATTGTTTAAAAAATTAAATGTTCTAACCTTAACATCAATGTATATTTTGGAAGTTTGTAATTTTGTGTTAATTACGAATTTTTTTACCAGAGTAAGTGACATAAATAGAAGGTTTAAACATAGGGATCCAACTAGTTTAGTATTACCTAAGTGCAGAACCTCACTGTTTGGCAACAATTGTTATGTAATGGCAACAAAGGTATATAACAAAATTCCTAAAGCTATTAGAGAGTTGCCAAAAAAGCGATTTTTATTAACATTAAAAAATGGTTATTAGATCAATGCTTTTATGACATGAATGAGTTTTGGACTTTAAGATAGTATTTTGTGTAACATTTGACTTTTTAAATTTAATATAATATAAAATAGAAAATTACTATAATAATAATATTTACTTGCCCTATTGCTGGCGAAACATGTAAGGTCACATAATCATCCCATTAAACACCCATTTGTACTATGTTTCATGTGAATAAATATATTTCATTTCATTTCTCTCTTCATACATGCTCACCGGGGGATCCTTTCATTTCTCATAAGGTTAATAATCATAATATGGTTTGTCATAAAGCCTTTCTCATAATTTTTTTATCATAATATTTTATTCAAATAATATTTATTGTAATAATATTTGTTTAGTCATAATCATAGATTGTCATACAGATTTTTTTTATAAAATGGTTTATCATAATGGATTTGTCATAATTGTTATGGTTATAAACATAGTTTATTTTTTATTTTGTTGATGACATTTGAAGACATTATGTAAAATTTGATATTTGATTATACTTCAAACACATAGGTTAGGGTGCGGCGGGGGTGGCCCTTGGGCCACCCCTAAGCCGCGAACATAAACAACAAAAAAACAAAAGCTTAACAAATCTTACCTTTTCTCTGAGTGCAACCGTACATTATGAGTTCTCTTTTCTCTGTACATTATGAGTATTACTATTATGATTAAATTATATTATGATTATATATGTTTATGACAATTTGTATTTATTACAAAACAATTATGTTAAAAAAAATATTTAAAAAAAAAATATTTTAATTTTAATTTATATTAATTATGATTATGTGAAAAAACATTATTTCGAACTATATTATTACAAATATTTTTATGAGAATCATTAGAGACCCGCTCACCGGTTATGGGTCTGCAATCTGGTCAAAGTGTGTACAAAAAACCCCGATACGCACCCCACCCCACCCACCCCCAGAAAAGAAGAACAAGACGACGACAAACACACACGACGACGACGAGAGGACGAGAGGCAACAAAGGGTAACCTAGTTACAAACCGACCGGAGGGCAACCTCTCCGTGGTTGATCGAAAGAAGGCTTCGCACTCAGCGTGTTCCGGATCCATCCTGGAACTCATAGGTGGCTCCTCCACCTCCCAAAACCTTTGCATGGTCTTGGCCAAGGACGCTGATGCGACGACCGGTGGCTCCTCCACGGTGCTATTATCAAACACAGGGCCCATCAGGGCGAAACCAAAGATAGTAGACACTGCCATCAGTGAAGACGAACCCAGAGCTTTCTGGGTACCCAACAAAATCCAACCCAATACGTCCGAGCCCAGGAGCAAGTCCACTGGGCCGGGATGAAAAACAAAGGGGTCGGCCAAATCCAGACCCGAAACCAAAGACAACACACCCGGCGGTATGTCTGTCGAGGGGTGCCAACCCGCAATGGTATCCATTACCATAGCCGAAGTCGTGATCCTCATTGTGGAGGACTTCAGCGAAGAAAAGGTGACAAGTGTCTGGCCCGTCAGACACTTCACTTGTATGCCACCAACTCCAAGAAGTGGCACAGGCGAGTCTTCCACGACTAAACCTAACTGGCGTGCCACTCGAGTGGTAACCAAACTGCTTTGAGCCCCTGAGTCCAACAGAGCTCTCAAATTAATGGCGTCCCCCCTACGACCCCATACGCGGACCACCGCGGTAGGGAGCAGAACCGTCCGCGGCTCTGTCCCAGCAAGGGAGCAAGCTAGTTACGGGCTCCCCACTCTCTCCAAACCAGGGGCGCGCCACTGACCCGGATAATATGGCGGGCGAGTGCACATCCCCATCTGAGGGGGCATAACCCGCGGCCCGGCCATACATATGGTACGGCGGGTGGTACTCCAGCCGTGGGTACTCGTGCAGCGGCGGAGAAAACCGCTGCGGCTGCATGTGTTGGGTATTGGTAACCCGCGTGGAGGGGGTGTCCCCACTCTCACGTCCGATCTAGGGCCCCCGCCCATGGGGGCCCTATCCGGGGCCTGGCCAGCTACATACTGGCCATGACCTTGGGGCGCGTGGTCCCGGTCCGCCAAGACCCGCGCAGGTACGCGACCCCCTCCCGAGGGGGGTGCGACGAGCGAAGCCGCGTCCTCCGTCCGGTGGTGGAGGGCTTCGCGCAGGAGCGCCCCCGCCCATAGGGGACCCCTGCCTCAACATCCGGGTGCCATCCCCGTTGCGGTTCATGCAAAGCATCGCGTGGTGCCGCCCACGGCATGCACTGCATGGTATGGCACTGGGACAGTCACGTGCATAGTGACCGCCCAAACAATAAAAGCAAAGTTCATGCCGCTTTGCCATGCGGCGCCGATCTTGTACTGGCAGTCTCTGCCAGTCCCTGCATTGTAGCAGGCTGTGGCCCATCCGGCCACATTGCAGGCAGTCCGCGTCCCTCGCGACTGCTGCCGTGTGCGCAACCCGCACACCAGCTCCACGCGGTGGCGGTTGCCGTCCCTGTTGGGGCCTACGTTCAGGCGCTCTGGATGGCGCTGAGTCCGTCATGGTATTCTCAGCCGCCCGTGCCTCAAACTCCAAAAACTTCACCAAGTCAGTGAATGTTGGTAGGGTGGTGCTATCCCGTTCCGCATTCTCGCCCCCCCCGCCCATGGGGGCCCTACCCAAGGTCATGGCCAGTATGTAGCTGGCCAGGCCCCGGATAGGGCCCCCATGGGCGGGGGCCCTAGATCGGACGTGAGAGTGGGGACACCCCCCTCCACGCGGGTTACCAATACCCAACACATGCAGCCGCAGCGGTTTCTCCGCCGCTGCACGAGTACCCACGGCTGGAGTACCACCCGCCGTACCATATGTATGGCCGGGCCGCGGGTTATGCCCCCTCAGATGGGGATGTGCACTCGCCCGCCATATTATCCGGGTCAGTGGCGCGCCCCTGGTTTGGAGAGAGTGGGAGCCCGTAACTAGCTTGCTCCCTTGCTGGGACAGAGCCGCGGACGGTTCTGCTCCCTACCGCGGTGGTCCGCGTATGGGGTCGTAGGGGAAGCCATTAATTTGAGAGCTCTGTTGGACTCAGGGGCTCAAAGCAGTTTGGTTACCACTCGAGTGGCACACCAGTTAGGTTTAGTCGTGGAAGACTCGCCTGTGCCACTTCTTGGAGTTGGTGGCATACAAGTGAAGTGTCTGACGGGCCAGACACTTGTCACCTTTTCTTCGCTGAAGTCCTCCACAATGAGGATCACGACTTCGGCTATGGTAATGGATACCATTGCGGGTTGGCACCCCTCGACAGACATACCGCCGGGTGTGTTGTCTTTGGTTTCGGGTCTGGATTTGGCCGACCCCTTTGTCTTTCATCCCGGCCCAGTGGACTTGCTCCTGGGCTCGGACGTATTGGGTTGGATTTTGTTGGGTACACAGAAGGCTCTGGGTTCGTCTTCACTGATGGCAGTGTCTACGATTTTTGGTTTCGCCCTGATGGGCCCTGTGTTTGATAATAGCACCGTGGAGGAGCCACCGGTCGTCGCATCAGCGTCCTTGGCCAAGACCATGCAAAGGTTTTGGGAGGTGGAGGAGCCACCTATGAGTTCCAGGATGGATCCGGAACACGCTGAGTGCGAAGCCCTTTTTCGATCGACCACGGAGAGGTTGCCCTCCGGTCGGTTTGTAACTAGGTTACCTTTTGTTGCCTCTCGTCCTAGCCTAGGGCAAAGTAGGGCGCTTGCGGAGAAACGACTGCTGTCCATGGAGCGACGTATGCAGCGTGACCACGTACTTCGCGATAAATATATTGAATTTATGCGCGAGTACGAGGATTTGGGTCACATGTCTCCGGCTCGAGTTGATTGGAGCTCAACTGAGCATTATTTTTTGCCCCACCACGCGGTGGTGAAGGCCTCAACGGGCAAGTTGCGGACTGTCTTTGATGGGTCCGCACCCACTTCGAACGGAGTTTCGTTGAATCTATGTTTGCATTCAGGTCCCAAATTGCATAGGGACATAATTGACATCATCTTGAACTTTAGAAGTCATCAAGTGGTTTTTGGTGCGGACATCCGGATGATGTTCCGCCAGACAGTCATACATCCTGAGGACAGGCGATTCCAGTTGATACTCTGGCGTGAGCGCCCTGAGGATCCTGTGACGGTGTATGAACTCAACACAAACACGTATGGTTTGAAATCTAGTCCCTATATCGCCATCAGATCATTGCTTGAATTGGCAGAGCGGGAACGGATCCGCTTTCCCCGTGGGGCTTCCGTGCTGTCACGTGACTTGTATGTTGATGACGTGTGCACCGGAGCCCAAAGTATTGAGGAGGCCCTCCTACTGCGGGATGAATTGATTGAAATATTGAAGACAGGTGGCTACGAGCTACGTAAGTGGTTGTCTAATGAGCCTAAAGTTCTAGAAGGGATCCCGGAGGATCACCAACAGAACCCTCACCTGTTTGAGGATGTGGATGATCCCAACAGGATAGCGGTGCTGGGCATGCAGTACCAGCCGCTAACCGATATTTTCACATTCCAAGTGGACTTGGAAATACCAAAAGTCTGGACTAAGAGAACGGTGTTGTCCGTAATAGCTCGTATGTTTGATCCAAGCGGTTGGATCAGTCCAGTGATATTCTCTGCGAAGTGTCTTCTTCAGAGACTTTGGACTTTGGGCGTCTCGTGGGACGAGCCGCTGTTTGGCTCTCCATTGGATGATTGGCTCGAGTTGTTTTCATCGATTAAGGAAGTCAATCGGATTGCCTTGCCTCGTCGAATATTGCCACCCGGGAAATATCGAGCCAGCCTGCATGGCTTTTGTGACGCGTCGGAGCGAGGCTACGCCGCGTCAGTCTATATGCGGACAGTTGACGCCGATGGCCGGGTCAATGTCTCGCTTTTGTTAGGGAAGAGCAAGGTCGCCCCCATCAGGACTAGGCTGACTATTCCCAAGCTTGAGTTGAGTGGAGCTCACCTTCTTTCTAAATTGTTGCATCACGTTGCATGTGAGCTGGCGGCCACGGTCGAGATACGAGACATCTTCGCCTGGTCGGATAGCCAGGTCGCGCTTGCATGGTTGCGCACGGCCCCACATACCTTGGAGGTTTTTGTTGGAAACAGGGTTTCCCAAATTCAAAATATTGGAATTGATATAACATGGAGACATGTGCCGGGAGAGCTTAACCCAGCGGACTGTGCTTCCCGAGGTTGTACGGCACCAGAATTGGTGTCACACCCGCTCTGGTGGGGTCCAGAGTGGCTGATGGGATCAGAAACATCTTGGCCTGTCTGTCAGACAGATGTTACTTCTTTGAGTTTGACTGGGCTCCGTGTACATGCTGTAGTCGCTGAGACGACGTCGGAGCCGGATTGGCTACTTGCTCGGTATAGCAGCTTGGATAAGCTTCTGGGTGTTACCAGTTGGATTAAGCGTTTCATACATAATTGTAGAAACCCACAGGCAAAGCGGTTGGAGCCGATTGCAGGTGCAGAAGAGCGCCGGAGCGCATTGTTGCATTGGGTCCGTGTCGTGCAGACCGGACGGTTTGAGTCAGAGCTTCGTATTTTGCGCGACGGACGCGCTAAGTTGAAGGGCGCGGTCGCTCGTTTGAACCCGTACATCGACTCGGATGGGCTTCTTCGGGTTGGAGGCAGGCTCCGGAAGGCGGATCTTCCATATGAGACTCGCCATCCTCTGTTGTTGCCCAAGGGCGGACCCTTGGTGCAGCTTTTGGTGTCTGATCGACACATTCGTAACGCCCATGCTGGGTGCAATGCTTTGTTGGCTATCTTGCAACGCGAGTTTTGGATTTTGTCAGCCCGAAGAGCAATCCGTAGTGTTCTGTTTCGATGTATTGCATGTTATAGGTTGAAGGCATCCACGATGCAACCACAGATGGGTGATTTGCCCGCTGATCGAATCCGACCTTCGAGACCGTTTGACGGCGTTGGAACCGATTTTGCCGGTCCCTTTTCGATCAAGGCTTCTCCCTTTCGTAATGCCCGTATTGTGAAGGGCTATTTGTGTGTATTTGTTTGTTTGGCCACCAAGGCTGTCCATTTGGAGGTGGTATCGGCTCTGACTACGGAGGCCTTCGTCGCCGCGTTGGATCGCTTTGTTTCGCGTCGAGGTCTACCTTCCCTTATTAGGTCTGACAATGGCACAAACTATAAAGGAACTGTAAATTATCTTAAGGATGTTTCTGTGTTTATTGATAAAAATTGTACTAGTTTAAGTCAAATTGCTGCCCAAAGGGGAATAACCTGGAAGTTTAGTCCCCCAAGTTGCCCCCATTGGGGAGGGATTTTGAAGCGGCTGTGAAATCCGCAAAGACCCACCTCCGCCGCATTATCGGAGAAACGGCTCTAACTTTTGAAGAGCTGGCCACAGTGTTTTGTAAAGTTGAGGCGGTCCTCAACTCTCGTCCTCTCTGTCCGCTATCTCCAGATCCAAATGACTTGGAAGCTCTCACCCCTGGTCATTTTTTGGTGGGAGGGCCGTTGAATGCCCTGCCCGAATACCCGTGGAAGGATGAACGCGTATATCGGTTGTCGCGTTTTCAAATGTTGCAGCAAATGAGCCAGGACTTTTGGCGTCGCTGGTCGCTTGAATATTTGCATTTGCTGCAGCAAAGAGTGAAGTGGACAGACAGGACTGAGCCTCCCAGGGAGGGTGATTTAGTATTGTTAAA
Source organism: Ephestia elutella (assembly GCA_018467065.1). Lineage (NCBI taxonomy): Eukaryota > Metazoa > Arthropoda > Insecta > Lepidoptera > Pyralidae > Ephestia > Ephestia elutella. The sequence goes on from CM031574.1 coordinate 13,540,244, forward strand.
AGAGGCAAATTTGCCCTCATTGCTTTGGCGACGAGCTCGCATATTACGTTTGATTCTTGGCGGAGATGGCACTCCGCGTGTGGCTGAGGTGTTGGTCGACGGTTCGATTTTAAGGAGAGGTGTGACCTCTCTCGCCCGCCTTCCCGTAGAGTAAGCTAGCGGTCTGCTTCTCAGACCGGGACGGGGGGATGTTTGTAATATATTGGGTAAAACTAAACGCAGGCGTTTCCTGTTGCTGCCGCCAGAGGGCGTTCGGGGTTTTCACACTGCTAGCGTGGATTGCGTCGCGTGTGGTCGGCCATTGAATTGTCCCATGCGATATCGGTTTGATTTTTAATACGCGAGAGGGCCCGCGTTCTTTGATTGCTAATTAACTTGAGTTGTATTTGTGAATTTCCTGTTTGTTAAATAACTATTGAACTTTGTGTTTGTGTACCCGTCGTTGTGACTTTCTCCTGTGGGATGTGACGCGTGGCTGCTCGCTCACAGCTATCTGTTGCCGAGCCGATTTCGGGAAGAAATCTATTTATTTGCTCTGGGGAATTGAGATCTCAAGGGTTAGGTAGGGTAATTAGGAATTCCCCCTTCCCGAAGACACTCAAGTCTGGATCCGAAGAGAAAGAAGATTTAGCTTGGTAAGTGTTTTTTAAGTGTAATTAATTTATAGGTTAGGTTATCATATAGGGCCCTGTAGCTCCCTTCATAAGCTACGGTGGTAGCAGACTGCGTATAGCTTAAGTTAGATTCTAGTCGGACAAGCGTGGTGTCGCGTGGAGATTTTTTCCCGGTACTTAATTTTACCGGTAGATTTTTTCCCGGTAAAGTTCCGGTAAGCGCCGCCATGGCCGCTTCCGCGCTAATCAATCGTGAGTGGAGGTGATCCGCTCTTAGCAGTATGGCGCCCTCCCTGTCCTTCCGGGACAGGAGTCCTCCGGCCGTCACAAACCATCTCAATTCGTTGGCGAGTGTCGCCCTAGCATTGGAGGCCTTCGTCGCCGCGTTGGATCGCTTTGTTTCGCGTCGAGGTCTACCTTCCCTTATTAGGTCTGACAATGGCACAAACTATAAGGGAACTGTAAATTATCTTAAGGATATTTCTGTGTTTATTGATAAAAATTGTACTAGTTTAAGTCAAATTGCTGCCCAAAGGGGAATAACCTGGAAGTTTAGTCCCCCAAGTTGCCCCCATTGGGGAGGGATTTTTGAAGCGGCTGTGAAATCCGCAAAGACCCACCTCCGCCGCATTATCGGAGAAACGGCTCTAACTTTTTGAAGAGCTGGCCACAGTGTTTTGTAAAGTTGAGGCGGTCCTCAACTCTCGTCCTCTCTGTCCGCTATCTCCAGATCCAAATGACTTGGAAGCTCTCACCCCTGGTCATTTTTTGGTGGGAGGGCCGTTGAATGCCCTGCCCGAATACCCGTGGAAGGATGAACGCGTATATCGGTTGTCGCGTTTTCAAATGTTGCAGCAAATGAGCCAGGACTTTTGGCGTCGCTGGTCGCTTGAATATTTGCATTTGCTGCAGCAAAGAGTGAAGTGGACAGACAGGACTGAGCCTCCCAGGGAGGGTGATTTAGTATTGTTAAAAGAGGCAAATTTGCCCTCATTGCTTTGGCGACGAGCTCGCATATTACGTTTGATTCTTGGCGGAGATGGCACTCCGCGTGTGGCTGAGGTGTTGGTCGACGGTTCGATTTTAAGGAGAGGTGTGACCTCTCTCGCCCGCCTTCCCGTAGAGTAAGCTAGCGGTCTGCTTCTCAGACCGGGACGGGGGGATGTTTGTAATATAATGGGTGAAACTAAACGCAGGCGTTTCCCATTGCTGCCGCCAGAGGGCGTTCGGGGTTTTCACACTGCTAGCGTGGATGGCGTCGGACGGCCGCCGCCATTGCATTGCCCTATGCGATATCGGTTTGATTTGGTCGGGGGTGTGTACAGAAAATGTGCAGAGCAACTACGCTCTGCTGCCAGAAAATGTGCGCAGAGCGAATCCGGACAAACGAAGCGGCGGGAAGAATCCTGTACCGGAACTTCACCGGGAAAAAACCACCGGTAAAAAATAAGTACCGGGAAGAAATCTCCACGCGGCACCACGTTTGCCCGACTAAAACCTAAATAACTTAACGCAGTCTGCTACCACCGTAGCTTATGAAGGGAGCTACAGGGCCCTATATGATAACCTAACCTATAAATTAATTACACTTAAAAAACACTTACCAAGCTAAATCTTCTTTCTCTTCGGATCCAAACTTGAGTATCTTCGGGAAGGGGGAATTCCTAATCACCCTACCTAACCCTTGAGATCTCAATTCCCCAGGACAAATAAATAGATTTCTTCCCGAAATCGGCTCGGCAACAGGTAGATGTGAGCGAGCAGCCACGCGTCACATCCCACAGGAGAAAGTCACAATGACGGGTACACAAACACAAAGTTCAATAGTTATTTAACAAACAGGAAATTCACAAATACAACTCAAGTTAATTAGCAATCAAAGAACGCGGGCCCTCTCGCGTATTAAAAATCAAACCGATATCGCATAGCAATGCAATGGCGACCGTCCGCGAGCCATCCACGCTAGCAGAGTGAAAACCCCGAACGCCCTCTGGCGGCAGCAATGCGAAACGCCCGCGTTTAGTTTTACCCAATATATTACAAACATCCCCCCGTCCCGGTCTGAGAAGCAGACCGCTAGCTTACTCTACGGGAAGGCGGGCGAGAGAGGTCACACCTCTCCTTAAAATCGAACCGTCGACCAACACCTCAGCCACACGCGGAGTGCCATCTCCGCCAAGAATCAAACGTAATATGCGAGCTCGTCGCCAAAGCAATGAGGGCAAATTTGCCTCTTTTAACAATACTAAATCACCCTCCCTGGGAGGCTCAGTCCTGTCTGTCCACTTCACTCTTTGCTGCAGCAAATGCAAATATTCAAGCGACCAGCGACGCCAAAAGTCCTGGCTCATTTGCTGCAACATTTGAAAACGCGACAACCGATATACGCGTTCATCCTTCCACGGGTATTCGGGCAGGGCATTCAACGGCCCTCCCACCAAAAAATGACCAGGGGTGAGAGCTTCCAAGTCATTTGGATCTGGAGATAGCGGACAGAGAGGACGAGAGTTGAGGACCGCCTCAACTTTACAAAACACTGTGGCCAGCTCTTCAAAGGTTAGAGCCGTTTCTCCGATAATGCGGCGGAGGTGGGTCTTTGCGGATTTCACAGCCGCTTCAAAAATCCCTCCCCAATGGGGGCAACTTGGGGGACTAAACTTCCAGGTTATTCCCCTTTGGGCAGCAATTTGACTTAAACTAGTACAATTTTTATCAATAAACACAGAAACATCCTTAAGATAATTTACAGTTCCCTTATAGTTTGTGCCATTATCAGACCTAATAAGGGAAGGTAGACCTCGACGCGAAACAAAGCGATCCAACGCGGCGACGAAGGCCTCCGTAGTCAGAGCCGATACCACCTCCAAATGGACAGCCTTGGTGGCCAAACAAACAAATACACACAAATAGCCCTTTACAATACGGGCATTACGAAAGGGAGAAGCCTTGATCGAAAAGGGACCGGCAAAATCGGTTCCAACGCCGTCAAACGGCCTCGAAGGTCGGATTCGATCAGCGGGCAAATCACCCATCTGTGGTTGCATCGTGGATGCCTTCAACCTATAACATGCAATACATCGAAACAGGACACTACGGATTGCTCTTCGGGCAGACAAAATCCAAAATTCGCGTTGCAAAATAGCCAACAAAGCATTGCACCCAGCATGGGCGTTACGAATGTGTCGATCAGACACCAAAAGCTGCACCAAGGGTCCGCCCTTGGGCAACAACAGAGGATGGCGAGTCTCATATGGAAGATCCGCCTTCCGGAGCCTGCCTCCAACCCGAAGAAGCCCATCCGAGTCGATGTACGGGTTCAAACGAGCGACCGCGCCCTTCAACTTAGCGCGTGCGTCGCGCAAGATACGAAGCTCTGACTCAAACCGTCCGGTCTGCACGACACGGACCCAATGCAACAATGCGCTCCGGCGCTCTTCTGCACCTGCAATCGGCTCCAACCGCTTTGCCTGTGGGTTTCTACAATTGTGTATGAAACGCTTAATCCAACTGGTAACACCCAGAAGCTTATCCAAACTGCTATACCGAGCAAGTAGCCAATCCGGCTCCGACGTCGTCTCAGCGACTACAGCATGTACACGAAGCCCAGTCAAACTCAAAGAAGTAACATCTGTCTGACAGACAGGCCAAGATGTTTCTGATCCCATCAGCCACTCTGGACCCCACCAGAGCGGGTGTGACACCAATTCTGGTGCCGTACAACCTCGGGAAGCACAGTCCGCTGGGTTAAGCTCTCCCGGCACATGTCTCCATGTTATATCAATTCCGATATTCTGGATTTGGGAAACCCGATTTCCCACAAAACCTCCAAGGTATGTGGGGCCGCGCGCAACCATGCAAGCGCGACCTGGCTATCCGACCAGGCGAAGATGTCCCGTATTTCGACCGTGGCCGCCAGTTCACTGGCAACGTGATGCAACAATTTAGAGAGAAGGTGAGCTCCACTCAACTCAAGCTTGGGAATAGTCAGCCTAGTCCTGATGGGGGCGACCTTGCTCTTCCCTAACAAAAGCGAGACATTGACCCGGCCATCGGCGTCAACTGTCCGCATATAGACTGACGCGGCGTAGCCTCGCTCCGACGCGTCACAAAAGCCATGCAGGCTGGCTCGATATTTCCCGGGGGCAATATTCGACGAGGCAAGGCAATCCGATTGACTTCCTTAATCGATGAAAACAACTCGAGCCAATCATCCAATGGAGAGCCAAACAGCGGCTCGTCCCACGAGACGCCCAAAGTCCAAAGTCTCTGAAGAAGACACTTTGCAGAGAATATCACTGGACTGATCCAACCGCTTGGATCAAACATACGGGCTATTACGGACAACACCGTTCTCTTAGTCCAGACTTTTGGTATTTCCAAGTCCACTTGGAATGTGAAAATATCGGTTAGCGGCTGGTACTGCATGCCCAGCACCGCTATCCTGTTGGGATCATCCACATCCTCAAACAGGTGAGGGTTCTGTTGGTGATCCTCCGGGATCCCTTCTAGAACTCTAGGCTCATTGGACAACCACTTACGTAGCTCGTAGCCACCTGTCTTCAATATTTCGATCAATTCATCCCGCAGTAGGAGGGCCTCCTCAATACTTTGGGCTCCGGTGCACACGTCATCAACATACAAGTCACGTGACAGCACGGAAGCCCCACGGGGAAAGCGGATCCGTTCCCGCTCTGCCAATTCAAGCAATGATCTGATGGCGATATAGGGACTAGATTTCAAACCATACGTGTTTGTGTTGAGTTCATACACCGTCACAGGATCCTCAGGGCGCTCACGCCAGAGTATCAACTGGAATCGCCTGTCCTCAGGATGTATGACTGTCTGGCGGAACATCATCCGGATGTCCGCACCAAAAACCACTTGATGTCTTCTAAAGTTCAAGATGATGTCAATTATGTCCCTATGCAATTTGGGACCCGAATGCAAACACAGATTCAACGAAACCCCGTTCGAAGTGGGTGCGGACCCATCGAAGACGGTCCTCAGTTTGCCTGTTGAGGCCTTCACCACCGCGTGGTGGGGCAAAAAATAATGCTCAGTTGAGCTCCAATCAACTCGAGCCGGAGACATGTGACCCAAATCCTCGTACTCGCGCATAAATTCAATATATTTATCGCGAAGTACGTGGTCACGCTGCATGCGTCGCTCCATGGACAGCAGTCGTTTCTCCGCAAGCGCCCTACTGTGCCCTAGGCTAGGACGAGAGGCAACAAAGGGTAACCTAGTTACAAACCGACCGGAGGGCAACCTCTCCGTGGTCGATCGAAAAAGGGCTTCGCACTCAGCGTGTTCCGGATCCACCCTGGAACTCATAGGTGGCTCCTCCACCTCCCAAAACCTTTGCATGGTCTTGGCCAAGGACGCAGATGCGACGACCGGTGGCTCCTCCACGGTGCTATTATCAAACACAGGGCCCATCAGGGCGAAACCAAAGATAGTAGACACTGCCATCAGTGAAGACGAACCCAGAGCCTTCTGTGTACCCAACAAAATCCAACCCAATACGTCCGAGCCCAGGAGCAAGTCCACTGGGCCGGGATGAAAGACAAAGGGGTCGGCCAAATCCAGACCCGAAACCAAAGACAACACACCCGGCGGTATGTCTGTCGAGGGGTGCCAACCCGCAATGGTATCCATTACCATAGCCGAAGTCGTGATCCTCATTGTGGAGGACTTCAGCGAAGAAAAAGGTGACAAGTGTCTGGCCCGTCAGACACTTCACTTGTATGCCACCAACTCCAAGAAGTGGCACAGGCGAGTCTTCCACGACTAAACCTAACTGGCGTGCCACTCGAGTGGTAACCAAACTGCTTTGAGCCCCTGAGTCCAACAGAGCTCTCAAATTAATGGCTTCCCCCCACGACCCCATACGCGGACCACCGCGGTAGGGAGCAGAACCGTCCGCGGCTCTGTCCCAGCAAGGGAGCAAGCTAGTTACGGGCTCCCCACTCTCTCCAAACCAGGGGCGCGCCACTGACCCGGATAATATGGCAGGCGAGTGCACATCCCCATCTGAGGGGGGGCATAACCCGCGGCCCGGCCATACATATGGTACGGCGGGTGGTACTCCAGCCGTGGGTACTCGTGCAGCGGCGGAGAAAACCGCTGCGGCTGCATGTGTTGGGTATTGGTAACCCGCGTGGAGGGGGTGTCCCCACTCTCACGTCCGATCTAGGGCCCCCGCCCATGGGGGGCCCTATCCGGGGCCTGGCCAGCCACATATTGGCCACGACCTTGGGGCGCGTGGTCCCGGTCCGCCAAGACCCGCGCAGGTACGCGACCCCCTCCCGAGGGGGGTGCGACGAGCGAAAGCCGCGTCCTCCGTCCGATGGTGGAGGGCTTCGCGCAGGAGCGCCCCCGCCCATAGGGGACCCCTGCCTCAACAACCGGGGGCCATCCCCGTTCCGGTTCATGCAGAGCATCACGTGGTGCAGCCCACGGCATGCACTGCATGGTATGGCACTGGGACAGTCACGTGCATAGTGACCGCCCAAACAATAAAAGCAAAGTTCATGCCGCTTTGCCATGCGGCGCCTATCTTGTACTGGCAGTCTCTGCCAGTCCCTGCATTGCAGCAGGCTGTGGCCCATCCGGCCACATTGCAGGCAGTCCGCGTCCCCCGCGACTGCTGCCGTGTGTGCAACCCGCACACCAGCTCCACGCGGTGGCGGTTGCCGTCCCTGTTGGGGCCTACGTTCAGGCGCTCTGGATGGCGCTGAGTCCGTCATGGTATTCTCAGCGGCCCGTGCCTCAAACTCCAAAAACTTCACCAAGTCAGTGAATGTTGGTAGGGTGGTGCTATCCCGCTCCGCATTTTCGCGCTCAAACCGCGAGCGGATGTCATTGGGCAATTTGCCCAATACAATGTGCACCAACAAAAAAGACCATTGGTCCACCGGCAGCCCCAGTGTGCGGAGCGCGTTACAGGCCACTGTAACGGGCGTGAGCAACTGCAGGCGCAACTGTGCCCTGTTGGCCACCTTGGGCAGGGCCATCAACTGTGCGGCGTGCGCATCCGCTAACAAACGTAAGTTTTGATAGCGGGAGTTCAATAACTCCCAAGCCGTGTCGTACTGGTCGTCCTCCACCCGGAGGTGCTGGATGAGCGACCGCGCTTCATCCTCCAGAGTGGAGAGGAGGTAGGCCATCTTCTGGGCCTTCGACAAATCCTGTCGTGCTACGACCAGGGACTCAAACATATTTTTATATGCTACCCACTCCTCCATCCTACCCCCAAAGTGGGACAGCTGAAGGGTGGGGAGCCGACCAGTAACCGCTGGTCCTTCCTGTCTAACAGGTGTGCGAGGGGCTGGTCCGCCAGCCTGTCTCGCCCTTATTGCGGTCACCGCCTCCGCGATATCATCGTGCAGACTCAGGATCTGGTCCATGTCCGCCATGTGACCTGCGTAGGCCTCCGGGGTAAGATCGGCTTCGGTAAGCGCCGCCATGGCCGCTTCCGCGCTAATCAATCGTGAGTGGAGGTGATCCGCTCTTAGCAGTATGGCGCCCTCCCTGTCCTTCCGGGACAGGAGTCCTCCGGCCGTCACAAACCATCTCAATTCGTTGGCGAGTGTCGCCCTAGCATTGGAGACCTTCGCCATCGCGTCAAGTCACAAACAAAAAATAACAAAAGGTAAATAAAAAACAACAAAATCAAGCAACTACACGAAGAACCGCGGTAGGTATGAGAATGGCACAAACCCGGAACGCACGGTACAAACCGCAAACAAATACAAAAAAGGTTACAAATATTCTTATACAAACAAACTAAGAAAAATCTAATAATTTTTACAAACAATTAATTATTTTTTACAAACGAACAAATAGAGGGTAGATAAACTACGCTCTGCTACCAGAAAATGTGCAGAGCAACTACGCTCTGCTGCCAGAAAATGTGCGCAGAGCGAATCCGGACAAACGAAGCGGCGGGAAGAATCCTGTACCGGAACTTCACCGGGAAAAAACCACCGGTAAAAAATAAGTACCGGGAAGAAATCTCCACGCGGCACCACGTTTGCCCGACTAAAACCTAAATAACTTAACGCAGTCTGCTACCACCGTAGCTTATGAAGGGAGCTACAGGGCCCTATATGATAACCTAACCTATAAATTAATTACACTTAAAAAACACTTACCAAGCTAAATCTTCTTTCTCTTCGGATCCAAACTTGAGTATCTTCGGGAAGGGGGAATTCCTAATCACCCTACCTAACCCTTGAGATCTCAATTCCCCAGGACAAATAAATAGATTTCTTCCCGAAATCGGCTCGGCAACAGGTAGATGTGAGCGAGCAGCCACGCGTCACATCCCACAGGAGAAAGTCACAATGACGGGTACACAAACACAAAGTTCAATAGTTATTTAACAAACAGGAAATTCACAAATACAACTCAAGTTAATTAGCAATCAAAGAACGCGGGCCCTCTCGCGTATTAAAAATCAAACCGATATCGCATAGCAATGCAATGGCGACCGTCCGCGAGCCATCCACGCTAGCAGAGTGAAAACCCCGAACGCCCTCTGGCGGCAGCAATGCGAAACGCCCGCGTTTAGTTTTACCCAATATATTACAAACATGCAAGTTTAAACTACTCATGCCATTTGATTTCTGATAGATTTATACTGTGATTCTACTGCTAGAGTTCTGTAAGGACCGTAGCAAGTGGAAATCGCTAGTCTCTTCCTGCCCCTGTGGGAACAAGGTGTGATGATATGTATGTTATACTGTGATTCGTGTATTTGTAGATCACTGAAGCATCAATATCGCTGGTTGACCGCAGCCATGTACCTCTGTGGGGAAAACTCACGGTCTCAGTTGCTGATTGTAATGAGACTCTGTTTCCTGCTAAAGCTGTGGAAGAGATCAAGCAAGAGTCAGAAGATGTTGACTCTACTGAGAAGGCAGAAGGTACACAATAGGGGACCAGACAATTTTTTTTGATGCCTTTGAAATATCTCACAATAATAGAAACATCAGTGAAAGAATCACATCAGTAGTATTTCCTAAGATATAACAAAAAACAATTTACATTTTTAAGCCATGTTTGGACGATACCAAAATGCACTTTCATATTTCTAATTTTAAAGAACTTTGTGAGTAAAATAAAAAAAATTGTGAACACTATGCCAAAATAGGGACATTTTGCAAAAGAGACATTTTGCAATGTAACAAAATATGTGTCTCATTTTACTAAAGCTCAACAAAGATATATAGAACTACAATAAAATCAAACGTTTCACAGGATTCCCACAACCCGTACATGTTGTAGTCTCTGTTATTAAGGATGAGGACATTGGTTCCGATGCTGATGACAACACTCCGTTGGAGAGTCTCCTCGCAGAGACACGAATGGAGCCGGAGCTCCGGGAAGGTAAGTAGTTTGCTGACTTCAAAACACGACTGTGTGCAGAGCAACTACGCTCTGCTGCCAGAAAATGTGGCAGCGAGAATCCGGACAAACGAAGCGGCGGGAAGAATTCTGTACCGGAACTTCACCGGGAAAAAACCACCGGTAAAAATAAGTACCGGGAAAAAATCTCCACGCGGCACCACGTTTGCCCGACTAAAACCTAACTAACTTAACGCAGTCTGCTACCACCGTAGCTTATGAAGGGAGCTACAGGGCCCTATATGATAACCTAACCTATAAATTAACTACAATTGAACACTTACCAAATTAAATCTTCTTTCTCTTCGGATCCAAACTTGAGTGTCTTCGGGAAGGGGGAATTCCTAATCACCCTACCTAACCCTTGAGATCTCAATTCCCCAGGACAACTAAATAGATTTCTTCCCGTAGTTTCACTCGGGAACAGTCAGATGTGAACAGCCAGCCTCGTTTCACCTCTCACAAGAAAAAGTCACAATAACAGAGTTTTTCACAAACACAAATTCAATAGTTATTTAACAAACAGGAGATTCACAATTATCACTCAAACTAAACAACAAGCAAAAGACGCGAGACCGCTCCGCGTATTAAAATCAAACCGATATCGCCCTGGACAATGCAATGCCGGACCACACGCGACGCCATCCACGCTAGCAATGTGAGAACCCCAAAACGCCTGGCGGCGATAACAGGAAACGCCTGCGTTTAGTTTTACCCAATATATTACAAACAACTGTGTATTATCACAGTCGTCGTCAAACACATGTTCTATCTTGACCTGACCGGAGATCGAACCTGGGACCTCCGGTGTGACAGTCCGGCATGATGACCATTGGGCCATGGAGATCGTCAGAGTATGTTTAGAATAAAATAGATATCAACTGCATGGAATTATAAGCCACGGTTGTAAACAATTTGCAGATGGCGCTTCTGCTCAAATATCAGAAGCTGAGACACAGACAACAGCTGACGGGAATGTAGCCAAGAAGAACCAACAGCCGAGGCGTCGTGAATGTCATGTTTGTCAACGTAGTTTTGTGTCTAAGTATGGTTTAGAGTATCATTTAAGAACACATACGGGGGAGAAACGATATGAATGTAATGTTTGTCACAGGCGATTTAGTGCAAAGGGCCCTTTAGTAAGGCATGTTAGGACACATACTGGGGAGAAACCATATGAATGTAATGTTTGTCAGAGGCGATTTAGTGCAAAGGGCCCTTTAGTAAGGCATGTTAGGACACATACTGGGAAGAAACCATATGAATGTAATATTTGTCAGAGGCGATTTAGTGAAAAGGATCATTTAGTAAGTCATATTAGGACACATACTGGGGAGAAACCATATGAATGTAATGTTTGTCAGAGGCGATTTAGTCAAAGCTGTAGTTTAATAAGGCATATTAGGACACATATTGGGGAGAAACCATATGATTGTAATGTTTGTCAACGTAATTTTGTGTCTAAGAATGGCTTAGATTATCATTTAAGAACACATACGGGGGAGAAACCATATAAATGTAATATTTGTCAGAGTCGGTTTAGTGAAAAGGGTCCTTTAGTAAGGCATGTTAGGACACATACTAGGGAGAAACCATATGAATGTAATGTTTGTCAACGTAGTTTTGTGGCTAAGAATGGTTTAGAGTATCATTTAAAAACACATACTGGGGAGAAACCATATGAATGTAATGTTTGTCAGAGGCGATTTATTGAAAAGAGTAATTTAGTAAGGCATGTTAGGACACATACTAGGGAGAAACTGACAACAGCTGACGGGAATGTAGCCAAGAAGAACCAACAGCCGAGGCGTCGTGAATGTCATGTTTGTCAACGTAGTTTTGTGTCTAATGTAGCGTTACACCGCTACAATGTCAAGTCTATTTTAGTTTGTGATTCTATTTCTGCGCAAACTTTTCTCTTGGTTCTTTCTTTATGATAAGGTTTTTGAAATTGAAATTCAGAGGGTTCGATTTTTTGACGGACTGTCAATTGGGAGTGAAAAAATGGATTTTTTAGAGAGTTGATTTTTCTTTTTGATATTTTTATCTCAATTTCTTTTCTTTGTACTATATCGATTCAGTATTAAATCTTTAATGTGCTTTTATTATTCTTAACATACAAGTATCTCTAGCAATGACGATCAGACCTCCTATTAAAGATGGCACGAGGTTGAATCTAGTTGTCAAAAAAACCAGAAGGATTATATGGAGTGGCACTGAGATATTTCATGTATGTATTGTCTGGACTGTTTATTAGACGAGAGTGGGCAAAGTCGGCCTGCACCTGGATATTCGTCAGCGTGTTGTAAATCAGGTTGTGGACCAAGATGTGGGACTCAGCCGGGTGGAACGCGCTTCGAAATCTTCAGACGCGGCAAAGTCGGCCTGCACCTGAGAATGAGTCACAGAACGACGAAATGTTTAGTTTGTAACCGTGGCGCCTGTGGTTCGTTTAAGATAGACTTTTTAAACATATTGTGCTAACTTTTTCCTCTAAATTCTAAAGGCCCCCCTTTTGTCGGGGTAATTTTTGTTTCGGTTTTGATTTGGAATTTTTATACATCATTTCATCCATTTCTTTCACTCATTTAATTTTCTTTTTAAAATAACAAGCAAATTCATGTATTTCTTATTTTACCTGTTAATATTCCTTTCCTGTTGTTAATTTTCCTTTCTTTTATTTTTATTTCTTTGGTGTGTCCAAATAATTTTTTGTTAAAGGACATTGGTCAAATTTTTTTTAGTTCAAAAAT
>CM031575.1:0-144495 GCA_018467065.1 Ephestia elutella
AAAAGTCGTTCAACCTGATGAGCATTTTCTGATGACGTATAAAAATTTAAGATCTGGAACATCTGATGAAGAACTGCAAGAGACCAGCTACACTATAACATATATGGAAATGGCGCCTTATTAAAAGTCGTTCAACCTGATGAGCATTTTCTGCTGACGTATAAAAATTGAAGATCTGGAACATCTGATGAAAAGCTCCAAGAGAGTTTTTCATCTAAGCGAAACTCACGCGGGCGAAGTCGCGGGCGACAGCTAGTCTATACATATAATAAAACAGTAAAAATATTTTATCTGTACATTTAGTATTTTTGACTGAAATTAATAGAGGGACACTTAAAAAGAATAACAAACAGAAAGCAAAAAAAATTTTTTGGAATTTTTTGTCTGTCTGTCTCTATGTATGTACTGTACTGTACGCGTTTCACGCAAAAACTACTGGACGGATTTGAATGAAACTTTTTTTGTTGTATATCTATTAAGCCTGGGTAACATACCTATAGGCTATAATTGATTTTGAAAACTGGAACACCTGATGAAGAACCATAACAGAATAGCTAAACTATAAGAAATATAGAAATGGTACCTTTGCAAAAGTTTATCAATCTGACGAGCATTTTCTGTTGATGTATAAAAATCGAAGATCAGGATCATCTGATGAAGAATTCCAAGAGACCAGCTACACTATATATATGGAAATGGCTCCTTAGCAAAAGTCGTTTAACCTGAACATTTTCTGCTGACGTATACAAATTGAAGATTATGGAAGAACTCCAAGAGTTCAGCTACACTATAAGATATATGGAAATGGCGCCTTAGTTAAAATCGTTCAACCTCATGAGCATTTTCTGCTGAATTACAGTTTGGAACACAAAAAGATTTTTCATCTAAGCGAAACTCAAGCGGGCGAAGCCGCGGGCAACAGCTATTTCTTACATATACATATTTATAAATCAAAATAACATTTTTATGCACCAATATAATATCCCAAACTTTTGAATCACCTTTCTTACAAATACTAAGCATGAAGATATTTATTGTTGCTATAAAAAATGTACACAAATCGTAAAAGGAAATACGCGCGGGGCCATTGTCCAAATTGGTATCGATACAGAATAGAGGTGCAATTCTATGAATAGAGCAACAAAAGACGACCTTACACTCTCCAATCTTTCAGGCAACCTTATACTGCCTCTATAATTACTTTCTATTGATTGAAGTCTGCCGCGAGCGTGACGTGAAACCTTATCTCACGACGGTATAATAATAATCCAGTCAAAGACTCTGACATCCGCTTTATGGCGTGAGAGGATCGGTTACTCTCATACCCTGAGGGATACCTACAACTTTTATGGCTGGCATTTTGTTAACAATGTAAAACTTTGTGTTTTAAGAAACCAAATCAACATACATTTTTTGTTTATTAATGTGATTTGTTTGTAAAAAAATGTTAGTCATCGGGAATTTTTATCGCAATCTGACATCCGTTTCGTCAATAATAAATAGTTTCAGTTGTTTTCTATTAATAAATGACAAAATTATAATAATTACTATGTTTCTTTAATATTGTTGTTGGGCGGTTTAGCATCTATAAAACCATGGAGTGGTCAATAAAATTGCCCTTGCAACCATATTCAGTAAAAGGCAACAGCCACTTTCTTTCTATTCTAGAAATAACATAAATTTATTGTTTATTATTGTTATAGTCGAATGAACTAAACAATTCCCTAGTCCGTAAAAAAGCATTTTGTAATTGCTCTCGAACTTTTTTGGTGGCGTTCTAGTTTTTACCCACTTATCCACGGTCAGATATTCTCAAAGTGGTCCCTCATCCCCAATAAATATTATTTTTAATGTTCAAATTGGTGGTGGCGTTCGAAGAAATTCTGAGTGTGTATTATAGGATTATAAATAAAAAGAAGTACCTATTTCATTTATAATTTATGTTTGTTGCTAAAACTTTGATTCTTTTAAGCCACTTGAAATCGCGCAATGATAAATTAAACGATTTTTCGTCTGCCGATAAAACCAATTTATGTAAAGAATTTTATTTTTATCATTTGTATGCGTTGAAATTTTATTGTTAAATATGACTAAAGTGTTACTGTAAAGTTTGGAAACCTCTAGACTAGAACAACAATCGCCAGCTCAGCTAATGGTAACGACGCATTGTGCCGAATAAAAAATAACCAATTTGCCGAGGACGCTCTGGGGTGAGCTTTGTTCCTTAGCTTAAAGCTTTCGAGGCCATTAAAATTACAGCTTTTGTGATCGCGAGCACATTTTATGAGAAATGGATGTGTTTTTTTCTGAATTTATCAGATAAATAATGCACAGTGCTATGCAGCTGTCATTTTTACTGTAAGTGGCAGAATTCAGAAGCCAGAATTGTGATCACACCGTATTATATGCAGATGTAGGACAAAGCAAAAACGTGGCAAAAACAAAATGTTGAATGAACAAAAAAGTCTTATATCAGATAATCTATAAGTAGTAAAATCCCGCGATTAAACAGAATTGTTGAATTGTACAGTCACAAAAAGTTCACGGCTAGACCAAAATGTACTCTGAGGATCAAAAAAATTGTTTTGTATTACTTAGGTATCAGCTTTTTTCCTTTCGCTATATAAAGAACCCCTGCAAAATTTCATGGTTCTACATTCTGCATTTTCGTCCCTGAGTTGACATACTAATAGTTCAGTCAGCGTCCAATATTATGAAAATTATACGATACTAGCTGTTGCCCGCGGCTTCGCCCGCGTGAGTTTCGCTTAGACGAAAAGTCTTTTTGTGTTCCAAACTGTTTCAGATGTTTCGGATCTTCGATTTTTATACGTCTACAGAAAATGCTCATCAGATTAATCAAGTTTTGCTAAGGCGCCATTTCATTTTGTATATATAAAGATTTTATAGAAATTATTTAGTATTCCGCGGATCCTGCCCCTAAAATAATTGTAAATATTATTTTTTAAACCATCTTACAAATCAAACTAGATTCAAATTCGTGCATCTAAAATTGTAACTCTAACTTTTTAGTGCATTGACAATATTGGCAAACCACATCGGGCGCTGAACACGCTAAGTGTTCGATATTCCATCAGCCAGTTTCCAAGTTACGACGTCATAAAACGAACAAACAAACGCTTATACTTCCAGCGATACAACGAACTATGTTACAGTTCGATCAATCGGACTGAGGATTCTTGATTCTTGGTAGTTCCATCAATTTCGGTTAATTGAACCACGCGGAAATTCAAATCTTTGTGTATCTCAACCCAACCATAGTTAATACCTTTTTGTCTAATATTTGTAGTAACATCAAATTACTATTCAAATTTCTGTTATGCTACTACCTACAGCCCTTAGTAACTACTAGTAGGTATAATCATTTAAGATGATACTAAACTCCATTGCAGATGTCACGTAACTATTGTGGTAATGATCCATCAATGTAAACCAAATTTGGTAACTTATGACTCTTTTCACAATCACCTTTATATTGCTAGTTTTTGCCTGCGACTTCATCTGCGTGTAATTTACTATTGTTAACATCTCGAACGAAAAACTGTAAAGAATTTAATGATTTGATGTGTCATAGTTTATTGTTGAATGAACGTTTAATAATCAAAATCAAAACCTTGATATGCTACTTGAGATAACAATTGGAAATTACGCGCGGACGTGTTAGTGCAATACGCTACAGTCAGCCGGTCATATAAATATTTATACATGTCGATTGTTCAGAAAGATTCCACCAATAAAACAATTTGAACATCCTTGTCGTCATAAAATTGAAGGTTTCCCGTCCTCTTGAGAGCAGGATTCAGTTTCCGATAAATAATTCGGGGTCCGTCGCCATGGCGTCCACCGACGACGGCACAATAACTCCGCTATTTTATTGATTCTACGAAAAATCATCGAAATTTTGGAAGTGGCACAGCACGATACAAATGTTGGGAAAGTTGCAATTATAAGATTCGAAAATAAGCCTTTTCAAGAAAACAAGTAATGTAAAGATTTTTACGTCTACATTTATATTCTATACCAACTGGCAATTGATACGAGAGAGCGCCATAGTCTTCTGCGATGGCTCGCCAGTTTTCCGTTCCCAGCTCACGCAGATCAGCCTCCACAGTGCGTCAGTGTCATGGCAATTCACTTATTTAATTTGAATTTATAAATGTTAGTTCAATTCTGTAATCTCGTACGTTTGTGACTCTGGCCTAACTTGGCTCCTAGGGCTTCCTTTGCTGACCCTTTTCATTTCCGCTTCCATATCTTAGGGTTCTGTCGTAATAAAAAGAAAAAGATGTTTCTTTGTAAGTCACTACAGCTTAGCAGCATACCAATTCAAAATAAAGTTTTTATAATTTGTTATAAATACATATTTGATTAGGACTCATATCTGATACTATGTATCATGAATAATTCTAATGAGGTATAATTTGCATCTCTATAGTTTGTGCGAAGCAAAAAAAAAAGTATTAAAAAGTGAATAATTAAATTTATTCGTGAATGTATGCAAATATTGCATGCATGTATGCTCTAGCATGTATATTAATGTATGGAAAAATTAAATTTCCATCATAATTGGTTATGTATTTTTTATCAGAATTCAATATTATTACCTAATCAAATGCGGTAACTAGTTCAGGCTTTTATGGCGAAAATTATTTTTTTAACGGAGAACAATTAATTATTTTGTGGTTAAAACCCGGACTAATAAAAAAATCTATCATCAACCTAAATCTGGCACCCTATCAACGAATGGCTTAATGTGATGCTATGCGCATGGCTGGACCAGTTCGGATTTTTCCAATTTTCCTTGAAACCTGATGAAGGTTCTTATGAAAAGAAAAATTGGAAACTCCCATAGGAACGGAGCCGCGGGGCGCGGCAGGAACGTAAATAAATATTACGACCTCGGAGTAATACCCACTTATTATATCTGTACTAAAACTAGCTACTGACTGTGCCTGCCTTTCTTTATTATGAAGCCTTGTGTGTTCGTTTGTTTACAGCGTGATTGTGCGACTGTAAGTAGGTTACCCTTTGTTATACTTCGCACAATACACCCCACATCGTCTCCGTGCCATTTCTTATATCAACAATACATTCACGGCAATCACATTTCTCATAAAAACTTCGCTACGCTTGTGCTTTCCTCTCAATGCAACCGTTCAATGAATAGCCAATTATTTCTCATGTATGCACATAATATTGCTTTGAGACAATGGCATAGCGTAGGTAATTGTCGACGAAAAAGGTCGAAAATGGGTAATCCAAGGTGATTAGAATAATGGGAGGACGAAATAGCTTCACCCGGCGCTGGCGCGGCGTGTCGCAACGTTTTTCCCTTTAGCGCGAATTTAGATAAGACTGGGGCTATCTGGGATCATTCATCGGGGAGTGGCGATGGTATCGGCTTCGGAAGACAATGCGCGTGGGCCAGCCTTGCCGCTGAGCTGGTTGGTCGCGTATTTACAAACTGTAGGGTTTCCCCTAAAGGTGGTTCTATCATTATAAGTTCCTCATTGACGTCCCAATGAATCCCACATTCCATAGACAGGGGGACAAACTGGGGTTTGCTGGGTCTCTTTTACATGTGACTAGCTGGCGCCCGCGGCTTCGCTCGCGTTAATCCTTTCTTAGCGGATGCCTACTTCATAACATACCTGTATGCCAAATTTCAGCTCGATCCGTCCAGTGGTTTGGGCTGTGCGTTAATAGATCACTATGTCAGTCAGTCAGTCAATCAGGCAGTCACCTTTGAGTTATAAATATATAGAAGAAGATAGAAGATAAATTCAAGTCACTTACAATACATCTACCGGTAGCGCCAAGCCAATGGAATAAATAAATGAAAATTTTCCTAAGTATGTATAATTGTCTCCGTGTATATAAATTTTTCTGATATCTTATTGATATTTTATCAAATTCGTTATAATCTTTTTGTATTGTACTCAAAAAATACCTCTTATCTGTTGTCTGTCACCAAGAAAAAACGGCTGGCAAATTCAATTATTTTTCAAGCAGGTCTGTAGTTTGTCAATACGCTGCCGGCAGCCGCGGGGCGCGACTCCAGTCGTCCATAGCTCTGCCGTCTATTGTACTTTCCGCCAGTATTTCACCTCTCACAAAAGAATTGAAATATCGATTCAGCGAATGACTGAATGCATTGCAGCACGATTGTTGCAGATCCGCAATGAAAGCACCTTTGCTCCAGCATTGCCGAGTATAAATTATATCAGGTAGGCTGCTTTAGATTCTTTTGAAATGGACTAATATCTGGAAGAAACTTTTGGAAGTAAAAATATTTTCAGTAGAAACTTATGATGTGACTGTGCGCTGTATTCTAAATTACTTCGTGAGTTATAAGTTATATCTGCTTAAGCCAACAGTTCATGTAATCTATTGAAGGCACACCCAATACTATTTGTCCTAATATACCCGTTACTAATAGTAGGTCTTCGACGATATACATAACCAACCACGTCATGTATTTCAGCCCTATGTGATACCAGATATATTAAGTATAGTAGAGTACCTTTGATGAATAAGCGATTAATTATTTCATATTTCCAAAAATGTTGCAAGGAATCACTTTTTTGATATTTTAATTTGATAGAAATACCTATACGCTCTCTTAAAAGGGGTCTTGAGTAACATACTGATAATAATGACAGTCCTAGGATATAATAAGGTACTGGATAATAACAAATAGTAAATGCATTCAATGTAGGTTTATACACATCAACCATTTTAAAGCTTGCCAAGGATGTAATGTAACACAGTATAGTTTAATCCTTTTAGTCCAAATAACGTCACGCACGACTCACCCACTGCCAAGTATGAAGTACTGGAAAACGATATATCATGGCCACTGAGCTGATCAGGCTGATGTTATCTGAGCCGCCACGTACATGGTAAATCACGTTGCCTATTTCGACGCTGGCATCCGATAGATATGGCTCGGAAATTAGATATTTCGCTGTATTGTATGTTAAATGTAGTAAAAAAGCTTACTTGATTTCAAACAAATAAAAACGAGATGTGTTAGTCTAACAAGTATGTAATGTATTTGTCTGGTATGTGGGCAGAAGTTTCGGGCCGTACGAAGAATAAATCGGTCTGTCTATGGGCGATAGAAATTGACGATCGAAAGTTCAGCAAACCAACCAATTTCTTTAGATTGGTCAAAAATTGTTTCCAGCTTTACCTATCTTGAAGGACATAATATGCCATGACGTCATGAGTGAAGAACTCCGTCGCAATTACAGCCTAGTCCTTTATGTGCACTCAACAGAACGATAAGTAACCTTAAAATAACAGTTATGAGTGCACCTACTGGCATTAAATAAATGGCAATGTCGACGTGTGTGGGTTTATGACGAATACGAGTAATGTCTTGCTGGACTCATGATATTATCATGTATATCTACTGCTCCCATTGCAATTTTGGGTTAAAAAATACCTAATGTTGACACTAGCGTTATTTTTACCAGTTGGGCTTCGCTGCCGTAGAAAATTCGGGATATAAATACTCTTTGTGTTTTTCCAAATTTAACTCTTCCTGTGTACCAAGTCTTATCGAAAGTGATGCAGTTCTTTACATCAGTAACAAAATCCACCTAAACCTCCAAACATTCTCGCAAACATTTGCGTGTGTCTTCACTTCACACGAAATGTCCTAGTTTCCAATCTTAAACCAATCTATGGTACAGGAGGGAAACATCTTGAGGAAACCTGCAGTCTGGTTGATGATTTACAGTTAGTGTGAAAAACAAGGAAAATAAATGGTAAACATCGAGGTATATATAAATGTGCATGATGACAAAACGATTGCCAAGGAAGTCGTTGAGTATTACTTTGCACTAAATGAGTACAGCTCACAGAACAGCTCCTTAATTAATAAAAGTCAAAGTCAAAGTCAAAATTTTTTATTGAAACTTGGCCTTCAAAGAAGGCTCTTTTTCACGTCAATAACTAATTATTTAATCATAATATTTTATGTCTCAAAGCTACAAACTACTAGCATTTCGGAACGACCACTGCTGAGAAGAAATGCCGAAAGAAAAAAGAAACTCATGAAACAGTCTTGGTCGCCTAGCATGCCAGAGGGGCTATTCATTAACTTTATACATACACTAGATTGTGTACAGTCAAAAATAAAATAAAATATAAGTAAAAAAATAATAATAATATAATAAAACATGTTATGTTTGTGATCAAGTTACCACAATGAATTGGTTAAGAACAAAAAATAAAAATAAAATTCGAATCAGGATCGAAGCAGGATCCCCTGGCAACACCCGTTCACAAGTTTAAACATTTTAGAAAAATAAATACTTTCAGTCACTTAAAGATCACAATACACGTACATGTTTAACAATTAAATGTCAATATAATTAAATTTAAAAAAGAAAGAAAGGAAGAAGAAGGAACTTAATAGGAAGAAGAAGACTATGTACCTTATCTAAGAATATGTATAATCTATCATTACCTAGTACACTTCTTAGAAATGCATCAGCAGCATTATTAAAAGCTGTAAATATCACGTGGCGACCATCCGGTGCTTAACTTGCGTTATCGAACGCATTATCTCGGCGGGGGCGGTGCAGTGCGTCATTATACTCGGCTATGCTCGCCTGTGGGAGGGATTCCTCCAATTATTTTTATAACAGCCTGCTCTGCCGCTGGCGTGTCTATTCGTCTGTTAATCTGACACGTTTTGTAGTGAGGGTATGAAATATCTGATGCATTTGCGAAATTTTAGGGTGTTACAATGCCGGCAATAATCATAAGAATAAGTTTTCTCTCTGTGTATTTTTTGTGGCAATTCGATAAAAAGCACCTAAACACTCGATTTTCAAATAAGACCATCCAGAAAACAAACTTCGACGACTTCCGTGGCCCAACGTTTATCACGCCAGACTGCCACAACGGAGATCCCGGGTTCGATCCCCGGTTAGGTCAAGATGGAAAATGATCTTTTTCAGATTGGCCCGGGTCTTGGATGTTTATCTATATATGTATTTGTCATAAAATATAGTATCGTTGAGTAAGTATCCCATAACACAAGTCCCGAACTTACTTTGGGGCTAACTCAATCTGTGTGATTTGTCCGTATATATTTATTTATTTATATTTAAACTATAATACTAGTGGTTCTGTGAGAACAGTAGACCTCGCGAGCCCTTCCACGAAATAACCGATATTTTACCGTGTCCCTGGCTTAGAAGAGTTTTGAAACCAACCTACCAATGCTGGAAAGAAAGTAAAAAGTTCTTGTGGTTGGTCAATACCACAAAAAAATTGACTGAGACCTGCCTTTTCCGCCTCGAAATAATATTAATAAATATATACGGACAAATCACACAGATTGAGTAAGTTCAAGACTTTACGAGATGCTAATTTAACAATACTATATTTTATAACAAATACATATATGTATAGATAAATATCCAAAACCCACGTCAATCTGAAAAAGATTATTTTCCATCTTGACTCGACCGGGGATCGAACCCGGGACCTCTGGTGTGGCCGTCTGGCGTAATGACCGTTAGGCCACGGAGGTCGTCAGTCGTCAGAAATGCATGGTTTGACCTATTGGTTATAGGTATGAATATTTATGTAATTTGCGCAACAAAATTAAAGTTCAAAAAAGAAAGTTCAATTTGAAATCGAATCTATTATATACATATACGTATATATTACTTTTTTTTAATAGGATTCTAATCATACAATGAAGTTTTTTGATATCAGATTTATTTCAAGTGTTCAAGATAATTCCACCAAGCAAAGCAATCCACAATACAATACCATTAACCAAATAAATACTTGAGTTTTTTTTTTCAGTTTGCGTGTACCACCCTAGATCTCATCTATGCTTCTCATCAGGCAAGATAGAGGTCAAACGCACTCAGTTTAAAAAAAAATACACGCAATTCAAACAATCTCATTTTAATCAATAAATCAAGTCACTCTTAAATGAATTTGCGAGTATTAAAGGCTTTGCTGCGCCATCTATTGATTTTTTTGTGAACTATCGTATAAGAATTTAATATATGGATTTATAGCGGTTTTATTAAATTTCACTATGTTGTTCATACAAAAAAGTTGCGTCTTAATAAGGATAACAAAAATGTCTAATGACATTTTTGAATTTTTTTTTAAATAGCTGAGATATAAGGTTTTTTTTATATATTATCGCCATTTTATAAAATTTCGAAAAACTGGCTCGACTAAAAAATTCTATAAAATTAACGAACCTGCTCACAAAATTTCATAAGAATCGGTTCAGAAATGCGACCTGTAGGCGATACCATCCGGACAGACAAAAGAATTTTCGGCTAGTGGAAGGAAACTGAGACGCTTCGCTCGCTGCGCTCGCTCGGTCGATTAAATATAAAATTTTTGGTATTCGTTATTTTGTTTTTAGGTTATTTCTCACTGTAGAAAGTTTAATAATCTATTTTGCGGGTGTAGGAACACTAATTTTGCATTTCTGAATACGATTAAACGATTTAATTAAACTACCAATCGATCATGTCAAACATGATTCCTGCGCACTCAATAAATTTATTACCATAACCTGATTACATAAATTATTTAAACTATAAACTCGAATAATTTTAATTTTCAATGTCTTATAGCCGTGTCATGTACTGCGTCCTTAGCAGTAGGACATGGAAAGCAGTAAAACCGCAATCAAATATTGAATTAAATTGCTTGTCGCCCTCCACTGCGCCTGCGTCACTTCGCAATTTTAATTGAAACGCATAAACGCGTCACGGCACGACCGCCGCCTCCTGCAACAAGATTGGACGCAATCTTACATTGTATAAAAAAAAAACTATTTCTACCTATCTATACATCTATATCCATCCATGCAATTAAAAATTGGAGGGTCTGTCTGTAATATTTCAAAATAACTATTTTTCAGTACTCAATTATTGGCATTTAAATTTGGCAACGTAGATGTGCTGTTGCTTTTGAACACTTTCAACAATGTAATGTATCTTCGTTCGTTCGTAGGAAGAAGTGATGTTATTTATTATAAAGATTTACACTCTATCCCAATGTGAAATCGTCGTCATTACTTTATCATTTACCTTCTACAGAATATTATAGGCTTACTTCGTTAAAAATGTATGACAAATTTATACATATACATATATACATACCTAC
This sequence comes from Ephestia elutella, assembly GCA_018467065.1. NCBI lineage: Eukaryota > Metazoa > Arthropoda > Insecta > Lepidoptera > Pyralidae > Ephestia > Ephestia elutella. Next base: position 11,188 of record CM031575.1, read on the forward strand.
TTTGTAAATACTGATAGAAGAGATCCAAATTCAGTTTTATTTTAATATCAAGTATGAAAGTGAATAATTAATTTACTATAGTTACAATTTATCACAATGATGTAGATCATGTTGTATCAACCCAAACCCTCATAAAGAATATGGAAGTGGCTACAACTACAGCACGATTCGTCATCGTTGTTTTTCACCGATCTCCAAACCAGCCCCGATCAATCACGCTCTTCATTATCGAGCATCGATGTAAAAACAACACAAAAACCATTGTCGATTGTGTCGGGAATCGAGCGAGTTTCCCGCTCTGCGGAATGACTTCCAACGCAAAAAGCTAATCATCATCATTATCTTCGATCACTTTGATAATTTTATTGGGTGAAGTGGAGAAAAAAATTAAAACTTCTTAGTACCTAGGTGGCATCTTATTTAATTGCGCCGACGATAAAATTGATTTCAATTTTATTTTTCAAATCTAAACGCAGTATTTAACATTTAAAATTAACAAATACATATTAGCATATAACGTTGTTTTTTTTATTTATTGTAATAAGTTTTAATTCCTTCATAGCGTCATGTATTGATGTTGCCTTAATATTTTTACATTAAAGTACATGAAATACGGTCATGAAATTAGTTTTGAAGTAACTTAAAGAAAGCAGAAGACAAATTTTGTAAAATTGTGTAACCGCTGATTTAGCAAACCCAATATCAGACCACATCCTTGTTGTGCATTTTTCAGTGTTCGAGATGCCAATTGGTAAATAGGAAATGAATAAATTAGGGCGTCCTGATGAGTGATTTATATAATTTGAGGCCAGCTTCTCCACATGCTATTTATTTCCTAATTTCATATTTGGTTTCACATCGGAGAGACGTGAAGGGCCAGCGGCACCACGCTGCTTAATGCCCGGTTCGGGTTTAGAATCACGTGACTGTAATCAGCCCTTAGGGGGAGAATCTATTGCAGAGCGCGCGCCAGGCATACATTATAATAGTTTCTACAAAAGTATTGTTCAATGCGATATAATTGGATTGGAATAAGGAAATCAAATTATCATCATTTCTGTCACATTAATATTTTCGTTCAATTGCAATGTGTCAAATCATTGATCGAAATTATTAATTAGATGGCATTGAATAAGTAATTGTCTGCGTTACGGCACAGAATTAATATAAGTACTACGTACAGAAAGGAAGCTCCCTGCCTCTCCCGCAATATGGCGTACCCCGCACCTCTACCCCGTTCATTTGAATCGAGGGACACTATGAATCGGGGTTAGCAGCTGCGAAGCGTATCTCAAGCTACTACGTTTCGATTTTGTAGATAGAGAGAAACATAGTTTCATTGAAATTAATTATGGTAAGGTACTGCGCAGTTAACCTTTGTTTATCTAGTACAAACCAAGAAGGACGTAAATTTTATAAATTTCCGAAGGTTGAATACAGGTAAGCAAAGTAATTAACAATGTTTCACATCATTAGATATTCATTTTTTCGTTATATGCTATTTTGTTAGTAAATGGGAGCAACATATGAGAATTAAATTTTATTTTCATGTCTTTGTCATCGGCTTATCATCCTAATCTGCTTTTCTAAATAAATGTTGAGTATTATCCAGTAAGCAATAATGGAACGAACGGAGTTGTCACTTTCAACATACAACATTGTCGCGGCGTCTTTTTACACGACTGACCAAAAAAGGAGTGTTATGTTTTCAGGGTTCATATATGTAAGTATGTATGTAAGTTTCTTTATTCCACCATAAGTTCTGAACGGCTAAACAGATTTTGATGTGAGAAGTATTTTTAGATTCCTCGCATTCCTCCGAGTGACATAGGCTATATGAACTGTCAGTCGTGTTTTTTGTTGTTTTAATAATTAGCTTGTTATACAATATATTTTTATAAATTTTCTATGCTTGTATAGGGTATTTGACAAGGTGTAATTCTTCAACATATTATTGAATTTTTCGAATCATTCAACTAAAACAATAAAATGTTATATAGGTAATGATTTTCGTAAAATATGCCGCCGGTCGAAGGTCACACGCGTATCCTGCGCGCGCATGTCGACGGTCGTCGCTGGCGCCGCCACCGCCACGTCCGCCACTCGCTACTGTTGATTTGTTTACTAGTGAGCCGTGATATGATGACAATAAAAAATAATTTGTTTTGTTTTAGTTTAATCATATTTAACACAAAGTTTGGCGCTAATATATAACCATAGTACAATAGTATATTCAATGCGATGGGTGTTTGTGAATGATAAATAAATACTTAATAATATGTGTACCTATAATAAATTAATTTTTAAGCCTCATAGTGATGTGGTTGTGACAGTTGCAGTGCCTATGTGGAAGTTTACTTATTTATGATGCAGGTATGTTAGGTAAGTCACAAAATATATAAGCAGGTACATAAGATAAAACAATCTCAAATCTTACAGAATTGAAATATATAAGTGTTCATAATTAAACTATTCATAGCACGTAGTAACTATTTTATTAATCTGTGTCATACGTATAAATAAATAATTTTGCTGTAGCGACCCTCGTTGTTTAACGCACACATTGACGTGTTCACGGATGACAGTTTCGTTTGTAGTAGTAGTAGGTATATTTGACGCCCCGTTTATATGAAGCTCCCGCCCTGTGCTATAATGATGATTAGGTATGAAATAAAAGTTTTTTTTAAATTGGAAATGTTAATCATCATCAATCTACATATAATAAAACGGTAATTAGTCTGTGTCTGTACATAGGAGATATTTAAGAAAAAACTATGAGGAGTCTTCATAGGGCAAATAGAAGCCAAAACCATTTTTTTTTGTCTGTCTTTCTGTCTGTATGTTTGTACGTCCATCACGCAAAAACTCTCTCTCTCAGCCGAAAGACGTCCACTGCTGGACAAAGGCCTCCCCCAAGGATTTCCATAACGACCGGGCTTAAGTGGCAGTGGGCGGGGCACATAGCTCGTAGAACAGATAGCCGTTGGGGCAGAAAAGTTCTCGAGTGGCGACCACGAACCGTAAAAAGGTAGTGTTGGCAGGCCTCCCACTCGGTGGACCGACGACCTGGTGAAGGTCGCGGGATGCGCATGGATGCGGGCAGCGCAGGACCGGTCACGCAAAAACTACTAGACCAAATTTGATGCTGTTTTCACTTTTGTATTGTAGAAGGTCTAACTTAAAATCTGGCGTAGGTTTCATCTTGATCCGTCGTTTAGAACCAGAGATATTAACATTAGTAAATTACGCGCGAACGAAGTTCGCGGGCACAAGCTATTATAAGTATTTATTGTCAGAATTCCATACTGTTTCAGCGTGGTTAAAATAGTACAGACCTACACGAAAGCCTGACTTACAACTACAACGCACAGTTTAGGCTATCGATTTCGGACAAACCGACACGAGTACTGTTGGCAGCTAACTGTACCGGCTTTCACTGCGGACCAATGACAACTTTAATTAACGGCCTGACAGTCCCTGCGATTAAAAGACCGATAATTGACTGTTAAGCTGATTGAGAAAGGTTATATTTGTCGTTATATACCAGTATTTTTCGATTCGATTTTAAGGACAAAAAAATGGCGATGTGGGTAATGAAGTTGAAGCATTGCGTGTAGATACAGCAAATAATTTCAGAAAGTAAAATGAGGTTAATTTCATAACCATTGATCAGTCTGATCTAAACACGAGGTACCAATACCAAATTCTATTCCCAGTTAGGTCGTGATAGAAAATAATCTTTATTGATTGACCTGGGTCTCGGATATTTTATTCTAGTATTGCTATCTGTGTAGTTGCTATACTGCTAGTATCTGTTGGCTTGCGTATATTCCTTAATTTACAAAGCCAACTTAACTAAGGGCTTAAACTGGGGATTCCTCCACTCATAGGCGATGGGCTAGCAACCTGTCACTATACCTGAATCTCCATTCCATCAGAGAGCCCACTATTTAGCTAAGCGTGACCTTCGAGTCTCACGACTCTTGGCCCTGTCTACCCCGTAAGGGATAAAGACGTGATTCTATGTATGTATGTATGACTTAACTAACGACTACTAGGACAGCAAAGAAAATTACAAAATACGAAAAGGAAATAATTCAGAAATTAGACTTGAACAGGAACTTTTTCTGGTCACTTTCCAAAAACAGAAACAGCACGTTCGGGCGTTAATTATCTGTAACATCGGCGAGCGCAAACCAACAGGCACTACGGACCTCGCTGCCAACTCACCAACTCTTAATTGGAGCTGCATGACATCACTGCGACTGTGGACGGTGGATTGCAGGGTGACGATGAAAATAACTTCTCTGGTATTTGCTCAGTTTAATTATTTGCTTTTGCAGCATGGTGGTCTTCCCAGGTTCGAATCGTGAGATTAGTCGTGCTTCATGAATCTGTATACCAATTTGACTTAGTAATTTCTATAGACCACCACATGCTTCCGGTAAATGAACACATCATGAGGAATCCTGCACCCTATATAGTTGATGATCCATCAGCTATTTTGTGATATGAAGAAGGAAATAGGAAATCATTAACATCGCCCAGTGCCTAAGTCGTTGCGTGACGTTCCACGTAATGCCATGAGAATACGACTATATATAGAGAGAACAATCTAATCAATCTAGTATAATAATATATTCACGTCTGTTAAACTTATCAAGTAAATATTAAGGAAAAGACGTCAACTCAAGGATTGATTTCACCCGACAGGAAGCCTTTTAATCACTAGATGACGCGGTACGAAATCATACAATCTTACTTTGCGAAAGTTTGGAGGTTTGGAGTCTCAACCAACTCAATTCATGTGAAGGAAAACATAGGAAACAATGATGGAGTTCCTCAAAAGGAACGTCTAAAACGTATTCAGGGCAGCAACGCGCGCGTGCCACCCCTGTTGCGGCGTCCATGGGCTGCGGTCACCAATTTCCAAGAGGCCGCTTGCCTGTTTGCCTTTAGTAGTATGGCTAGAGTTTATATAGTAGTAGCTATTGCCCGCGGCTTCGCCCGCGTGAATTTCCCATTCCCATACGGGAAAAGCACTGAACCCAGTCCTTTTCCCGGAATAAAAGGTACCCTATGTCCTTCTCAGTACTTTTAACTATGTGTTTGCGAAATTTCAGGAAGATTGGTTCAGTAAATAAAGCATGAAGAGGTAAGAAACAAACAAACTCACTACTCATTTATTATATTAGTTAGGATTAGGGTTTGGTATACTATAAGTAAAATAAAAATCTAGTTGTCTAAATAATTTACTGTGTGAAATGAAAAACCACGTTTTTAAAATTGCGAGCTTAAAATAACACAACAAGTGTTATTTTACATATCGAGCCTCAGCAATAAGCGATATTACTAAAAAGTGAATGTAGCTTTCGTATTTATTTGACACAAGTGAATCATGTTTATTTAGCACGCAGTTTAATTAACTATACACATTAGGATGTTTAAATACTACGAAATTTGATGGAGCACTAAATTTTTATGGGCAATTAAGAATTTAAAAGTTTTAACTAATGAGGATCAGATGGGCGCAGTCGTCCGGTTCTGTAGACGTGTGCTGTGATAACCACTTATCACAGCAATCTCGTTTGGCTGCATAATGTCATGGAACTTTTCTGATAAGTTATACGACCCAGATCCATGATACAAATACGTGTGATGCTAAATATTCAAGGCATAGCCCAAACGAACATTTCTATAGTGACGTATGAAGACGTTGGTCGCACGGTATATTAAAAATCTTTCACTTGAGACTTATGTACTTAGGTATGTGAGAAAGTCTGCAAACATGAAATCAATGCGTGCCGAGTATCATTTCAAATAGGATGTGAATGAATATGCATTCGATTGCTATTACTTACCAATCGAACTTCAATTCCGACTGCAAATATTATTAAAATGTATCTACCTGTATGTATCTAAGTATCATATGTATGTATACCGTAGGCGAAATTTAGTATACCAATTATTTGGAAATACTCATATGCACCTACTGCAGATATTTGCAATGAACTAAAATATAGAAATTGTCAAACTCCCATGGCGATGGCGACGCTTACGGTGCTACACATACAAATGTAAGATTTTTAGTTTTATCTAACATTCGATCATTTTGAACAGGATCGTTTATGTTAGAAAGATGGATGGATGTTGCGGGTAAGAGAAACAAAGTGTGTCTCTAGTAAGACTAATACATATGCATTGAGATGTATAGTGTTTTATTAAGAATGTACTAAACCTAATGTCGGCTTTTGAATTACGTTTGTCAAATCGTATTTGGCTACCATAGGACAGGCAGGTTGCCTAGTGTGGAGCCAACTGTTATATCTTTAAGTGTAAAATGTGTGTTAATAAATCATTCATTCATTCATTCAAGATTCTCATAATCCGCATTTGCTCTAAGATGTCGATGAAACTGTATTCCCCAACTCCCCACACAAAGTACACACGCATGTGGCGGGCCGGTCACACGATAACCAGCTTCGTATCTCCTTTCATCGCCTTCTCATTACTACCTTTTGTCACAACTTCTGGCTCAGAAACGTCTCAAGTCTAGCAACCCCAATTCATGCCTTTTGTTGCCAGAACTCGTTTCATAGTCATCTCGGCCATTGTCATAAGTCTCCTGGGGGCAACTCCGAAGCGAAAGTAGTGCTCGTAATTTGGACTGGAGTATTTCGTAATTATCTTGTTTACGACGCCAAGCGGAAATTAAGTTTATGTGAAATGTACTGCTAAAGAGAGCGTTTTTTCTTTAATAATGTCATTGATCTTTCGATGAAACACTTTCATAATTTTAATCTGTAGACTTTATTCACATAATTATGCGTTGACGTTTGTTACTTCTAAATAACTTACTACTTTCTTGTTTACACAAGGAATACTGCTACTATCATAGCATAAATTGTTTGGCTGTTATAGGATAAAATATGGTTTAGCAGGATCGTAAAAAGAATGTATTGAAAAGACAAAACATTTTGGTGCTATTTAATTTTTCTTCTGTTTTTTGAGGAAGACATAAAAATGCCTCAAGCTACTCGTTTAAAGGTAGGTAACCTCTATTGAATAGACAATATGATGAATAAATAGATTGTATTTCAACTAAAAGCCCCTTGAATACGTATAAGAATGGCAATAAGTACTAATTTACTCAACACAAGTACTTATACCTTGGCAATTTAATCCTTATTATCTCCATGTGTGTGACTCGAGGTAGTTTTAGCAACTTCTAGGGATCTGCCCTAACTTATGTTTGGAACACAAAAGTCAGCTTGGTCATGAGATTCGCCTGATTTCGTCACCTGATATTACAATCACAATTGCAACCACAATACTGCAGTCATGCATTGTTCCATTCTTGTTCATACAATCACACAACACCTTGCCATTTTCTGAGTAACCACGTTGACACTGTAGGATTTATTACATTAAAAAAAACATATAAATAGCGATGGTTTCCTGATACATACCTGAGATTCTGAGCAATTTCAAATTTGCAAAAATTTGCAACATTTATATCATATCTCTTGATCGCGTTGATTTGGATTATTTACAGCTTAACCAGAGTATTTAACTTGATATCTTAAATAGTTTCTGAGAATAAAATGTTTGACAGACAGACAGACGGATAATAGAATTATCCTACGTTCCGTTTTTGCCTTTTGATGTACGGAACCCAAATAACCAGTGACAAGGAAAGTTAGATAAGCGAAAGAGAATTATCAACGTCGATCAAGATAAAAATCAAAATGACTAACATAAAGTCTAATAATAATGTTAATTCGTGTACCCAAGGGTACGCCGTTAAAACGTGATAAAGTTACAAACAGACTAGATGACTAACCTACGAAACTTATAAACTATGATGTCAAAATAACTCATTTCACAAAAACTAAAAAATACGACTGTTGTTCTAGATAACACGTAGCCTATCTATATTACCTGGGATAACATAAAAAATCTAAAGATACCTCCCTCCCCTCACACATATATATCTGCCATAGTGACTTGGTGAAATACAGAAATTGACACATAATGAATAAATACATGAACCCTGAAAACGCGACACTTAATTTTTGGACATTCATGCAAAAAGATATGGTAGTTTATAACAAAGAAATCTGCTTACTTCACCCTGAAAACATAATATCTTGCAGGCGATGCAAACAAAGCCGCGTCGTTACCACCGGCCGATAAGACTGGATGGTATCAAGACCGGCACAAAGGAACCTAATCCGGCGCAATTATGATGTCCAGTGACAGCACGGTCTGGTTTCTTCAGCCGTGCACAGATATACGCACATATAGATAACGCAACAACTGACAAGCGGTAATCTTCTTTCGTATGGAAAATCAAGAGATTCAGCATGAAATGACCTCTAAATGGTATCAACTTAACATAAGCTAAGTACGCTTCCTGTAGGATAGTCTCTCATGACCTCCTTGCCTTTAAGGCAAATTTGAACCTAGTGGATCATGGAAGCGGTAGACAGCGATTTCTAAAGTGGCTTCTGCGGAACCTAGGGGTTCCGTAGAAAGCCCACCAGTGAACTTAATACTGCAGAGGCAGTAGACGTAACGGACGTAGATGAAAGAGACATGGAAGCTTCTTCTCAACATGTAGATGCGTGATCTAGTCGAACGATTGTCGGTGGCTGCAGTCGGCTCCACTTCGCCTCGCCATTCGGAGAGACATGTCGTGCCCCTCCCCTCCCCTCGAGCACTGCAGCGAGGACTAGTGCAGCCAAATCCAGGGTATTACGTTGCGGAATTTCTTTATTTTCAATATAAACTTATATTATTTCTAAGATAAAAAAAAATTGTACAGTCGGAAATTTTGAGTACCTACTGCAGTTTTTGATAAAATTAAATTGGGACTGAACCGAATTGTCTGGTTATAAAAATGTATTATTTTTCACTGATGTGATGATTTATTGATACACACAAACTCGGTAAAGCTCTGGATATAAAACAAACACACTTCAACTATTTTGATAAAAACAATCGGCTAAAGGTGGAGTGAGTCTGAGCTGGTCGAAGCTAAACCTGTCAGACGATGTCAGTCAGATCTAACACAGTAAGGAAGGACGTCGTGCCAGCCTGCTCCACCCAGCCCGGCCTTGCTGTGCCTCGCTCAGCATGACAACTCTGGCCATACTCCGCTCGCTATACATTTTAATGTAATTCTTCTCCAGTCTGCTAAACTGTTTTGATGTGTATTTTTTACAAGTTTCTGACACTGTATTTCATAAGACTGTGCTTTTTTTATTGTATTAGTGAGTTGAAAACTGTATAGATCAGTACCAGAACCAAATCCTCAAATAAATTAAATTTATTTGGCTCGTCCCATGAAACCTGAACACCTGGGGACACTAGCACATGTGTCATGATTCAAGCTGACAGTTTTCCACGCTATTAGACTCTGTCAATTGTCGGCCATTTTGGATGTTTGAACATTCCCGTCGTTAGTCCTGGTTATTTGCTCGCTTCTCAATAACAGATGTGATCTGTTCCCAGATAAACCTACCTATAGCACTTTAGTGGTATTATATTGCATACACGTACGAGTATTCTCAAAATGTTTCTTATTAAAGTGTTTCAAACTAGTTTTTATTGAACCAAAAAATAAACGTACCTACCAAACAAAACCAAGACGAATAAAATGTGATCTTCGATGGGGTTGGGGTTGGTTTGTAATGGGTTGGTAGTTAAGAGCTCTGTAAAAAAAGGTTTTACGGCTTATATATATCTAAGTATTCGATAGTAGGCATGATGTGATCATCATGCCTACTATCGAATACCTAGATATCTTTCTGATGAAAGACATGATTTAACTTGTAGTTAGGGTTCTTTGTTACTTACTAAATAAAGCAACTTTGATTATTAGAGCCTTACTACGGTAAGACGCGGTAATATTATTATTAGTATACCTCTAATGTTAGATCGAAGTGTTCGAAGATTATCCGCTAAAACATGCTCGGATATTTGAGAATTCCCGCGCCGCCGGCCCGTGGCTGTTTGTTCGGCTTCATTAGCCCTAAAAGGCAGGATATACGCTGCGCGCAATGCTGTTGTGAGTATACAATTTGGGTGCTTTGTATTGTATCCTGTCCGTGTGATACTCATCATGCTCTTTGTGTTGGAGTTTCCGGGTTTCCACGCAGCGCTGGGGGCGGAGAAAAAAACAAAATATTTTTACCAGGATTTTCCCTTATCAGTCTTAACATAAAAGTTGACCAAGGTAATCAAATTCGAGTCCTTTATTTTTCAATATAGGACAAATATAAGTTACATATATCATCACTTCCAAGACACAAGCTGATACTACGCTACGCATCTCGAATTCTCGATGCAGTTTTCCCTGTTGGACAGGGAATGTTTTGAGGAATGCATAATTCGTACAAATTTCTGCTCTGTGAGCGAAGTCGCTAGTAAGACTGAGTGTAACTTATTTTTATTTTATTTTTTTAACTAATACTTTATTTAAGAACAAAAAATATTTTATTTTATTTTATTTTATTTATTAGGAAGACCAACAGCCATTTAAACTACAATAGGTTATCACTTAAGAACTAAAGAAGCCAATAGGGTAGATGACAACAAGTCAAATTAGTTACTTTTTTCTAAATGTCAAAAACAATAATTTATATGGGACTTGTAAGACAGTACTCAACGGTGACGTCATTTTTAATGGAGTCAAAAAGCATTCCCAATATACTTTAATTAGAACTAAAAAATAGTAAACCATGTTATAAATAAAATTGATCAATTAAAGTGACATTTAATTATAATGTTTCATTATTTAAATATCATCATATATTTTATTTTTTACCCAGTCATCATCCCTATTACAGGTCCTCACAAATAGAAGAATAATTACATAGTTGAAAACGAAGTTGAACATATTTTTTTACACTACTTTAACAAATACAGTGGGTATATGTTACAATTATTAATTATTTTATTAATTATTCCTGTAGGTGTTCTGACAAAATTCGCTTAGCTCTTGCTACACTTGTAGTAAATAAATCTATATCAAGACTACGAGATATGTTATTGAAATTATTGCCTGCACGCACCATATACGAGTTTCGCCGATATTTAGTAGATACTATCGGTGTACGAATAAGAGGGTTATACCTGAAAATTCTAGAAGGTGCGTTTAACTTCAATTTAGCCAAAAGATCAGGAGAGTCCACTGAACCAGAAGCTATCTTTAACAGATATACGATGTCATTATATATACATCATTTATTTTTTTAATTATTACATACTAAAATCATTAATGTATACACTAAAGCAATGTTATTGGCATAGGTATGTCCGTATGTCATACAGGTAAATAAATCTCTATTGAAGGCGAATAACAAAGCGACTGGCGACGCAAACGAGCCGGCTTATGTCGTCGGGAGCATTTCTCAGGATTCCCGTGCGTCAGGCGAGGCCGGCCTTCCCCTGACGACTCCAAATTACAGCGTTTTTGTGCTCTTTGATCTACACGTGACTTCGTTATACTCGCCGTAAATAGCTGCGAACCTTCATGAAGGAAATAATGACATTTTGAATACCTAGTTCCTTATAAGACATTAAGCATTAACATAGTTATTTATGATCCTGTTATGTGACTATTGAGCCTCATTAGCACTTATACAGCTTAAAGTTATATTAGAGGTGAATTCCAAGTCTAAATACAAAATTCTTCGAAACTTGAAACATTGTCGTTAGAGTGTCAGTTTGTATAGGTGTGTTAAAACTGCTTTTATATTTCGTGTATGGGTGTAAAACGAAACAATGGCTCCACCTCGTTCCTTAAAAGTGTATTGTTTGGCGTTGTCATAAAAACGGCTATGTTAACTTTATGTCATTGTGAGCGCTGGAGAATGTCTTGACATATAGCTAGGTAGATGGGTGTTATTTCCTTTACCTTTCAATGTTAATACCTATATACTACTTATACGGATATAACATCATCTGTTAAACGTCCCAGTGTCTTTGTAGTCAGCTGTTTGACATTCGCAGCACACCCCGAGCCCGCGGCTCGTAAATTCAGTGTGCGTAGTGCATTTCTGCGCAACGTCGACGTCTGCGAGCCTCCGCCATTTTTATCGATCGCATGGAAGCCGCCTCGGCGGCGGCGAGACGGTGGCAGCGCCGGACTCGAGCGCCACTACCCCGCGGCTCGCTGCCGACGAAGCTGCGACCACCCGGACCTCCACCACCGGACCAGCTGTGCCACCAACGTTGATCGACATCCGAAGATCGCGGCGGTAGGCGGGGCTCGGGATGAACGGTTCCTCGCCAGCCGGGTAGCGAGGGGTGCGGAGCGGCGAGGGGCGACGCGCAGGCGCGCGGGGCTCGACCTCAGTCTCGCGGCCGCCGCCACTCTGCGCGCACGTCCGCGCGCTCGAAGCCCGCACAATCAGCTGATCGGCGCGCGCCCCGCGGCGCACATGCCGTGAGGCCGCGCTCGTCGCCATGACGGGCTACGCCCGCGGCGAGGCCGATTTCGCCGCCGCCGCCGACCGCTTCCGCCGGGACGCGCGGCCAGCCTCGCTCGCCCCTAAGGACTACTCGGTGCCTTTACACGTAGACTGCAGTATCGAATACGAGCTTCCCGACTGTGCCAAGCCGCCGCAGGGCGTCAAGATCGAGCCGCTGCTCATGATCCACCCGTCGCACTTCCGGAGGCTCGAGAGCCTGCGGCGCGTTCCGTTCGTGAACAACCTGCCCCGCGGCGACGCCGCCGCAGCCGTGACGCCGGGCAGCCGGGCGCGAGCGCCGCGTGCGCCGCGCCGCTGCTGCCGCGCGGCCCCGGCGCCGCCCGCGCCGCCGCCGCAGCCGCAGCCGGCGCAGGCGGCCCGCCAGCGCCTGCCAGAGGAGCCGCCGCGGCCGCTGTGCTACCGGTTCGAGTCGTACGCGGCGGAGGCGGCGGGCGGCAAGCTGGCCCGGGCCCGCCTCAAGCCGCACCCGTACCTGCTAGCGCAGGACGCGCTGGACTGTGATATCGCGCGCGCCGTGCCGCCGCCGTACGAGCGCTTCGACAAGCGCGCGCTCCAGCAGCTGCCCATCTACATGTAGCCGAGCCGGGGCCCGGGCACGGCGCGCCCGCTCTCTGTGATGTTTCGTTGTAATTAGCTAGTGATAAGCGGACGAACCTAATACCAAATAGTACCTATGTACGTTGATATTGTTTAAACGTTGATTTATGTGTTGTTGTACCGGACGTTACGATGTGTTGTGCGCCGTCGAGGACCGTATATACCTACCCACCAACGAAATATTTATTCGCAAACGCAGTAACCGACGCTTCACGACTAAATTATTGTACCGTCGCCGATTCGTTGCGTATTCTGTATAAGATATCATATCGATAATTATATGTTCAAAAATTGTATTATAATAAATATGTACCTATAGAGTAAAAAAATGAAAGTGAGAAAAATATTACGAATAAAACTAGGAATAGTTATGTTTTGACTAGGCGATGAGTTCTAGAGCATCCCGAGCGGTACCTAGACGTACTCTACTCTCATTTTGTAAGCGGTTATGTTTGTTAAAATTATATATGAAGAGTCCTCTGATGAATAGTCTGATTACGAATATTCGGCATGTAAAAGTCTTTATAAAACGCTTACTTAGCATATCATAGTATTATATTGTGTCATAGTCCAATGCCAAAAATATAACTATCTTTTTACAAAAATCCCTAATGCATCGTTTTATTTCTCTCCATGATGGGTTGGTCCGTAGTGAGGTAGATTACAGAGTGCGTCGATGTGCAGTGTCCCAGTGTGTGTGCATATCAGAACATAGCGTAGCAACGTCAGGCGACGGGTCTTGACGACAGTGCCAAAGGATGCCTCGGATGCCAGTGATATGTCTTGCCAATCCCGGATTTCCTCCGACGTAAGTAAGTATAAACGACGGTACGTGTCATTAACATGTCTAAAAATACCACGGACATAACCCCGGGATATGTCTGCTTTAACTTCCTACGTCAAATGTTTATTTATGGTAGTAGGTTCCCAACATTATTAAACCTATTTGGAATTTCACACCTGCATAGTTATTTAAGTAACCAATACATCCAATCTTGCATATTATTATAAAGATTTTCTATTCAAATTCTTGAGGTCAATAACATTAAAGGTTAAAGTCATAAAAGGGTTTTAACTATTGCGCGCTAGCTACCTATATGTTTACTATTCACTTCTACTAAGAAATTCTAACAGCAGCTATGATTAGGTATATGGTCTGGAAACATTATCCATAGATTATTATCTAGGTACCTACCTTAATATCTTATGAGGTTAAGTCTAAATTGCTTTTAAAACATTGAGGAGTTATGTTCGAATAAACTCATAATACTATACAATATAAACATCAATTTAGGAATATTACACTCTTATCATGCATTGCGATTAAAATAAAAATAAAAATTAAACTGAATTGTGAACTTTTTTGTGTGAAGTCAACTACCCTCATTGTGGGATAATCATAGAACTTTTGTATTGAAAAGATAATGTTATAATGGCGAATTCTTTAAGAGCATAGTTGGTTTTATTAAAATACGTAATTGCATTTTAAAACTTGTTACAGAAAATTGAATGTAAATTCTGTCAAATACCTACCTACCTATCGTCTATGTAAATATGGTAGTGGAGATTTTGTTGCCCGGATATTTATTTATGTAATATCAGTATGCAAAATTGGTCAAAATCCTAATGCACTAAGAATAATTACAATTTGAAACTTAAGTTACGCAATTAACTGATATTAATTAATTCAAGTTGTGTACATGTATTAGCTTATATCCCACTGTAATATCCAACGAATCTTAAATCATTTTAAGGAGTAAAATAGCATTATTAAAAGCAATGTATACTTCAAAACTAAATGTATTTTCCTTTTACTATTTAGGTAGTTTTCATATTTAATTATTTATTCAAAAATAATAATTTTTATTGCTTGTGGTCGTAATAATGCTCTACGGAAACAACCTAACAAGACAACCTATCCAAAATATTGACGAAAGGCTTTGTTTTTTTCGTTTGGCTGGATTATTTCAGAACTCGTAAACTTTCTAACTGTGTGTTTTCTACAGAATTTGTTTAAGTGGATCCTTATCTATCTATTCTAGGATAGACTTACAATCAATCATTATTACTATCAGTAGGCGGGTAACATACCTGTATCTTGCAGCTGTTTTAGAATAACTATATAGAATCTTGTCTATTTATCATCTAGATTAAAAATCTAGGGCAGGATTTACAAGGTTTTTAAGGTATGGAACAAAAATATTAAACATATGTTTTTAAAGAATTGTCTTTTCATGAGAGCGTCTTTAAACTTTTCCGATGTTTTTTATTTGATTTGGAAAATCAAATACTTTAGGATCCTGCTGGTGTATATGTATCATCAACTTGGGAAAATTTTTACATTTTGTTGAATGACTGTTGTCATATTTTTTCTGATAACCTTTACGGCGTTAAAGTTATTTAAACAGTATGCAGACTTATTTCATAATTGTGGAAAGTGATTTAAAAGATTGCTGATAAAATTATGATAATAAATGTTTCGCTACTAATTGCAAATTAAAAGTAACAAAATAAAAACTGCTCGAGATTTATAATTAAAATAAAATCACAATAAATACTAGACGCTGCGGGAGGTTTTTCATTAAAATGTACGCAGTGTGGGCTTTTGTTAATAATGTAAAAGCTGAACACACTCGGTGTTGATGTCATTGGAATAGTTTTGATTCCTTAATCATTTGTTCCTTTTGTATTCGGACAGTAACGGTTTGGATTGTGGGCGATAAACAATGGGCAATTTATGACAATGCCTAAGGTTCGCTCCGATTTGCGTGGCGTTTTAATACAACGTCGATGAAACACTTCTACGACGACGGTTGTTTGGAAAGATGCTTTGTGTCTGCTTTGACAATGCTTCAAAAATATCCGCCGAACAAAAGGCCGGGAGTAGCAAGTCACTCATTCAATGTTTTATTATGTATTCGAAAGGCACTTACACACAATGAGTCGTGAATAATCCACAATAGTCGTTGGGAAAGATATTATTCGTGTTGAATCGCTCTACGGGGAAATAAGACGGGCCGTTACAATGAAACGTTGATTATTATGATTCGTTACATTCAGACAATTAGTGGCGGGTCTAATTAAGGTGCAGTGGATAGATTTGAATCGCGAGAGATCGGCCCATTACCGCGCTCACGCAGAGTCACGCAGAGTGCTGCTCCGACCGAGACGAGCGACGGCGTTAAATTAGCATCCACGTAATAAACACGAAATAAACATCGAGACTAATGGATGATTGCCGTCCCCTCCCTCGGGCAGACCTCCACCTTCATTTTTCTTGCGGTCTAAGCCTCTTCTCGAGAGAAAGAATGATTATCCTCCGCCATAGCGACTAAAGCTGTATTTATTTTATCTTCGCAGCGTTAATAAAAAGTTTATTGTAACTTTTTATGACTTTAATATTATGCCCGCTCAGCCTCTCTCTATAGAGGGTGATTTCGATCTCAGTCATATTCGGTTACAGTACAGAAATAAAGCCCTGGCTCACCATATAATTTGAGCTCAAAGCGTTATCTACTCAGTTGCATTCCTCTGTGGCTCACATAATTTACCATTTATTAAGTTTAATGTAGCTAACAGTTATTTTAGTTGGTGATCATTAGTGTTGATATAATAAAGAATTTTAAATTGCAAAATTACTTTAATATGAGTGTTTCGGCGTCGCCATGTGTTAATTGCAGGATTGGCTCAGCGAGCATGTCTCGACTTTCTGAGATAAGATTCGAGTGCGAAACGAATCGGTCTTGCTCTGATAACTGAACTCAAAGTAGCAATTCCATAATTGCCGTCTTCTTCGGAACATATTATAGCAGTTACAGATAAATGCCGCCGGTACAATTTGTATAAAGTGGAAAACACTCCGGGTGGAATTCGATTCCCAAAATGCGAGTATAATTTATCGATAGTATTATCTCTCGTAAAACGAAAACCCAATTTATGTTCTGCCGCCACCCGCCGTCATAAAACATAATATTATCGACATCGGCCCCCTCCCTAGGCTATCACGAAACTAAGCAAGCATCGGCCATTTTAAGTACCGAAGTCGACGGGCTGCCCGCTTTAGTTCTCCTGTATGTATCTCTCTCTAGCACTCCTTTCGCAAACTGGAATCTGAGTGAGATAGCATCAGGGAGCGGAATTCTTTCATCTTTTTACAAAAGGAGATTCTTTTTGATAAATACGCACAATAAGTTAAGCGTGAATCGATAAGATACAGAGTTTTCAATGTCCAGTGATGAATGTGGCATTCGTTATTCGATGTGGGCAGACAGGCCGGGGTTTATTTGTGGAAGTTTCAATCCATTTCGTTGGAATCAAAATGAGCGCCGATGGCGTAGATAAACGTGCCTGAGCATACCAGCTCCGAATTCAATGGTGATGCTTCGTGACTCCAAATGCTTTGAGCCTTTAAATCATACTCAGAATATAGCATTGACATAGCATATCGCTATAAATCACCACTATACAAGAATTTATGCGCTAAATAATATTGCCTACATACATTCTGCTTCTGATTATCGCCATAAACTAGATTTTTTTACGTGGCAACCAATAGTTTGATCTAATTAGTACGAAATGGTACCAGTTTATAATGGTACTTATTATAAATAATTAAGTCTTTAATATTAATCCAGGGCACCTATTTGCGTCTAAGTTCAATGGTTCAATCGGGCAGTTACGTAGCAAGCACTGTTGATAATGTCCGAATGATATGTGGCGGCTATTTCCAGTCTTGCAGTAATGACGTCGACGTCGCGACCTACTGCGAACTGCAATCAGCTGATTGGAGGCGGGGCGGGGAGGGGAGCGGCGCGCCGGTCGCGGAGGGGGGAGGGGGGCGCATGCCACGCTGACGCACACACCGCCAACAGCTGATGCGATGCGACCGAGACGGAGATAAGGCGTTCTCGCTCCACCCGTAATTAAAGGATACGAGATCCGTATTTACCGTCTGGCAGGACTGCCTCCGCTTGCTACTAATTATACACGTTTTGTGCCTAGATCTCTAAAACTTTTAGAAATAGGAGAACCGACATTGACACTAACATGCGACATAGTTGGCACTCTATAGCATTTTAAATAGTCTTTGTGAAAGCATCGTTTCAAAGCACCGACAATGTAGCCGGCAGTCATAACCATAAGAAAATAATAACCTCTTATTTTGTCCGTCCGTAACTGGAGATTGCCGGCCATTACTTATCTTATGCGCCATTACAGTGTAGGATGCTGCTATACGACTTCGATAGCGGTCTGGCGGAGCGTATCGAAATAAATTTTATGCAGTAAACTTACTTTATTGCGGACTAGATTTTGCTGTTTAAGTTTGAATCTTTTAAATTCTCTACACACTTATAATAGTTTCAATATGGATACAAAAAATAAAATGCCCTAAAAGATACCATAGATTTTTAAAGCACTATAAGTGATTACCCAGAGCCTAGATGACCCTGTGATTGTTTGAAATTTTCAAAGAATTCAAATTAATCATACGATTGATCGAGTAGGTAAGGTAATGATTTTCATAAAGTTTAGGAGCTCTAAATTAATTGATCTAAAGACGCATCCTAAAAATAATGTAGATATTTTAGACCTATTATGGCTATTATACTAATTTACCGTTTTGTAGCAACAAATGTCTAGAGATAAGTACTTATATGAATTGAGGCCATTTTAACTAACAAAGAAAACGTATCCAGTTAGGCACTCGTTTTAGGTGTCAGTCTCACAACTGAGGAAATTCTGACGTCTTGCTGCTACCCTTCTACCTCTAAATAGGGTATTTGGGTATTTGGCAGTATTAAAAAATATATATATAACTCAAAGGTGACTGACTGACTGGCATAGTGATATATCAACGCACAGCCCAAACCACTTAACGAATCGGGATCACTTTCGCATTTGTAATATTAGGGTTCCGATTTACTCTGTAAAAATAGACTGGCTCGGGATGATGGCAAGAGACCGGATGGTATGACCCTTGTGCCCTGGAGACTGGGGAGACCCTTGGTGTGGGACGCTACATGTGTCGACACCTTGGCATCTTCCCACCTCCACGGCACCAGTGTCAAGGCTGGGGCGGCTGCGGCTGCGCCCGAGTCGCTCAAACGGCGCAAATATGCATGCCTAGGTGACGCATACATATTTGAGCCTTTTGGAGTGGAAACATTGGACCCGTGGGGTCCCTCTGCTCATCAAAATTTTAGTTTTTGAGCAAAAAGCTGATCGAGGTGTCGTGTGATCAGAGGGCTGGTGAGTTCTTTTCTCAAGGAATAAGCATTGCCATCCAGCATGGCAATGCTGCCAGCCTCCTGGGCACGCTTCCGCGGGGCAATGATCTGCGGGATATTTTCTACTTGTAGTTGTAATTTATTAGGATTTATTTTTTAGGTAAGTTTTAGATTCTTTTTTAAGTTAGTTTTACTTTATATTTAAGTATTTAGTGTTAAATGTATATTTATTTATTTCTGTAAAGTAAACTTTCATCTCTATGAACCTCTGTAAGAATTGCACCATTATTTTACCATTTAAGCCATTGTCATTATAGTTCATAGGTACCTACCCATCAAGAATTCAAGATGGATCGCCCAAGCCTGGGATCTTTGCCATACATTATTAAATAATTACAAATACAAATATATTTATGTACATACATTTTAAGGACAACATGACGAAGACATGGAAAGATTAAAACTTAAGATTAACATTGGCCCCACACTGCGCAATATAGCTATTAAGCCTGGGCAACATTTAGGCTATAATTTATTTTGAAAACTGGAATATCTGACGAAGAACCTTAACAGAACCGCTAAACTATAAGAAATATGTAAATGGTGCCTTAACAAAAGTCGTTCAACCTGATGAGCATTTTCTGCTGACGTGTAAAAATTGAAGATCTGGAACATCTGATGAAGAACTGCAAGAGACCAGCTACACTATAACATATATGGAAATGGCGCCTTATTAAAAGTCGTTCATCCTGATGAGCATTTTCTGCTGACGTGTAAAAATTGAAGATCTGGAACATCAGATGAAAAGCTCCAAGAGAGATTTTTCATCTAAGCGAAACTCACGCGGGCGAAGCCGCGAGTGACAGCTAATTAATACAATAAATCTACTATTTACTACCTTTGTTTAAAATTTTGCTATCTCATCATTTTGGCCTGCCTGAAAACAAGTAACCGAAGTGAAAATACTGAAAAATAAGCACAAATATGTATGTATATTGTTAGCTTTCTGATAACGTAATCAATCGTCCATTTTAGATAGGTTTTCAAAAACAGTCAAATAGGTACCCTGTTATATGAAGACTTTTATAGACAGAGAAAGTAAACACCGTACTTGTTTATTGGCACAACACGTGGGCTCGCGGACGGGATAGGCATAAGAGGAATCGCTCACGCATGGTTCAGGTCATACCTAGAAAATCGGGAAACATATGTGGAAATAGAAAATTATGATCAAAACTCAGGGACTATATCCTCGGTGAGATCAGACGCTCACTCCGTTAAATGTTCTATTCCCCAAGGAAGTGTTGTCGGTTGTTTGTTATTTTTAATTTATATAAATGATTTGCCTAAATCACTTAACCAGACATGTGTGCTATTCGCAGATGACATATCATTACTAACCCCTTGTACAAGTCACGACAATTTAAATCAAATACTAGACTATTGACTCAGTTGTATCATGGCTATCTGACCACAATCTAGAAATAAATTTCTCCAAAACAAAAATTATTCAATTTAGACCGCACCAAAAAGCCCCCCTTAGTATAAATTTTTGCTACAACGGTATACAACTGGAAAGTGTGAGTACCTTCCAGCTGCTCGGTTTAGTCCTAGATACGCATACAAACTGGAAAGCTCACGTAGACAAGATAGCCATAAAACTATTGAAATTTACTTATGCACTCAGAGAATTGAAAAAATCTACTAATGACCAGACAGCAATAACGGCCTATTACGCGTATGCATTTTCATGGTTATCCTATGGGATTATATTATGGGGAAACAGCACTGACGCGGACAGACTGCTTATACTTCAGAAGAAATGCATACGAATAATCTGTAATATAAAACCGACTGAAAGTTGTAAACCATACTTTAAAAACCTAAAAATACTAACCTTACCGTGTATATATATTTTAGAAGCCTGCAAATTTGTACGTAAATACCCCAAATATTATATAAAAAATGATGACATACCGCGCCGCTATCCAACAAGAAACAAAAATAAATTAGTTTTACCTCTATCAAAATTAGAAATTGTTCGTTCCGGCCCATTAATAATGACCACAAAAATATATAATACCTTACCTCAATACTTAAGATCAGAAAAAAAGGAATCTATATTTATAAAAAAATTGAAATTGTTACTTGCTGAAAAAGCATATTACACAATAGACGAGTTTTTCAATGACAAAGACATTAAATGATTTAAATATATAAATTAGCATACATAAAATCAAAGACCCGCTTGCCGCTCCCCTCTTGTTACTATTGCGCACCCGACAGGGTTCATATTGTACCTAAATGATAACAGATATAACTTATTATAAGAGAACTGTTGTATAATATGAATTGCAATAAATGTTTTGAATTGAATTGAATTGGAGCTCGGAGCCGAATCACTATAAAATAAAGGGTAAAGCGAGAATGCGTGTTTCTTTTGCTCGAGTAGACTTTCAAAAAGTAAGTCACGTCTCGATTATGAAAAATAATATCAAGAAAATGTTATTTTTGTAGTTACGACGTAGGCCCTCGCAGTCTCAACAAACACATTGTCTGTGTTCCCGTGCACATATTATACAACCTGACTTTCTTCAAAACCAGAGTGAATAGGCTGCTTCTTGGTAAGCTCAGTACATCGTAGACCTCATCTCTGTCCTCGGGCAAGATTGTGGTCGAGAGCAAACCCATCTTTAATAAAAAAAAAACACAAAACCATAATTAGGCTATTTAAAAGTTTAGTTGCATATAGTGTTGTTAAATATTATTAAGTTTTATTGAGTTTAGCAACTTTGAACTCTTGACATTTGACGTTGACGCGTTACTCAGTGAAAAAACAGAGGTGTAATAAATTTTTTTTTGGTAGTTGCCATTGCCATTTCTGGACTAAAACTTATATTAAAAAGCAATAAGTACATAGAGCAACACGGACACCTTTTCTGCGCGCGGAAGTCCTTTTTGCTCGAAATCTAATGGCATCTGGTCGTTTTCGTCTTTTTGCATCATCAAGCAACGGCCGTATTTCTGTCAGCATGACCGCGTCATTAGCACATGAAATCCGTAAAGTTTGTTTGGCCGCAATATGGAAACTGGGTTTCCTTCAATACCTAACATACAAATTGTACCTATCTATAGATATCAGGGGGCCGATTCCACTAATTACTAACGTCGATATCGTATCTCAATTGTGTCTCAAGAACCAAAGAAATTGAAATAAAGTGACAAGATCTCTGTAAGACTTCTATGTTTTGTTTTATTACGATTGCTTTGGCTTTTGAGACACAACTGAGGCACGACATCTACGTTTATAATTTGTAGAATCAAGGGCCAGGTCACCTTGGGAACTCTTCCTGAGTTTGGTAGCATTATGCTTTCCGATTGGAAGTTCCAGAGCGTACTATGTCAAAAACTGAATACATTTCGTAAATGAAGAATTATTATGTCAATCAAGTCCATTGGACACTGAATAGCATTTAAACACACGTAGGTACCCATTTTTCGTTTGTCTATTAGTACATTTGTGCTGGTTTTATTATTAAATTAAAAAACGCATACCGGTATAAGTATAGTGATAATTGCTTTGTACGAACGTATAATCAAATATAATTAATAAAATAATGAAAAAACGCTAGAAAAAAGTTACACACCAGTTTCTTGCCCAAATGTGCAGGTATATGAACGATTTGGGCATATTTTTTATGTACGAAAATATGTAATGGGAGACTCAAAATTCTACTGAAAGCAGTTGGTACCTGTTTCGTTTTGCTCTTACGAGAATAAACTGGATATGACAACTTACTTTCTCCTTTTAGTATATTTACTGAAATATGTAGACACCTTTTGAATAAAGCAATGAAGGTCCAAATTAAATATGAAGGGTATGAAAGTTGTACAATACTTTTTTATGAGTTATTTTAAACTAGCTTTTGCCCGCGGCTTCGCCCGCGTGATTTTCCCACGGGAACAGTGATTTTTCCCGGGATAAAAAGTAGCCTATATGCTATTCCAGGTCCATTATCTACCTCTGTACCAAATTTCATCGAAATCCGTCCAGTAGATTTTGCGTGATTGAGTAACAAACATCCTCACAAACTCACAAACTCACAAACTCACAAACTCACAAATTCACAAACTCACAAACTCACATCCAAACTTTCGCATTTATAATATTAGTATGGATAAGTAGTACTTGCCGTGATGCATGCTGTACATGGAAGTTACAGTCAATCGCACATCAAGTTACCCTTTATGGACCTAATTGCGCTAGTAACAGAGGCGAATTTGCAATGATTTGGGTGGTTGATGTGCTGTTCACTTACTTATGTACAATATTCACATCACATCTAGGTACTTAATTTTTAGCAAGCCCATTGTTTTCCACTGTTTATTATAGTACTGTCTGTAAATTTCAATTAAAATGTAATTAAGTATACATGTTTTATTCTCTCCCACAGACAATATCAATAGTAAATTGATAAAGAGCAGTAATTACTGTAACTGCTTGCAAAACAGATACTCTATTGAGCGCGCTGGAAAATTACATCACGTTGTAACTTTGTTTTGATGGATGAGATCTTCATGACTGACTGACTAAAATTAGATGAGAGTCTAACTACTGTCAATTAACTTTTAGAATTATAAAAAAATCGACTATTAATAAGTTAAAATTGGGAGCAGATAAAAATTTACAATAAAAAAAGATAAGGTTAACTTAGGTGCTTTTAGAGAGGAAGCATAAAATAACTGGCCAAGTGCGAGTTGGACCCGCACACCGAAGGCTGGGTAGGTTAGGTTAGGACTAGTTCGAGACTTGTGTTATGGGATACTAACTCAACGATACTATATTTTATAACAAATACATATATAGATAAACATCCAAGACCCGGATTAATCTGAAAAAGATCATTTTCCATCTTCCCCGACCGGGGATCGAACCCGATGTTATGTCAGATATTTGGGTCTTCGGTCTCTTTGTGCATAAAGAGAGAGAAACCCTAAAACTGGAACGGGATCAATCTACAAGAGAGCCATCAATCTGAGTAAAAAATCTTCCCTTCCTACGCAAACTCAAGGGACTAGACCCATAGCTAAAGGCAGGTACAAACGCGAATGACACATAGTTACATGTATGTATGTGTGTGTATATGAGCGTTTCGTGGGAGTAAATGTGTTTCGTGCAAGTGACATTTACCTTCAACTATTCCAGAAGCCATTACTGCATGTCCAACTCAAGATTTATCTTCCTACGATGTAGTCACTTAGTGTAGTGTGTGGCGCGCTGCCAGGATTGGTCATGTTGCATACTCCTGCTTAAAATACTCTGAACAATTAGTGGAGGCCCTGACAGGAATACACACAAACATTTGTCTATTCCTCCATTCATTTCAAGCTGTTGGCTCCTTAGTACACAAGGATACGCAAATCGCCGAAACCTCACGAAGATTCTGGGAGTATGTCACATAAATTAGTAGCTACTTCAAGGGGGGCTAATCTTGTATTATTCAGATTTATGTAGAACCAATGCTACTAGAACAATGGTCATGTAAAGTTGGATTATGTTACTTTAAAGTTAAAATTTAGTATAAATTTAACGTACTTGAATCTATAACATTTTAAAAATTTCTATTAATATAACGTACATCGAAGACGAAGTAGATGTAACTAATGTTTTTGATAATATATTTCTGTGATTGAGTATGGTTCTATAGTCTATATCGATGGCTTAAGAGTGAAAACCTCGGTTGTGTGTTCTTTGGCAAAAGAAACATCCGAGGTTTTCACTCTAAGCCATCGATATCAGCTTATAAGGAAAACAAAGAATAAGTAAATCTTCTAGTTTCTAAATCTACATCAGTACCTCTTTAAAGAATCCTAATGGCAACAAAATGACTTGAATCATTAGAGGCTACCACCAAGTAGCACTAATCTCAAAAATTTAGTAAACCGCAGACGAGAGGAAACCGTTAACCTCAACAGGAAACACAAATAAATCCACAACATCAATGTTATTAGTGAGTGCACGCAGACGAATGTATGTGTTCTTAATCATTCACATGTTTATGTTATAGGCAGCTGCCTGGTTCACTTGGCTATAGATTACTGTATTCCCTTGATCAGACATGCATCTAATACAATGCTAATACATCTTCGTTCATCGTCATGGAAACTGCGCGTCTTTTGTTTTTCTCTTTGAAGAAGAGAACAAGTAATCTTTCCAATTCCTGGTTTCATTGTTGATGTTAGTGCAACATAATGACAGGGAGCTGATCTGATGCCAGAGGAGGAAGTCTATATATAGTAACTATATTTCTTTGTCTGTATCTGTAGATTAGCCGAATAGTCCTCTGTGTTGTTGAAATTTTGCACATTTTATGCAAGACTGACAATGCCCCAAAAATATTTAAGTTCTTGTTTCTTAAGCTTGTTTAGGATTTGTCTTAAAAGGAATACAATGTTAACAAGCTGTGTTCCAGCAAACAACGGGTGAGTTGTACTTGAATAATTTGTCTTGTGTGTCAGTAAGAGTAGTGTTTTAAACACGGCGTGTTGTAACAATACGTTATGTTTTAAAAAACATTGTGTTAAATTCAAAAACAGGAGAAAAATACATTTTGTCATGAAAAGTGGATGTTTTTGCTAAAGGATCGATTTTGTCGATTTGGGCATTTTAAAGGTGCTTTTTATGTTGTACTGATAATGCAGACACGTTTACGCCTCCGCCTTATATTTTTAACATCGCGGGTAAATCAGAACCTTCCTGTTTACTTTGTATAATCTTGGAATTTGGCAAGGACCAATTAAGGAAATAAATGTGAAAAGTGTTATTTATACATTTGTACCTAGGTGTATTATAAAAACGGTATGTCGGTTTTTGTTGACTTTTCGGATTTCAGGGGGTCTATAGTCTGAGAATTTACTTTCAAATAAATCAAAAAGAGCTTTTTGTTTGAAATTTCGCCGCGAATTTCCTTCGATTCCACTGGACCGATTTTATTGTCATTTGGTATATGCGCGTGCATCTTTTAATATCCAATAGATAGACTATTATGACAGTTAATAACGTTTATTTGGATTAATAAAGTCGTCTTACATTGCTTGAGGTATTTTTCAACAGGAAGTTTAAGGTTTAAGCCAGTTTAAGCATAGATTGTACAGTCAACTGCATATCAAGTATTCACTTTGCAATATATAAACTGCGTGGACTCTGTGTGACGGTACTAGCATCGGATTTTCAATGAATCTGGGTAGGTTGACATGTACAGTACACTGTACAGGATCACGTTTGTGATAAGGTGTGGGGTGCGCGGGCGCGGGGCGGTGGGGTTCTGTTTACAAACGCGGCGGCGGATACGCCTCCGGCCCTTTCTGAAACACGCGATAAAAAAACGCATTAAATCCGAATGGAAACAGACTGACGATTTTTTTGAAGATTGTATTTCAAAGAACTGACTGTTCGTGATCCTCGCCATTTCTCTTCACAAGTTATTATTACTGGTTACAGAAGATATGGCGTCTAACTTGTACTAAAGATCTTTTTTAAGATTGCATTTCCAAGAGTGGTATTTTTGTGCTCTGATAATCATCACGTTCACCTCTCATCCCACTATAATAATACTATCCTACTGTTAGATATAATTATTCGTATTAGTAAATAGGTGATTCACCTTAAGAAGTCATTACTTGATTAGCTTTTGCTGTCCTGCTTTTATTACTTCACTAGCTGTTGCCCGCGGCTTCGCCCGCGGCGAACAGAAGCAATGTCACCCTCCAGCACTCTCCAAACTATATTATATAACGGATCATATGACTTGTTTGTGTGGATCCACACAAAAAAATCATAAGTATCCGTTATATTATCTTACTCTTAATACTGTGCCATTAGTCCTTACTAATGGCATGGATGAAGCATGGATTTTGTCTTTGCACAAAACATTTTGCTATATAGCTAATAATAGTTGTTTTACAGTAATATAAACGAATAATAAACGAAGTATTGTACAAATAGAGCCCAATAATTAGCTAAGCGTGGCCTTCCAGTATCATGACTCTTGGCTCTGTCTATCCCGTAAGGGATAAAGACGTGATTCTATGTATGTATGTATGTATTGTACAAATATCTCGTTTGATCTATTCTGTCACATAGGTATTTTAACTCAACTAAATATAAAGGCATTATGTAATACTTGGGGGAGGCCTTTGTCCAGCAGTGGACGTCTTTTGGTTGAGAGAGATATATGTAATACTTACAACCTACTCTATGTATGTCGTATGATGATGGTAACATATACAGTGAACTGCAGAGAATGGATTCGATGAGACAGGCGGTCAGGTTTCTCTGCATCTGTACCTAATTCCAATCTTTGCATTTTAAATAATCATTATATTAGCGATATCTAATCAGATACACATTCCTATTGGATTAAAGTTCAATCCCCTATCAAGTTGAATAAACCTGAAGCTTTTTGCGTTTGAACGGAATTTCAAACAAGATTCGTACATTCACAATTTAAGTTTTCATGAAAATGACGAGCGTTTGAGTTTGAAATGTGAAATTTGAATCCCTTTGCCTGAAAACCCTCGGGCGGCAACTATTCCGTAGATTCCATATTCCCCGAAATGAAACGCATTCACGAGCTTCCTCGAAGACCGCTACGTTCCGTTTCATGTTAAAAACAGAACAGCGTGATTAGGAACGCTGCGTCTTGGAACGTGTCTCGAGTTCTGCTCCCCTGGTACTGCGGGATCAAAGACGGGTATTCTTACGGTATTCCTTTTGTGAGATCACAAATCATTATGAAAGTATTTATCAGGTCTTAGAGAATATAATTTGATAATTGACGAATCTTATGAAGCTATTCAAACTATCGAATGACGCAATGACTTGGTACATAGAAGCATCGATCGGCAAATCTAAATACCTTTACACATAAGATCTAAAGAATTGACAGGTGTGTTTTATGTATTGAATTATTTTATCAGTTTCGAAAGTCAGGATAGCAACAATGATGGTTCCATCTCTGTTGAGAAACGGCTTAAGAAGCACAATACTGCTATTCAAAAGCGTTCTCTACTGTTGTGTAATATTCCTGCAAAGATATGTCTGCTTTAAATATTTGATTCTTGTGAACCTAATCCTAAGAAATACGGCGTGACTTAGCATTTGTCGCGTAATAAACTAGGAACGTGAGCGAGCGACCGTTTATCCGGCGAGCGTGACGTGCGCCGGAGTGTCGCCACACGATAGCAGCCTCACGCGGTGATAACTCAATAAAAAGAGCATTTATTTAGCAGTTATCAGCGCCGTGTCAACATCACGACGTGGGAGATAGGCCACAGGGCTGCGGAGAATTACAAAATGTTGTTTTGCGATTAATCTGGGTAAGTTGATGCTGACTGTACTAAGTTTCGGCTTATGACGTCTTAAGCTAGCTTGCTAGCTAGCTAGACATTGTAAGCTGGTAAGCTACGCACGATAGTGCTTGCTGTTATTTTCTAAGTAAGTCTCTCGTCAAGAGTCTACTGAAGTTAATTCGTGTCTCGATGGTGATTAACTGAAGTATATTTTCACCTAAATCCTCCTTGATTTTTACACGTAAGTAATTCGAAGTAGGTATGTGAACGAGCACAATAATTATAGTTATTACTCAGAATCGATTCACTGCTCCATTGCAACAAAAGCAGCCAGCTCTCTACACAAGCGCGTCAACCACTTTTTTGTAAACAAGCAAATAAGTCGTTTATCGCGCTCTTTCCAAAATTGAAAAAAATTCTTCATAGGTAGGTATAGCGCGTGAAACGCGACTATACGTAAAGTCCATTTATTCATAATTGTCCTATCATGTTAACAATCTTACCATGTCTTTTTATGATTTTACAACAATATAAATTAAAATAGACTTTTTAGGAAATTACTTTCGTGGTTAATAAATGTTTTACTTTAGAATGTTTAGGTTTGAAAAACATATTTGATTTATTTTCAACGAAATTCAACAAATAGTACTGTGAAGATTGTTTACATAATAGGACAATTATGAATAAATGGACTTTAGAGTCGCGTTTCACGCGCTCAAAAAATTTTTGGGCGTTGTCGAAGCCATTCAGCCAGCCAACTATCGAATGATTTCCTCGAAGCGCACCCACAATGAAAAATAGGGAAGATTTTTTTTTTAAATCTTAATTGCACAAATTACAAAAGAATATATATAAATGGTGGGCTTTAACGCCATATGGTTCTACCAGTCAACCATTAGACCAAACAGAGAGTAGTAAGGTGGTGGTGGTAGTAAAGATCATGAGTATCCAACCTAAACAGTATTTAATTGAAAAGTTATCAAGTTCATGTCAACAGCACGTTGGAGATAGCGAACAGGGTTGTCAATTACGATTGTGAACATAAAATGAGAGACATTTTTTTAAATGTTATCATAAGTCCGTCTCAAACGTCCGGAGATAACGAACACAAGGGGCTACAGGGCTGTGAAAATCTATCATTTTATTAAGATATTGTTAGAAAAAATAGGGCGGGGAAAGAAGGGAGGCCTATACCCAGTAGTGGGTTGATGTGTGCTAAACATAATGATTGTTAGAAAATTAAGTTTTAATTAGTATTGATTCATTTCATTTCAATGAATCAACTGGAACCTTGAACAAAAGTTTTCCGTATGAAGTCAGTAAGTCTGTGTTTATTTCTAAATCTGAACGTTTTTATTATACATCCATATCATAGTGAAAGTACTCTTAAATATAAAATAAGAACCAATAATAAGGTGGATAAAATAGGAAAGAAATACATTTATAATAACAGTTTATGGATAGCCCTGGGAGCTGTCGCATGTCGTCGCGACTTGAAATATAATATTAAAAATAGAAATAACCATGTCTGCACTTCTAAGATACTGTGACAAGCAATATTTATCCCAACAAAAACATTTTCATGTAAAGTGTTGACAAGAGAAAACCATACGGCTCGCACTGTCAATTTGTCAGATCTCATGTAGAGCCAAGCATCTAATTCCTACGAGCTCTACACCTAAGTCAAAATATGCGTGGCTTGGCCGTTTCAATACCTTTTTCAGTGTACAATGTACCTACTATTATTACATATAACTATCTATACAAGTACACTATATACTATGATACTAAGATCTTAAGACAGTGTATGCGTTATAGAGTCTTTTGAACCTGGGACCTTTGCAGCCACAAGCTGGCGCCCTACCACTCGGCCACCGCACCACCGTTTCCGTAAAATCTGTAATTGAAAAATAAATGTTTACATTGCAACAATATTTTTAGTATTACGTTCAAGGGAATTCCGCGGCAATATTTAGATTAGTTCTATTAATTTATCATAATTCGATATGCAAAGACTCGCAACTGTAACCTTTCCTCATATCGTTTCCCCGCGCGGTGGAATATTACGCCAAGAATTACTAGGAAATATTTACATATTTTTATTTAAAAACGTCAACCGGAATTCCCGTCGAAAATGTTTCTATCTTGTTTTGAGGACATAAGTATTGAGGTGATGTATTAATTAACATGAACATGTAGTGATCAGTGGAACTCGTTAGGCTATTACATGCTCATGAAAGTTGATCGACTACTTCTCATTTCTCACTTATCATAAAATCTGATAAAATCTTACTAATACGCCTACTAATCTCAAATAACTAATAATTTTTACTAATATTATAAATGCGAAAGTTTGGACATTAATTTCTCTATCACGTTTTTAGACTTTTGAAGTGTAGGTATTTAGTGAGTTAATTTTTCTTTTTTTTTATAACATAGGGCGGCAAACGAGCAAGCGGGTCACCTGATGGTAAGCGATCACCGCTGCCCATGGACTACTGCAACACCAGGATTATCACAAGAGTGTTGCCGGCCTTTCAAGAAGATGAATGAAACCCAAATTTTCACTTTAGAAATAGCCCATTTTCAGTACGTTTCAGCGTAGATAGGATAGATATGTTTTTATTTCATTTTGATAATGACACAGACAGAAATAGCACAGATAAGAATCTTCCGTTTAAATACACTTTCAGCCAGAATATTACTAATCAAGTCTACTAAGCGTCACTTTTGCAAAAATAAATTGAATTTGAACAAAACAATTTATTTACTCAAAGCATAAGTTATATAAATGAATAATTGATCAATCGGGTAAGTTAACAAATGTAAATTCCACTGTAATGCAAAACCAAATATGCAAAAAAATGTGTTGAACAATTTACAAAAAACCAATTGCGGTGATCATGTTTAGTAATATTTCCTACTCATCAGGCGTTACGCATAACTTGTTATAAAATTAATGGACTAGCAATAACTGAGTCACCATAAAAACATTGCACGAACTTACATGATTTCATAACTGTTTTGTATAAAAATGCGGTATGCACACGTCCTTAGGTTTACCATCATGCAAACTGGTTTATTGGTTTTTAATTTATAATAGTTCTAAATAATAATGATCGCATCCATTTGTTTCTTGGATTTCATAATGTGTTATAAGAATAATTTGGAAAATTTGACGTTTGTTTATCCTTCGATCTCATTAGGTAACCCATCCACTACGTACTCAAGTAGGTAGGTATAACCCATCGTTTGATGCAATCCTAATTTACATAGCCCAATTTATAATGTGGTTTGTTAAGTAGGTACGAATTTCCGCTTATTAGGTCATTAATCGATAATTATAAAATTTTGCATATTGCCAGATGTGGCCATTCTGTAAGACTACTTATCAATCAATATTTATTTTCAAGAATCCATTGCCGTTACCGCGGCATAGAAGTTCCTACAGGATAACTTGACATTATGTCGACTGTTATAGGTACATCATGTGTGCGGTCTGTGCCTCATATCTCGTTAATTGGCCAGGAAGCAGGATGTTTACCCGCTCGGAATAAAACGTTAATTGGCTCGTACCCGAACCTTCAGGGCACAGGAAACTCGACAATGTTATTAAACTGTACGTATTTATTATAACTAGTTGATTGTACACAAATACATAAGAAGATAACTGTACAAAAGATGCAGACATGATGAAACAGATTTTCTTGAATGATTACGGAAAAATTTAACATGAATTTTCCGATAATGATTTTTAATACGGATACGCGTCTTGTTTTAATCAAATTATGAATTTTCCGTGTTTTGGCATGAATGTCTTCCGTTTTTTCTTTCTTATCGCGTCTGTTCAAGTGTGATTGATAACACTAGTGTTAGATCTGTATCGCGCAAGTCAACTAAAGACATCAAACATGACTAAACAACTACTGCCATCTAAGGCCAATAGTCGTATTATAAAAATGAATGAAATAAAAATAAATAGCCTGTGAATGAGCTAAGGAACTTCAGAGTCATATGTGGTTTATGCCACTTCTATTTGGCTTATATGATTCCAAATTCTGTGGAGCGAAAGGAGGACAACTAAATATTCAATGAGGACCACTTGAGATATCGTTTGATGAGAGGCCCTCGGTTATCATAACTATATCATCGAGTGGCGGCGTCAACGATTGCTAACTAGGTTGGCTATTTCTATTTGGTACTGATACAGTAAGTATATAAAATATCTATTAAATTTTTGATCATTTCAACAGTGATGTTCAACAAAAATAGCATTTAAATTGCATAGTGGCAAAAGGCCGGCCGCCGCCGCCGCGCCGTATCGTTTCAGAAAGTAGAGAGTCACGAGTAGCACTGGAGAAAGAAAAATGGAAAGGAAACCGACAACAGCCATTTTTTGATGATGTTGGTGATTCTCACACTACACGGCTAAATCGGTCGATTAATTAAAATAGAAGGTATCAGCTAGACTTTGAACGCTGGCGTCAACGAATCCTAACTAGGTTGTGTACGGCGCTGACTCCTATATAATTTTATATTCTGATTGCTGACGTAGCTGTTATTTGTTATCCAAATTTGAAGAAACCTTAGATAAACTAGTTATAATTTTCCTCATAAATGTATCCATCATATACAGTTACATTTTACGCTGATGAGTGATAGTGTCAGAGATTGTAAGTAGATGATCTAGGTACACTTCCTTCACATCGTGCCTGAGAAATGTGCTAACTTGAACTTAAGAACTTGTGTTACAGGGACTCCATTCTTGCAAGTGACATAATTTAATAACCAAGTTAAAATGAGGACAGAGTTTCTTAACTATCAATACAGTTGAAAAAAATGCTACCAAAACATATATGGTGGAACATTGGAACCTTCAAAAAACGAGTCGACGTCTTGTTGAAAGTCCGGCAACACTCTTGTAATACCCCTGGTGTTGCAGTAGTCCATGGGCAGCGGTGATCGCTTACCATCAGGTGACACGCTTGCGCGTTTGCCCGCCCTATGTTATAAAAAAAATGTTTTAGAAGCATTTATTTATTACTAGCTTTCGCCAGCCAGCGGCTTCGCCCGCGTGAGTTTCCCACGGGAACAGTGCCTTTTCCCGGGATGAAAGGTACCCTATGTCCTTCTCTGTACTTCCAGCTATGTGTATACAAAATTTCAGTAAGATTGGTTCAGTAGATAAAGCGTGAAGAGGTAACAAACAAACAAACAAACTCACTTTCGCCTTTATAATATTAGTTAGGATTTATTTATTAATTTTTGTACACAACAAATACACACAAAGGAAACATAAAACATAGGAAAACTAAGTACAAAGGTTCTACTTATTTCTATAGAAATTATAGAAATAGAATTATAGAAATTATAGCATTGTTAGGTAGCATCATTAGTTATAACTTTACTTGAGATTAAAGAGCATTAACTTTACTACACCTAATTCCCATATACATCAAGGGTTAACGCTTTATAAACTGTCAATCAGTTGAGTTCGTCGGTGCGTCTAAATCCGTTAACATTAATTGAGAAAGTGTTGATTGAGACTTTTCACCCGAGAGACTGTAGCCGGCAGACGGGCTATGTACTTGCGTACACCGCTTCGATTAGTTTTGATTCGTCACAGTTCATAAAAGCTAAGTAAATAACATAAAGTTTAGTTTGTTCACATTTAATGGCTTTAAACCAATAATTAAAGGCATTAGTTGAGGAGTGTCTCGTCGAGCAAAGGTTTCATTAAACTTCCGACGAACTTTTCGATGTCTATTATTTTGTACGAGTATGTGTTTGTTTTATTAAAAACGTCTATAAAAGTGTATCCAAAAGTATACACTTTTTAAGTTAACAAAGTTAACTATTTAAACTTTACTCGAACTTTCAGCGAAATCAAATGGGAGGCCAGATTGCCATGTAATGCAAGTGATAAGGTATAAATTCAGCTAAGCTCATTTCTAGACTTGTAAAATGTAAACGAAGCTCCGACTATCGTGCGTTATTGAAACGTTCTCAAATCCGATAGTGTCAGTCGAGATGGAAGCAGGATGTCGGACACCGCCCGAGAGCTGACAGCGAGATTTATGAGATCGCCCACTGATAAACTAACTAGGTAATAGTTGGGGGTGTGAGATATATTATTATTAGCTAGAGCTTGTTTTAGTTATATACTGAAAACTCTTAATATATTTGAAGGGTACCTAATGTAAACTTGTTATAGTTGTGAAGTCGCTCAAGTTATAAATACTTCAATTATAAACACTCAGATTTACAGTTAAATTAAAATCGTCAAGTTTACTTATAATTTTATATCAGCCTGAAAACAAACACTACTATAAATCCTGTATGTGTGTCTGTATATTCAGAAAATAAAGACCACTGAAGTTGCACGTTACATCCAACTTATGTTTTAAAGCTGCATTGGGTTTTCAATCATAAATTGTAAAGCTCAAAGCACAAAAGACAGACATTGCAACTTTGGAAGTAGCTCTCGAGTGCGGCCCTGTTGTCGACCTGAATACGGTCCATCGGGATGTGCTGCGCACTCAAATTGTAGGCTTACACTGAAATGAAATGGGGAGCCGACTTGCTCTATATTGAAATATGTACCAGCTTTGCCCCAGAGCTTCGTTTGGGAAATTCATCGTACCTTATTACCACGTTTAGAGCATGTTCTCTAATACAATATTATAATTCAAAAAATTTAACTTATTTAAATAGTTTATATGAATAACTTCCAATCAATATAGATAGGTATGTAATTTCACTCATTTGATATTTTAGTAAGTGGAATACGCAGGTGCGACTGAAACTGGAGCTATTAGAATCGTTACTTCTATAAACCTATCCTGCTTACCTATCTTCTCGTATTACATTAAAACTATAGAGAAAATATGTACCTACTTTAAAAAATATGTTATCAGGTGTGTCTTTATTTTTCCTTTCATCTTTTTTATTATCTATCTTTATCTTGTTTTCTTTTGTATCTTCCTTTTTTTGACATATTTTCTCTATCCATCAACTATTATTCCAAGTTTTTTTGTGAATTCTAAATGCGAAAGTATGTGATGGATGGATGTTATGGATAAGTCACGAAAAAATTACTGGAGATATCGTTAAAACTTGTTCTATTACAAATAAGTGTAGTTCCCATAAATAAAGTAACTAGATCTATAGTTCTCTTAGATAAAGTATTTCGTTAGTATTGTACCCAGATTTATGGTACTTAAGAAGGTAGTTCCGAAACGTGTCCAACAAAGCGATGCTGGCGCTGCGCCGCGCCGGCGGGCCCTCGGAGCGACCTCGTAGTCGGCGGATGGTCGTCGACCTACTTATGAGCGCTGACCACGCAGCTGAAATGCAGGCCTCCAGCGAATCAAAGGGGAGGCCAGCCTCGTTACTATGGTGTACGATTCTAGTAGGGTTGACATAATTGTTGTATTTTAATCTACTGCATCATGTTCAACATGAAAGTTCTAGGCTGAGATTATTTGTCATCTACTTAGTCTACTTAGCCCGCTCTCCGTCGTATCTCAGTAATGACGTTAAGTGCGGCAATTAAGCTGAGAATTAGTCTGTCACTGTCATTACGATGTTAAACTGACATTGTGTTGGTGAATGTTGATCGTGATAGCAAATGGCTGCGTGCCGATTACACTTATTTTTATTACATTGTAAAAAAGTGATTAACCAGTCTAAATCAACTTTATCTTTACTGTAAAGGCCGACGGCCTTTGATAGGGCGGTGGCAGCAGCTAGCGAGCGATAGAGGTAGTTGGAGAGATAAAGAGGGAGGCTTTTGCCTAGCAATGGGAGTTCCCATTGCAGGCAAAGGAAACCTCCCTCTTGGCTAAATAAAAAAAAAAAAAGCTTTGGTAGGCAACACATACTCCGCCAACATATTAAAGCACTGAGCTCTTAAATACAAAGGAGGAACATAAAATTGAAGCCGTGGTGGTCGAAAGGTTAAGACGCCCGCATGTGGTCGGGTCAAGTTCAAATCCCAAGTACCTCACTAACTCACGTCATAAGAGTTTGGTGGCCAATCTGACTCGCGTATGATAGTTTT
The DNA here is from genome assembly GCA_018467065.1 of Ephestia elutella. NCBI lineage: Eukaryota > Metazoa > Arthropoda > Insecta > Lepidoptera > Pyralidae > Ephestia > Ephestia elutella. Next base: position 47,925 of record CM031575.1, read on the forward strand.
AATAGACGACCATTTGCTGCCCGCTAGAGAAAAACTTCGTGAGAAAACCTACACTCTAGTTGATGATTATCAGCCAGTATGTGAAATAGAGAAGGCAATGGTATAACCACTACGCAAGAAAGTCGTGAGTGTACTGTAGTAGGTATCACATAATGCTTACAACTCTAAAGGAAGGTAGAGGAAGGAAAGTCCACCAAATTATTTAAGTATTCAGTATTTTATCGTCAATAACGTAAAATAATTAAGAGCAATAGTCATAAAAACAGCAATACTGGAAATTGGCCAAACAAACATCCTTTCTCTTCTTGTACTCCGAATGACCGAGTATAAATTCCGAGATGGGTAATGGTCCGACAAAACGTGGACGTTTTCAAACCGTCTCGTTTCACCCCCATTGACGTTTTAATTAAAATCAAGCACTTGGCTGGCAAAGCAGACCAAGTGATGGAGTGGTGATCGAGACAAGAAAAGTGGTAGACCCGCTGGTTATATATTTTATTTTTATGGGAAAACCAACAGCTACAATTTTAATCTTAAAATGTATAAATGGAAGGTTAGCAAAGGAGTCTCTTAAAGGTCCTCACAGATAAAAGCAGAATATAAAACGAAAGTTGAACATTACGAATATCACGCTATTAAGAGTTACCTAAATAGTTATGATACTATTTAGGTAACGGGAAAACGATGGATGAGACTGATACCATGTGAATTGGCATGATAAAATAAAGGCTATGGTTTTATGTAAGCTAAAAATAAAATAATTTTATTTCACGCCATTGCTTGATTGAAAAATGATGATGATAGTGAAGCCTAAAAAAGAAATAGGACGATTTGAAACAGTCCATTTATTGCCCGTCTGTCTGTATACTGCACAATGCTAATTACATAGAGCTACTAACGAGCAATTAGCGTTCGCTGCGAATAAAAAGACGCGAAGCTCATCCCGAATTAGACAAGCGAGCTGTTTTGGTCTTTGGTCGGCGCATTACATAGTACGGAATAGCGCTGTCAATCAGAAGGGCAACTACGTCATTGCATCAGTATAATATCAGGTAGAATCAATTCTTACAATTAATGAGTGGTGGTTTTCAAAATAAGTTAATTTTTTTTGCAAAAATGGCCATAGAGTGCGTTTTAGTCCAGTAGAATAGAAAAGGGAACGTAACTAAACGAACTAATCTAAATATTAATTTGAGGTGTGCTCACTGTGCTCAGTCTTATTCATAATAATGAAATAAGTTGCTCTTAAAGAAGTTTTCACTAGAAAAATATTTAAAGAAATTCAACCCAAATAATCGTTGTAAAAAAAAAGCACTAAGGAAAACAAAATCCATCCAGACAATTCCAAAAATCGTTAATGGAGTAATATCAACTTTATTCAAAATTATACATATAAGTACCATTAGCCACTGCCAAAATTTGCAATAACTTGACAGGTATGAAATCGGTAGCTTTTGAAATATTTTAATTTAATAAATTTACATACAAATAAGCATTCGTATGTTACGCATATATTGATCAGGTTCATGCCGTTACTTAGCCTCTTATATCGCCCCTGATATTAATAAACAATATTGTCCTAAAATATTTACATAAAATATTCAAATTAAAAAAAAATTAAGCGAATGTTCTGATTTCTTTAAACATGTTATACTATAAATAGATAAATATTATACATATTTGCATTTTCATGTTTGATTTTTAAATTTATGTTTCGTAGACGCAAAATAAATGAAAAAAAATATTCAGATAGTAAGCATTTCCGGACACGTTCTTCGGCAATATATTATTGTACGTATATATGCCAACGCAGTCAACTGGATCCTAGTCACGACACTAAAATACTAAAGTACATAAAGCGAAACAGTAAACTCCATTTTTTCTTAACTAACCTATTATGTAAACAATCTTCACAGTACTTTTTATTGAATTTTGTTGAAAATAAATCAAATATTAGTTCGAATCTAAACAATCTAAAGTAGGTATTTAAAACATTCATTAACCATAAAAGTAATTTCCTAAAAAAGTCTATTTTAATTATATTGTTGTAAAACCATAAAAAGACATGGTAAGATTGTTTACATAATAGGACAATTATGAAAAAAAAACGTACTTTACAAATGTTTCTTCCTTTGACATGGTTGATATCTTGGAATCCGTTCTTGTAAACTTATTTATTTGATTAGTAAAAAAAAAACAATTATATATTACACATGTCTACATGTCACATGTCAGATTTCTAAATCTGACGACGAAAATGAATACATATTTTGCGATTCCTCACAAAGAAACTTTCATGGGACAAATTGGACAAAGATGACCTTTTGGTTTCATTTGTATATTATCTCCGCGTTTTCCGCAGGGCAGGTGTTAAAATAGATATTTGCGCTAAGTGCCGCGCAAACATAGGTACTTACACACTTTAGGAGCGTGTTTGTGCCGAAACTTAGCGCGTCGCCGCCGCCGCAGCTTGCCTGGACGAGTATGCAGAAAAAATATAACCTCTTTTAGAGGTGCTACGTGCTCCGAAATCCGGCTCGTATATACTTGCTGAGGCGAGGGTGCGAAAAGCATCGGTTAGTACAATCTAACATGCTAGCCTTAAGCCACGGCTTCCACTGCGAGCCGAGAATTATATATTTAGAGAATAACTCTAGATACTCTATAAATAACCCTGAAGAAAATGAACGAAAAGTGTCGCAAGATATTTACCAGGCATATATAGGTAGAATTGTACGTTTTTCTGTTGAACATTCCGAAGCGAATAAAAGCCCTATAAAATAATTTTATTTTCGTTTCGTCGTGCTATTTTTGTCTTATTCGAGGAAAATTGAGCAATTCATTTCCTTCTATTTTAAGCAGTGACTTCTGGGTTTTCTCTGATTGATTTCAATATTCCGTAAGATCATGATCACCGTATCAGTGAACTATAAATAGTTTAAATTGAAACGCTCAACTGGGTTAATAAATATGTATCGTAAGTCCAAGATTTCAGTAGATATTGAACACGAACACAAAACGATATTGCGGGCACGAGAATCCTAATTCTAACTAATATTATAAATGCGACAGTGAGTTTGTCTATTTATTTGTTTGTTTTTGTTACCTTTATCCACTAAACCAATCTTCCTGAAATTTTGCATACACATAGTTAGAAGTACGGCAAAGAACATAGAGTACCTTTCATCCCGGAAAAAATCACTGTTTCCGTGGGAAATTCACGCGGGCGAAGCCGCAGGCTAGTCATCTATAAATTCGAAAGTCCAATTTACTGCAACAAAATGTATAGAAGTCAGCATAGATTTAGAAGGTATCCGCAGCGCACGAAGGCCTACAATTTATTTATAGAAGTGAGGTATCTCATTCGTCAATTCTCTTTCAAACACTCATCTTAGCAAAGATTACCAAAACTTACTGTACCTTTATACAGAACTATTTAGTACAATGTAAACTAAGTAGTAACTAGTTACCTACATGTTCTTTTCTAATGTTCTAATGGACACAAATATCCAGTTACTTCACAGTGATAAGTGATAATACAACCTAAATAACATCGTCGGTTTATATTTTATCATGGCGGGCTCACGGACAACCACTTAACGCCCACGTCCATCTTGACGATGATGTATGAACTCTGAGAGGCCGTTGATGACGATCGAGTTTCTAGTCAGCGATGATAAAACCAAGCTGCCAACAACTAAACAGATTTTCGTGAGATTGAGAATCAAATCATCCTCAGGGTCGAAGATAGACTATTGGATTACAAAGGCTAAAAAATTCTGGTTGTATCACAAGGGTGACTCAAGCTGAACTCATTACGAACTTAGGTCACCAGCTCGCAGGCCAAACGTGGCGATTTGGCAATAAATCCCTAATGAATCACGTCCGAAACGGTGACTTATATTGGAATTTTGGAAAGTGTCCTAAGTGGAAATATGCAGTTTTACCTATTAATGATACACACACACATCTGATACGATCGTTACATCACTGAACTAATGACACATTGACTGAGAGTATACTTCAGATAATGTCAAGTACTTCTGTAAATTTTGTAGAGATCGATTTTTGAGAGAGATGATCGGCTCCGAGAGAAACAATAGATCAATTGATTTTCTATTTTCTAAATTGCGACGTAATCCAATAACTCTTCATCCCACCAATCCATATAAAATTCTATCACAATCCAATTAACGTTCTCATTCCTACAGCTCTGTGTTTTGCACGCTATGAATTTGAATAGGTGATTTTGAACTCGAACAAAAAGCCTATTTAAAAGAGGGGCAGAAATATGTTCATAGCCTGTGATTGGAATCGTCAAAAAATAAAATCCCACCAGGAATTGAAGACAAAAAATTCGAAAGTTTACTAAATGTGGTAAGGTAAATTAATTAATTTTGGACATTCCACCCACTAAGAATGAAAGAGGTGTAAGTTAACGCGAGCGAAACATATTTGCTTTCTAGCAAATTCACAGCCACTTTTTGCCCGTCATTATTATAATTCTGAGTCTGCAACTATATCGTAGTATACTAACCTTCTTAGGTGGACGATCGTGGCTATTTTGCTAACGTTTAGTCATAATCATGTCTCAATGGTAGTGCTACTTTTACACAAAGTAACAAAACTGTACAAAAAATAATAAAGAAACACTAATGGTTTTTGTAACAAATAAATAAAAAAATAAATAAAAATAAAAAATAAATAATATTAAGACACGATCTTATGACTGAACGTTAGTAAAATCGACCCCCGGTGCCGCTACATAGCAGCCACAGCGATCCGGTTTTAATGAGGTGTCCGACACAGCGCTAATTAACGTATGAATTCGTCGACTCATTGTTTGTTCGTTTTGGGACATTACAGCAGCACGCGAGCTGGGACTCCTACCGCTAGTATACGAGTAGATATAGCTCGATGGCCGGTGTATGGAGGTGAGCGTTTACAGTTGGTTTACAGAGTTGGCGCATGTCAATGCGTGGACGTAGATAATTTTTATCGTGTTTGATTTGAAATCAACCCTCAATGTTTGGATTGGTCCCCTCCACCATCTGGTCATGAGCTCCTCTGTGCTTCGGAAAACTAAACTTAACTTTAATTTTTAACTCTTAATAGTACTTTACAAATCTATAACATTGAAGAGAATTGTAGTAGTAGTAGTAAGTACTTACCGTAAACAACTATATTTTCATTTGTTTCGGGGGCAACTGGATGTAAAGTTATTTTAATATCGGTCCATTGAATCACAAGCTATGTTTACGAGGAGCTCGATTTTACTGATTTTACTTACAATCGCGCCATACACATTCAGTGATTCATAATGACTGCTTTGCGTTGGTCAACGAATCCCATTACTCTCACATTGGTCCAAGTTTTAAAATTTATCAGCTAAAGATAGGGCACACAAACAAACTTATCGATAGTTTATTATATAGGTATCGGACTTTTGTTGTGTATTATGGACTAGATATTACTAAAATTTAAAATGATTCTTGCTTTCTTTCATATTTTTTTTATCATCATAATTGAATTTGTACCTAGGTACTGTACGAGCTTTTACTGCAGAAGATAACTTGTATAATAAGTTGCTTCAGAAGATAGCTATAAGTATTGTGTCCTTATAGATAGGTATTGGTAAGCCTAGATAAAAATGCCTGAACATGAACACCAGCCTCTAGCCAGCCACAGAATTTTGATTGACATCTGTTCTACTCCATCAGGAGATAAACGTAAAAATATTCAAGCACTTTTATCTTCTGATTATGAAGCATGGAAAGATAAATTGGGAGAGGAAATTTTGAACAAAGTTTTTAGTAAAATCTGTTTAAAGCATTTTCGTTTACTATGAATTAAAGATATGACGTTATCAACGTTTATGTGAGACTATAAACAGATATAACGATGTATATCTGTCAATTAACCCAATTGTTGTAACTCCATGTTGTTTTCGAATTTATTGAGGAAAATATGACTTGTGTATATAGGCAAGTATGGTTATTGCTGACAATAACTAGTAATCGTGGAAATATTGTGGCTGAATCGCCACCATTGGAAATTTGGAACCGTGTTGCAAGCTTTTATTTAGTTTTAATAGTGTTAATTGCAAGATATATTGGATCCACTTTCCTGTTTTAAATATTTCAAGCATATAAGGATCACATTACTATGCAATAATAACATGACAAAGCTAATCTGATGACGCCTGAAGCATGTAATTAACTGCAATATAGCTGATTTATTTTCTCGAGATATTCCCGCAGGAGTGGAGTGGAATGGAGTCCCAGGCAACAGCTGCTCAATACCATTAGCTAGAAACTGCGCAGCATTCACATGGCGTCGTATCGTCTGTCACTGTCCACGACTGTCTACGTGTCTCCTGCTGTCTAGCTTCGGTGGCCGGGCCCCGCCGAAAAATGTCGGTTAATAATAGACGCTCGCATTCCAAGGTCCCATCCATCACCAGCAAATGGGCTAATGGCACTGATAACGCTGTGATAACCGGAACGACTGGGATAAATGTTAGGATATTAGGTGAAACATTATCAAAATCTTATGTAAATACTCTGTAAGGTAGTGCGAGGAAAAATAAAATAAAATACACCAACTTCGTCTTCAGTAAAAATATTTCCTACTTTTCTACACAAACTCTCGAATAGTTGTACACTTATATATATATTGGAGAAAACCTGCATTTTACACACAGACATATTTCTCGTTGCTTAAGTTAATTAAGAAATAGGATAATGTTCTGTACGGAATTCACATCTATTGAATTACGGGTGAAACGTGATCCTAATAAAAAATATTTAACTCACACGTCAACAAAAGCTTTATAAATTCAAAAAGACGCTCTTTATACCATTGGCTTCCAAAGGCCATACCACTCGTTAGACATTTCATAAAAGAATTAGTCTCAGTCTCGCAACCCTAGGTCCGCCTGCATTTACAATAGGACTCACGTCGTCACAGCAAACTTCCATTAGCCCTCGGCCACCGTGGGGGGCTCCCCTTTACCAACAAACCTTTTATGCATCATCAAATTACAGCTCCAACAATATCTTCCACTTACACAGGCGTGCATGCCCTGTAAAACCATCCAAGCGCTCACATAAAGCCAGCGATGTATGCCGAGTGCCTCTCACGCTACATTTCAGGTTACTGACCTATATGAGAAGACTTGTTCAGAGCATAGACGATCCATTTTGCTTTGTAAGCTTCGATTCCCGAGTTGAAAGTTTGTGTTAAGTGTTCAGTGTAATCGTTTGTGTTCGACTTTGCGTTTACAGGCATAGTAAATTTAAAAGTTAAATGCATTTGGCTAATATGCATTTCGGTTTGCACAAAATAGTAGAATAGGCTGTCTTTTTATAGAGCATATATTTTTAGCAAACAACTATAGCATAAAAGCAATACAGACCTTCAATTTGCAATGACATGTAAATGTTAGGTTTTCAAGAACTGAACAAAGCAAAAAGTATAATTTCTCCATCCAATAAAGAGAGGTGTTTCTCATAATCGATTATTCGCTTGACCTCCTTGTACACGACTTTTGCCTTCAACTTCAATGAGGGATTTTCCGAGACCCAAATTAAAAAAAAAAATTCCAGATGACTTCACAGATGGCGCTTAGGCGAAGGATTGTATTTGTTATGTACAAAAAATAATAAATAAATAAAAGGCGAGAGAAAAAGTTCCATACAAAAAGCAAAAATTCACGGGATTGGCATTTTTTTTAAATAAAACTTAGTAAAAAAAACAACTAAAAAGTATCAATATTGTGATTTGTGCAACTGTCAAACTGTTATGTGATTTTTTTTCTGCCTCTGGTTGACAAGAAAAAGCGCACCATATAGGTTCAGCCATTATTACGACTCGGCTTTCATAAAACGCTATCCGTTGAGACTTTTTTTTCTTAATTTAGCTGTCAGAAAATCGCTCATTGCCCGATCTCTATATATGAAATGGAAAACACCGCACCGGGAAAAACAATGAAAATAATACATGAAAGTCTGTCGACTTCTAAAGTGACTCTTTGAAAAAATGAGTCTTTCCATGTTGATTCGGCGAAGTTTTTGACTAATTTTGCTTTTGTTTGTTCCGTCTATTGATATGTATTTGAATATTAAATGATTTTTTTTATTAAATTAGAACAGTTTTTGTTTCCCTTACATTGCAACAAACATGATGGTTCAGGCAAATTCTCTATTTCATTCAACTATGAATACTGGGATGTTGTCTTGCGAAGTGTACCTACATGATCTTAGGAACACGATTCTGTATTATAAAAGCTAATAGCGGATAATTCAGGATTCTCGTTTGATGTGCCGCCAGCTGTATACAGGATGTTTGTTGCGGATGAGGCCGATATACATAGTTGCGTTCATTTCATTTACTTGAGGGAATAATGAAGAAGCGCTATCCAATTAACTTGCACCGTTAAATCAGAAGACTCAACCTGACTCTCTTCAAAACCAGAGTGAATAGGCTGCTTCTGGGTAAGCTCGCTACACCGTAGACCTCATCTCTGTCCTCGGGCAAGATTGTGGTCAAGAGCAAACCCATATTTAATAAAAAAAAAGAAGCAGCATTTAATGTACTAAGTACCTACTGCTGTTGTTGAAAGAGAGACTTAATTTTCTTTTCACTCAAGTCAAATAAACCTTGTCAACCTCTTCAAACCAGGGACTCAATTCATAAACGTGTCAAACTTTTTATTGACCCGTGAAAAGAACAACGAAATATCATACTAACAAGACCGGATTATGACTTAAAATTAGCAGAATCGATACCCTGGATGTCCATCTTCAACGATGGTCTGAACTGAATAAACGACCCAGTATCTAAATAAATAGCGAAGAACAATGAGAAGAGCGGTACTAGACAATGTGCCTGTCCTGTTAGCCAAATACTGTGGGTAGCCGACTCCAAATAAATTGGGAAAATGGTTAGGCAAAGATAGAAAAGACATGGTGTAGTTCTCAACCTATCAAATTACAGGCTGGATGTAAAATGACGAAGAGTATTGAATCATCTACGGTCACGTACTCGTGTATCGACCGGCATGGCTCGCATCCGCTGCGGCGCTGCGCCGGCGCAGGGGAGCGGCGGAAGCAGCCAGCCAGGCATCCTGCGGCCCGCATAGCGCAGCTGTTGCGGTTGCTACTCACTGTACCTATATGGCCATACTCTTGTAATAAATAATATATTGTATAGACAATTTCCTAGAGCAACTGTACTTACATTGTATATGTATGTATTTATAAATTTAAGAATCTCTAGTTAGTCTAGGTTTTAACCCTAATCTATCATACTTAAAGATGGATATTAATCTTGGAACTTAAGTTGACTGCGTAAGTACTCTGTAGTATCGTGTGGTATAGATAACAGGAACTTAAGTTAGTGCTATACTACTCTTATTTAAGGTAGGAGGAGATAGTAAATTATCAAACATTGTAAAATCTTCGTGAAAAGTCTTTATTTATAAAAACAAAAACAGGTGGAGTCTTACAATTATGCTTAATTTTATAATTAAAGGTGTCTTGCTCTTTTGTATATCTTGTCTTTGATAAATTATCTCATGAAAAGTTGACAAAGGAAACAAACTTCACAAATACCGTACTACAGTCGCAACTGCAAGACATTAGCATAAAGGTTAACTCTCTCTCAGTCCCCTGCGATCACGAGCTCCTAACGTCACTTCCTGCAGAGCGCATTACCACAGGCATTACCCTCCGTGTGTCGGCGTCGTCGGTTAAAATCTCATTTGTGCTGCCTGCATGTGGTAGGTTCTTTAGAAACTGCAGAATAGCAAACATTATCACGCATGTTTCGCGTTCAGATAGGCAGAAACCTGTGGCACAACCATGGACCAGATAGACCTATACGTGCTGAAACACTGAATCTACTTTCCTAGGATGTTAGAAGAATTCATAATTTTCCAAAACATATGCATTGCAGCCGTCTTCAGCACTGCATCATGTTGCGTGCGTAAGTTCGCTGTATTTTAAGAGCACAATAAAATATTTGTGCGTTTACTCTTACTCATTTCCTTTTGTATCTGGACTTGACACATTTAACACCACATCAATTAAATTTAGACTTCATTACATTGAACACGGGGAGTCAAGTTTATCTTCAAATACAGAGCGTATTTGGAACGTCATTGAAGATATTTCGTATAATATAGTCGAAAATATAGATTTAAATCTAACTCATCATCGTTTGACGTGTCATAATCTCATTTGAACTCATAGGTCAGCATAAAAAAAACGAAAATACTCTTTCGGTACCTACCCATATACGCGTTTTGGAGCATGGCGAAATGACATTTGCACATAAAAAATTCTAATTCCTAACTGTAAAAAGGGATCAAAAACTTTTTGCCTGAACGGGCATGCGTGCAGCATTTTTTGCCGTTTTTCCCTCCGCGCGCCCCGCACCCCGCTGCACATCTGGGAATGAGTTGCGTGCCTAATAGCTCGGAATACCGACCTACGTGCCTCGCCTGGCAGACCCTAATCCTTTGATACGCCGCTCCCTGCCACGCTTACGGCAATCGTTCACGCACGAAAGAGAGGTCAGATGGGGTTATCGTGATGCTGCAAACGATGCCCCGGCGGACTTATCTCCGTTAGTTATTGAGGATCGAGCAGAATTTGTACGGGACCCCGGGATATATATAAGCCCCTTTACCTCTTAAATCTCTCGGTGCTTCTTATGTTGACTGACTCTGATGTAACACATACATATATACATACATAGAATCACGATTCCTGAAAAAGCATTTATTTTGTCAACCCGTCGTCGCTCGTGTCGCTCGGAGCGCCCGGTGAGAAACTTATGGACAAATTCTCCCAATATTCTATAGACAAAAAAGGAGAGATTTTTACAAACTGTAGAGAAGAAAAACTGCGGTCGGGGCTGGAGATCGGATTAAATCTTCTCCAAGGTAGAGATTATTTCAATCCATCAGGAGCTGAATATAATTAAAGTTATTGCCATTATTATTTTTACATTAATAACGCGGAAAAGTACCAAAAACAAAAAAAAAATTCAGTTGTTTACCATATCATTGTATTTTTTTTAAATAATCTTAAATTTATTCAGCATTCAGAACTGTCTCCGTTTTCAGATAACAAAAAACTACTTATTCTCGATACAGAAATAGAATTTCTATGTACATATGTATGTTTTTACGTATTTTCCCGTGTTTGTTAGAAACAAAACCGACGTTTGGACTCGTGTGAACAGTTATTTTTAATGTTTTTCTTAGCCAGATATAATATTTCAAAGCTGGTAAGAACCCTGCCTTTGTTGTTCCATACTCATAGTTTGAACTTAAAAGTAAAAATAACTGTCTTAAACACGCCGTACATTTCTTTATTAATTTTAAAACTTAAACCGTCAATCAATTTTTATAATTCGTTAAATATTATATTATAAGTATATATATAGCACCATGTGGTGTATTTAAAGTTTAATGTTTATGAAATAAGAAATTCTGGTTGTTGGGTTGTTAGATGGTTGTTAGGTAATAATTTATTGCCTGTCAGTATACTTACAGAAGAAACAATGTATGAGTTGTCAATGGAAGCCAAAGTGTTTTTTTCCATTTTTTGTCTCTTAGTTAGTACCAGTTGTTTAGTAATAAGTAGGTATAACATTTAATGTGGTTGTAACAGTTGTATGGTAGAAGGTCCAAGTGAAAATTTTATCTAGATACGAGTATGTTCCGTGTGGACGAAGACTCGGACAATAGGTGAAATATTTTCAATGTACAGAAATAGAGGCTCATCCAATGTATACGAGCATGAATAATAACATACCTACCTAATAAGAATTGAATGCGATCCCGATAGTCTCAGTATCTGTTTACATAATGATACATTAACATTACAGACGAAATTACAGTCATTCATTGCCATGAGTGGGGCAAATGACAATTGTCTAATTGTATCGATAAACACACGTAATGTAAATAATAACGAACGGCAAACAAAATAAACACTGTAATTATACATACTACCTACATACAACTAATTCGGCAACCTGCGCACGCGAATAGGTTTCGTGAGTCGAGGTTATAGCGGTGAAAAAGAAAAAATGTGAAAAGAAACCTCAGTATCAAAATTATAAGGCTATAAATCTTTGTTTAAATTCAAATTACAGTATACAACTAATACAGCTTACAAATAAAACATCTCCTCAAACGCGCCGCACCGATGCAGTGTGCCCAGGATACTCGCCGCATTACCCCACTGGACTGCGAGGCTTATGCGCTGAGCAAAAAAGACGCCAGCTCTTGGGTCTCCAGTTGAATCCTCCTGAGAATCTTAATAATGTATCTAATGTCAGCCTCCTAAAGCCCTGTCTCAGAACTAAGGGCCACGGTTTAGGCATTATTTTAATTTCTTTACTGTCTCGGGGCCTCGGATTCGATCCCCGGTCAGGTCGAGATGGAAAAATTATCTTTTTGACCTTTCCTTCAGATTGACCAGGGTCTTGGATGTTTCATAGGTATGTACCATTGTTGTCTTGTTTATCTTTCATATGTATGTACCATTTGTTATAAAATATAGAATGTATTACTGAGATAACTATATTTTGTAACGAATAAACTCATTATCACAAGAAAACTGCTTAGGCCTAGCTCTATCTGTGTGATTTGGCGCAATATATTAATTATTTACTGTAGCTTAGGTTGTAGCAAGAAAGCCATACAGCGCCATAAAACTAATGATACCTCACACATCTAGAGATATTTGAGTGTTATGGACGTTATGGTACTCGTATATTACTCGTCCGAGCGTCCTCAAAGGTGTCAGCTGACAATCAGCTGTTACTCATTCGTAAAACATTTTAGCTGAGCTGTAGTCTTTTTGTGACACTGTGTTTTTGTTATTACTGCTCTGTTGTAATAATGTTTTGTATTTTATGTGTGTAACAGAGATCAAATAACGTTTTTGTCTATCGTCACACAAAAAGTAGCTCATACAGCAAAGACTAGTTCCATACAAATCCAATTGAATATTCAGAAAGCACAGTCATCCTAACAGGAATGTGGCAAATGACTGGTACGTACAGTCAACATCATGTTAACTTGCCCTGTATAAACCTTTATGAGGAGTTAATAGAGACTAAGGATTGACTGTCAGACAATGCTTTTAGCATTAAGTCCACCTTTTGTACTGTACTTTTGTATGTGTGTACAATAAAGTTTAAATAAATAAATAAATACTAATTAGAATTAGGGAAGCTCGATGTGCTGTTGACTGTAAAGGCAATCGAGCTGCGCCAGGCATTTCTCCGAAAGGGAACATGTTTTTACTGCGCTGTTAATGTTCTCGTGTTCACGAATCGCGCCTGAACGTAAAATTAACATGGTTTTTCCCACACGTGTTTAGTAAAACCTTTTAAAACATTTTCTAAATGTGATTTACGCCCCAGCTAAAATAGCTTGAAGTACCATGTGTGTGATATTTTATGCGGGGAAAGCCATGACAAAAAATAGTAATAAATGATAATTTGTAAGAAACTCTCCCAAAATGTCAGTATTTTAGGATCATATTCATATCAATCATGTAGAATAATCATTAATTACACAGGGTGTCCTATCACAGAGGACCCATATCGCGTGATGTATCGCTCCCATTAGGATAGTTATCTCGCGGCGCCACTTCCGCTACATGCTGTATTGTATAATGTATCAGAACATGCTGTATATCGTGTTGGTTTATTACCGACTATGATGAAGAGTGTAGCGTTACAAAATCGTTCAAAATTGAATAGATAAACAACAATGGTTAAACTTGAGACATGACGTCGAGCTGTGAGTACGCTCTCTGTCCTTTGAAATATTTTTATAAACAAAATTTTTCGTCATATCATATGGAACATATCAACATGGTGTTACCAGTTTTGTAGACGTCGATCGGTTGACCGTAGATCCTTAAATAAGCGTTCGTTCTAAATATTAACCCAAAACTAAAAATATTATTTCGCTTTTTACGTTCAATGCCATTTGAAAATTAGCATCATATTAAAAGACTGAATAAAACAAAGAACAACTTCTCTTGCAACTTTAACAAATAAAATAAACTAAACATGACTGATTTATGACTTCAGTTCTATTATACTCTTAATTGCCTTGAAATTTGTATGGATTTATACGACAGAACAAAATACCTTTCCATCCAGGCATTCATACAATCTCCCCGGCTGATGTTCATTCTAACTATGCACTACACCAGTAACTATAACAAGCAATAAATAATGCATCACAGCTCCACACATCCGCTCCGATGATCACCGGAGATGTGCTGACTGAGGGCCACAAAAACTGGCGAGGCTTGATGCCGCGAGCCGAGACTGCAGGCTGCACGTGCCTGTGCTGCGATGGCTTTGTCTTAGCTGCATAGGTCCATACTAATCGATATGGCTCACAAAACAGTATAGCTACGATGAAAATTCTGTAATGTATTTTTTGAGACATATCAACATATCATGTAACTGTCTAGACTCTACGTTCCGCTGTGGCGAAATACTGATCTCATATTATTTTAGTATTAGTTTATAATTCGATTTTAATTAGTATTTTATTCAATATGTACCTTTTTGTACCAAATTGATTTGTTAAATACCTACTTATCTACACTATCTAGTAGCATGGAATTCTGAGCATGTAAAAACAACATGGTCGCTAAAGAATTTAGCGCAGGCGTAGTCTGTGTCAAATGTTTCACATTTATCACTCCCTTTGATACCGTGACAAAAGAACTGCCTACGAACGTCTAATATTTGCCCACTGTGTGCCACTTTCCTCTCAGAAGTGCTCGTCGGCAATAACTGCGTAACCTACCAAGAAAGTAAATAAAACATGTCGAAATTTTATACTCGTACACGTTTTGTTTTGCGTGATGTGCATCGTAGTCATCAAATAAATACCTACAACGAAGAACTATCTGCGTGGTCACACGAATTTTCCTTCCTTTGGATCCTTCTTTGTGACTTTTTCGACAGTCTTATCTAAATCTCCTCAATTGTCCGATAAGGAAGATGATTTCCTTGTTTTGGAACAAACTTATCATATGAATTAAAATTTGCAAATAATAAAGTTGAAGAGATTTTTTATTTGTTTGAACGCGTTTATCTTTAGGTCCACAAAAATTATAACATTTGACAGCTCTATAAAGAGTAAGGATAGCCAGTTTCACGAGTAAAAGTGTAGCTTCTTTACATTACTTTGTTTTTGTGAGAATCTATTACATAAATATCATTATTTTCATGAGCACCGGCAGTATACATGGCTAACTATTTCCAAAATAGCAGGTGTTGTGACAGTTTCGCGTTCGGTTCCAATGCTGCACGGCGGCGCCGGCGCCGGCAGCCCGCATTGTCCTGGTCACGCCACGGGCTCGTCAATCGACAGCTCTTCACAAACCATCTCCATGATGATGTAGCTGATAAGCTGCCTGTACTTACGAATAAACCGTCCAACATATGATCTATAAAGATCTTGGATGCTATACGATTCAATTTTTTGTGGATGCTGTAAGTATATCAGATTACATTGGCAAACATTTTATCTCTATCACCATCATGCCAGCATGCATTAAGTACCCATTGCTAAGTGTTATGTGACTTATCTGATATGAGCATATTAATTATTACGAATACACATGTTTGATCATCACGAATGTTTCCCGCAATAGCTGCTGCCACTACACGTAGTATAGGTTTTATTTTAAGTATTAGTGATCATGAAGTTATCTACCTTAGTAATAGATAGCTTTCAGGCAAGTGATATCAGATTAATAGATACTAAACACATAAAGAAGAACAAGCTTTTTTAACTTCACATGCACGAAGTTACTAAAACAACTTGTTAATAATTCTATGTATAAATGCCTATTCTATATATTTGGTGAATAAATGATTATCTTACTAGTTGAGTTGATATTGTCTCTAAGTAAAAGCACTTTTAATTAACGACATGAGAAAGACCAAAACAAAGATAAGGTTATCAGCGCTTGCGATAACCCCCGACCGCCTGCTATCTGTCCAAACTTCATTCATCACGGCACTACCACGGCTGGACACAAATATTGAGAACACGGAAAATAATCGTCACGTTTCTGATATCTTTATCCGGTCCGAAATGTTGATACTTACTGTACTAAAACCTTAATGTGAAACTTCGGTATGCTTTTACTCTTTAAATTTATAGATACATAGGTTGATAAACTTTTCAATTTTTCATCTCTCGTTACTCCCCATCGCGCGCCTTGGGAGGTGCATCCATACTAATATTATAAATGCGAAAGTTTGGATGTGAGTTTGTGAGTTTGTGAGTTTGTGAATTTGTGAGTTTGTGAGTTTGTGAGTTTGTGAGGATGTTTGTTACTCAATCACGCAAAATCTACTGGACGGATTTCGATGAAATTTGGTACAGAGGTAGATAATGACCTGGAATAGCACATAGGCTACTTTTCATCCCGGGAAAAAGCACTGTTCCCGTGGGAAATTCACGCGGGCGAAGCCGCGGGCAAAAGCTAGTTTAAAATAAATGGTGTTGTACACTTTGCTCCGGCGCTCAAAATAAACTCAATATGTCAGCGTCGAACGTCTCATGTCACGCCTCTTGAAAAAGATGTGCACCTACGGATTGAAATATGATGAGAAAATTCTTCCTCTTAATCAGCAGTTCTTAGTGATTATTTTCATCTATGCATATCATATACTAGACAACAGTTTATTTGTTAAATATTGTTTTATTTTTATTGTTTTATTTAGATTTTTTGTTTCAGTATCACCTGTGTCTCTTTCTCATTTTACCAGAAATATATATACACTAGCTTTTTTGACATGAGCAACTTTTTGTATGGGACCGACTCAATCCGTTGGAAAAAAAATTCAGCTGTTCCATACTATTTTCCAATACCTACTCACCCGAAATGTATGGAACAGCTGATTTTTTTTTCCATCGGATTGAGTCGGTCCCATACAAAAAGTTGCTTATGTTCATGAGTACTTTCACCAGTAGAAAGGATGCCAATGATTTAAAAAACACCCTGTATATATCCATACTAATATTATAAATGCGAATGTTTGGATGTGAGTTTGTGAGTTTGTGAGGATGTTTGTTACTCAATCACGCAAAATCTACTGGACGGATTTCGATGAAATTTGGTACAGAGGTAGATAATGACCTGGAATAGCACATAGGCTACTTTTTATCCCGGAAAAAAGCACTGTTCCCGTGGGAAATTCACGCGGGCGAAGCCGCGGGCAAAAGCTAGTATATATATATATATATTTTTTTTTTTTTTTTTTATAGAATAGTAGACAAACGAGCATGCGGGTTGCCTGATGGTAAGCAATCACCGCAGTCCATAGACACCAACGACCCTAAGAAGGTTACTGATGCGTTGCCGACTTTTTGAGAAAGCGATAGGCTCTTTTATTGAAGGCCCCAATGTCGAACCTATTCCGGAACACCACTGAGGGAAGTATATTCCACATTTTAGTACAGCGCCTGCGCGAAAAACGGCGGTGATTGAACACCAGCCATCAAGGTGGTGGGGATGGTACGGTGGTGGAATAGAGCGGCTGGTACAAGGTCGAACAGCTCCTGCGAACATTCCCCATTATAAATCCGGAAAAAAGAAAAGAAATAGTTTATAATGATGTTGTTTTAAAATGAGGGTAAGATTAAAAGAGAATCGGAGACATGTTGATAAGATTTTCTCTCCATTTTACTTTGGTTGCAGTTTTTCTCAACTCCAAAATATCGGCCATTCTTCATATGCAAAGTTCCCGGCATCGGGGCGGCGTCGTTAACAAACACGGTGCGCCGCGATAATGCACAGCCGTCAATAATATCAACAATCGATACAATCGCACAATCGAGAGGGAAGAGGGAAACAATCGATGGAAACAATCGCAAGAAATACGATTGTGGCCTGAGAATGTCGCAAGTCGCTGCAAATGGTGGATACGGTTGGTAATGTATTACTCAGGTACACCGAGCCATATTATGATTAACTAGTTATCCGATTGCAGCGAAGCCATAAATGGAGAGTTATACATTTTGTGCTGTACGTACAGATAATAGTACTTACCTGTTCTTCTTTACTAGTATTTGTACGGCTGCTAGGCTTACTCTTTCTTTCAGGTACCTATCAAAGATCTTCAGTCCCTGTCATTGGTTTTAAAGTATCTATAATCTAATATGTATCTTATTAAGGATAAGATATAATTTTAATTTTTTTTTAATATTTCTTCCTTTTCCTGTATAATAGCTAGGTATGCTCTTTTTTGGCATCATTATAGGGGATGGAACACACGCAACGACTTCCCGATAAGGTTTTTTGCCATTACTTATACAATTAAGATGAAGCTAGTACATCCGAGCAGCTAGATGGGTCGACGATGTAAATAATGTTGCTGACAAGAACTGGCTTGCGATTGTCCAGGATAGAGAAGGTTGGCGTAGACAAAAGGAGTGTTCGAGGCAAATACATCATCGCCTTTCGATCAAATACATTTCGATCGCCATATCGTCATACTCTTTTATCATCTATTCACTATATTATTAAGTTTTTGCCTAAATGTGCTTTTTACAACTTGTCTCTTTGTAATATCTGGACTATTATTTTAGCATCTTGCAAACTTCGCGGAAAACCAATGATGAAACAAATAAAGGATTTTTTTAATTTTTCCTATCGGCCTCGTGTATCATCAATATTAAAATGACGTGCGTGAGACTACAGTTAACTCGTGTGGTAATTGTGGTAACGAGAAGCGGGCTGCAAGTACCCGCGTCTTCGATGCGGTCGACAGCTGGCCGCGCCCGGCCGCAGGGTAAGAAATGCATTTACTGCGAACCATATGCCTTTATTATGCATGTATGTACATATTGTGCATTAACAAAAAGTATACGGGTTATAGTATGAATGATTTCATACTTAAGAAAGCCAAATGTGTAAGTAACCCATCTGTCTCTACATTTGATCATTCTTCGATTCTTATGCATATCAATCTATTTTGATAATAGAAATTTTGTTTTGATAATTCTTCGATTTATACGCATATCAATCTATTTTGATAATATATTTTTTTTATATATTTAAACACGATATTCAACGAGCTTATTACCGGTACCAAAGAAAAAAATATACTTTCCGGTAGTCATGAGGACTAACAGTATTATTATATACTAGCTGTCGCCCGCGGCTTCGCCCGCGTGAGTTTCGCTTAGATGAAAAATCTCTCTTGGAGCTTTTCATCAGATGTTCCAGATCTTCAACTTTTATACGTTAGCAGAAAATGCTCATCAGGTTTAACGATTTTTGCTAAGGCGCCATTTCCATATATGTTATAGTGTAGCTGGTCTCTTGGAGCTTTTCATCAGATGTTCCAGATCTTCAATTTTTATACGTCGGCAGAAAATGCTCATCAGGTTGAACGATTTTTGTTAAGGCACCATTTCCATATTACTTATAGTTTAGCTGTTCCGTTATGGTTCTTCATCAGGTGTTCCAGTTTTCAAAATGAATTATAGCCTATATGTTGCCCAGGCTTAATAGCTATACAACAAAAAAAGTTTCATTCAAATCCGTCCAGTAGTTTTTGCGTGAAACGCGTACATACATACAGACAGACAGACAGACAGACAGACAGACAGACAGACAAGAAATTCCAAAAAAATTTTTTGCTTTCTATTGTTCTTTTTAGGTCTCCCTCTATCCATTTCAGTCAAAAATATTAAATGTACAGACAAAATATTTTTACTGTTTTATTATATGTATAGATTATTTTTTCTGTGCTTTGAAGTATTTCATACTAGAAAGAGTAGCTAAAACTACCGTCCTTAAGCATAGTAAACAGAATTAAGAATTAACGTGCGAATGCGAAAGCCGACAGTGAAGACAAGTTAAATCAAATTTAGCTTTAATAGAAGTAATGTTGACTTCACTCGGCTCTTTCAAATAAGTAAATAGTTATTTTGCAACGTGGATGTTTTGATAGTGAAGGAATCTGCTTTCTAGCATGAGATCTAGTTATTTCCATGGAGAAATATTTTTTTGTCAACTTAAGTGACTGTGGTTGGTATAACCCAATGTTTTTCCGCTCAGTATGTCAACATCGGTCCCATGATTGTTGCATGTGCCCCATAATTACGAGCGGCTCATGTAACCAGAGACAAATGTGTGAAACGTCGATCACAAGTGAATACATAGCCTATAGAGACAGACTCTTCCTTCATTGGGTTTTTATCGACTTTAACATATACCAATCTTTCTTGCCATTCGAGATAACATGACAACATATGTAACAATCGATGAATTGTATTACTTACTAGCTTCGCCTCTGGGATCCATAATTTGTAGATAAAATGTACCCTAACTATTACAGGTTTTACTCCACCCGTGCACAACTATTACATCAAAATCTTTCTTTATAGACTTCGCGTGAAGAAACATCGAAACCTTCAAATCACAGAGTTTCGTTCTTTAATATTACTATAGCTGTGAAACCTGTACGTTACTCGGTCAACTTCTCTGTTTCCTGTGAGTTCGATAACGTTTAATCTACCCCATTAATGTAGTAGTTCGGATGAAATCGTTTATGTAATAGTTGAAGACAAGGATAGATCTTTCATTCCCTTTAATCACGCGGGCAAAACCGTAGTTGTTCTTTTTCTTCTTCCTTGCTTTAGTCCTAATTTATTTGGGGCCAGCTCTCCTATGTGCACCACGCCCCGCCGCCGTACAGTTTTGGGGACTACCCAAAACTGTACGGCGGCGGTACGGCCAAGTCACACATCATTAAATATAATAATAAAGAAATCGCAGTAAGGAACCTTAGACTTGGAACGACTTTGTCTAGATTTCATTACTTTTTAGAGATAAACAAGCAGCTCCATCGAGACTTGGCTAGTTTTTTACAGAATGTTTTTGATGGGATTACAGTTTTCTAATGGTACTAATAGTCTCTGAGCTTAGGCTTTGAACAGACGGTCAGACATGATGAAACTATAAGGGTTCCTTATTTACTTTGAAACCCTAAAAATGCGAGCGATAAGTATTCGCACGCATGCGATAAGTAACCCGCACGCGTTATTTGTATAAAATTCTGTAAGAATCATCCACAATTCCACAAAGTAATAGGTAAATGCTCAAGAAATGGCGTTATCAAGTGAAATAGGGATTCATTTAGATAGATATGTGTTAGCAAATTGGAATTCAAACCTAAGACTTTTCGATCACAGACTAGTCACCTAACTACCCAACACAACATCGAGCTAATCACCTTGTTTACAAGCCCCGCTGACGTCCAGCTCGGTCGCCCACTCCTGCGCACATGTCCGGGCACACGACCTCATCTCACTCGATAATAGCTGCTCCCTCTTGTGAGGGCACGTGTGGTGCCGTCCTCTCTGCTGTTTGTCACTGCCTTACACGTGCCGAGTAAATGGGCGAGACAGTGCCCTCAGCCATGTACTCGGTAAACACTCCGACGAGCGTTTCACCGAGCAAATGGCGAGACAGTAGCTTGACCCCGTTCTAACACCGCACCGTTGCTCGTCGGGCTCGCAATCCAATACCGTGATGTACGGATGACGGACGGTAGACCGTTTATTAGTGTTATTTGGGTCCCTAAACCGCATGGTTTCTTTAAGCATTTTTTTCGCATTATAATATCTAGTCATAGTTTTATGTTGGCATAATATTACGTTACTTATGATATATGCATACATAGTCAAGTTTAACATGCTATATTTAATTACATATAGATACATCGAGTAACATGCTTATACATGCACTCTGATTGGTTACTTTGCGGACAAGTCTAGTTGCAATTGCGACACGTTCCATACAGTCCACAGTAAGGGTCGTCATAAGAAATACAAAGTAGTTGGAAAAGGCAAAACGAGCTAAAGTGGGTACTCATCAATATTAACAGCTTTACTATGGAAATTCACTTTGCGACTATCTCTGGGGGCAACCAGTTCCTACGAACAGAGAATCTCGTATTGATATATTCGGCACGAGAATCTGCTCATCAAAATAAATACCTACTGCAAAACAGAATAAATAGGTATTACTTACTGCAAAAGTATACTTATAATGAAACTGTTTTAATGTCTGTGGCAATTCAAATAAACTTATTCTATTCTATTCTAAACTGAAAGAAGATTTTCAGACATGTGAAATATAATTGATGGTTAAACAAACTTACCTTAATGAAGTTTGACCATAATTATACAAGACGTTGCTTCCGAAGATATTTATTTCAATTCACTAAGCAGCTCGCTCTGCTATGTACTAGGCATGACACAATTTTTAGAACCTAAGGATAAAATGACATATAATAAAATAAGTCCAAAATTTACATCCGACATTCGTCCCACCCCTATAACCGGCGGCGGCGCGGCGCCCTACTTCATTCCTTTAGAACAAAATTTCGAAATGTGGCGCTTGGGATATCGTAATATGTATTTAACATATTGATTGGGACGGGCGGGTTATAAATATCTTCGGAAGCAACGTCTTGTATAATTATGGTCAAACTTCATTAAGGTAAGTTTGTTTAACCATCAATTATACTACGACGTTGCTTCCTCGATATTTATTTCAATTCACTAAGCAGATGTTTAGAACCATTGCGAAATTTGCAAGATTTTTATTTTTATATCATTATAATAATATTAATTATTATTATTTTTTAATGTGAGCTATTAAAAATGGATCCTTAGATACTTTGATATAGGATGGTTAATTACATGAATAAATACAAATGTAGTTGTATCTACGATTATCTTCCATAAAGATATTAGATATAAATAAAAAAATAAATACGAAATTGGAGAAAAAAAAAATTCTTCGAATAGGCTATGTGATGCAATGCCATTACGGTTTTTTTCATTTTGTAATGCAAAATGGTGAAAAATATTAAAGCTTATCAACTACAATGTTTAAGTTCTGTAGGGTACAGACTTTGGTTGCTAGCCTTGATATTTTGGGAGAACAAGTAGTTAACCAGAAACAGATTAAAAGTTCTATGAGTATACCGTATGGGACAATAATTAACATAACCAGATTAACACTATAGTTTTTTCCTGTGAGACAGGATATTTTAACAGGCTTATTTGGGAATAAGATATGTTAACTTTAAAACGTAAATATTTACTAAGAGAGATGTGATGGATGAACATTTTTTAGTCTGCAATAGCAAACTCAACGCAGGCAGAGATGCTTGCTCAGAGTTAATTTTACGAATAGCGACTAGAATTTTTACTACCTATGTTAGAAAGCTTTATTGTATTGATTATGAACATATACTTCTAGATGGGTAATGTGTCGAGTTGAAAGGACACTATACTAATTTAGGATTCTTTCTATAAGTACTTGAGGAATATCATCATCTGACAAATATATTTTAGTTTGCAAGAGAAAAAACATCAATATGCAAATTTGAGGTCGGTACATTTCTGCTGAAATATACTGTTTATATAAACTACGCTGTTTTTATAGACTGTACTTAGCCGAATATATAGGTGAATCGGCCACAGTCATAGAGTATAAACTGTAGGTAGTATTAGGTACCTACCACAGTACGATGATTTCACTATAACTTTTGTTATGAGTACGTACTCGTATGCACGAGCCTTTAGTTAGAACTATTAACGAAAGACTGAATTCAACAAACGAAATTAAAGTGTACTTTCTGTACAAGCTTATTATGTTTCCAGTAACAAATACATATTATAAAGAAAATAGTTATGATGCTTAGTTTTCCGAAAGAAGAATCTAAAAGTTCTATAACGTATAGGCAAATGACATGTAATTACAAGAGAGTCTTTAATTGTGATTAGATTCTCGATAATAGATTGTTTCCTTGTGCCAAATGGTAACTTACTCACGCAAGTCGTTGCAGATGACCTTGGCTAGGAGTAATCTTCTATATATATATATAAATAAAAATGAATTGTTGTTCGTTAGTCTGATTAAAACTCGAGAACGGCTGGGCCGATTGAGCTGATTTTGGTTTTAAAATGTTTGTCGTAGTCCAGGGTAGGTCTAAACGTCAAACATTTAGGCGGTACGAAGTTCGCCGGGTCAGCTAGTTTGTAATAAATACAGTAGCTGTAGAAAAAATAAAGGTCCATATTAAACTACTATACAACTTTTTTTTTTTTTTTTTTTGTTATTGATCAAAAAATTCGCATC
The DNA here is from genome assembly GCA_018467065.1 of Ephestia elutella. Taxonomy (NCBI): domain Eukaryota; kingdom Metazoa; phylum Arthropoda; class Insecta; order Lepidoptera; family Pyralidae; genus Ephestia; species Ephestia elutella. The sequence continues at coordinate 72,158 of CM031575.1, forward strand.
CAAATCACTAAGATAGATATCTATAATTATGCATCCAGTTGTTAAAAATTTGTTAATAGAATGATGGGGATATTAGTACTAAAGATTCGAGTTTACGTAGAATATTCAACACATTTACGATCAGAAAAAAAACCCATTGCCATATTGGCTATTTGAATAAATCCCCATAAACAGAAACTAAAAAACAACATACTGAGTATCTAATATTGTTCAGTACTTGCTTGCTCAAGCTAGAGCTAAGGGCTAATGTCTAGTTCTTAAGAAACAAGTGCTTTGTTATCTTACTTTAATTTGCCCAAAAAAGAAAGCACTACTCTTACTGGCTTAAGGTACTTTTATTCCATTTATAAGGTGCTTTAGAGCGTTGCTGTTGTACAACTACAGTGAACGTAAAAGCCGGTTAATTGGATTGATAAGCTTGATCATATGTAAGTATTGAAATATAGTATGTAATAATAAGTAAGTACATAATCTCAGTTTGTAGTAGGTATCATTACTTATTGAATTTGGATGCAATCTGCAAAAAAATCAGTCAAGAAGCTGAATCTTTATGTATTATAATCTTTATGTATAAAACTTTATGTATGTGTTCTTTATGTATAAAGATACATGGGCAACTGTCAGTGAAGCGAGTTGCTAATTATAAAAAGATAAAGAGACTGGTATCGGATATTGACCCGATATTGGGTGATTCCGGAGTCACCCGGACTGACAATGAAGAAATTTCATTATACAAACTTTTAGGAGAAAATTGATCGCCTGAACAGTTTATTTAAAATACTGTCAAATTTGACGCCATACTCAATAGTGACATAAAGTTCCTGTTTTATATATGAAATATATAGGAAATAACTAATTGATCGATTGATCAGTCGATTTATTAAAAGTATTTAATAAATGTACCAGACGTGTATATTGTAAATTATCTAAATTATGTACATTTGGCGAATAATCATCTCGATTGATGAGTGGATTTCCTTTCCTCAGTTTACCGAACTCCGTTTCCCAACTTTCTCTTGAGCTCTATGTGTTAAACCCCAATGTTTAGATATTTGGTATGAGTACATACCTGTTATGATGACCAGCAATGGTCAGCGATTTTCATCAGTCCTGATGTTCAAACATTTATAACAACAGATACATACAGATAATCTGTCACTGCCAAGAGTTGTGAGACTCGAAGTCCGTGCTTAGCTGAAATGAACAGAGCTGAGTTAATAATGACAGTGCATGGTTATAACATCATTATAGTTCTAAGAACTTACGCAGCCAGAAAAAATAATACTTGACTGTATCAGTCTAGTAAAGTTTTGATAAGTATGAGATACTTAAAGGGTGTTCGAATTGTATAGATACACACTTTTGTTACATAGTTATCATCTAATAATATTACTATTTGCATAGTTATACTTCGGATAATAGTTTGTCTACGATAGCTTCGGAGTTCTATTGCGTAAATCTGGCTGATAATGTGTAGATTTGGCCACAATCGCATTGTAGTTCTGTATATGCTAATATAAGTGTGTATAAAATAAATAAGTAAGAAAAAATACTTTATAAACCAGGCTACGATCGCGTCGTAGTTCTAATGGGTAATAATGTGTATACCTGACTACAATCGCGTTGTAGTTACATAAGGTAATAATCATCATCATCATCTCGAGTCGAAATGGCAAAAATTAGACTAATTCAAATTTCATAATAATGTGCACACGTGACTACAATCGCATTGTAGTTCTATATGTGCTATTATATAGGTGTAGAATATAAACTAGACTACGATTATATCGTAGTTATATTGGGTAATACTTAGCGCGAAGATTTTGTAGTTAAGCCTCTTGATTGGGCCCATTTTGCGTAAGGAGACTGGGCAGCTGCATATCTTCTGCATTGTTGTTGTTCTTCTATCGGACTATATGTGCTTGACTATAGTCGCTCTGATTACAATCGCATTGTAATTCTAACCCCGTCTACAATCGCATTGTAATTCTGTATGTGCTTGACTATAGTGTAAAACCCTGATTACAATCGCATTGTAATTCTAAGGGTAAATGTGTATCCCTGACTACAATCGCGTTGTAGTTCTATTGGGCAGTGCACACGTGACTACAATCGCATTGTAGTTCTATATGTGCATAGCACAGTCCACACGTAGATCACTCGTAGTCCACCCGTAGATCACTCGTAGTCCACCCGTAGATCACCCGTAGTCCACCCGTAGATCGCCTGTAGACTCCTCGTTGACTACCCGTAGACCAACCGCCATCATCATAGCTATTTTAATGTCCCCAATATTGGGGCACTGTCCTTCCCATGGATGGGTAAGGAGGATTAGGGCACCAAGTGGGCCCAATGGGGTTTGATGGGTTTTTAAGACTGTGAATACAGCTGAGACAGACCCATCCAGTGACTAACGAAGTAACGTTAAAATCGAAAAAAAAAATCAAATGCGTACAAAATAGGTACGTACGTTTTTATCACAATAAACAATTAAGCAATTGACGTAACGGATAAAGGTTTACTTTTAAATGTTGCAATGATGATAGCTTATGCTTGGCTAAAATCTTGTTTACACAATTATTCCAGGGTCTTCAGTATAGAATTGGACCCAGACTTATTGCGAATCTAAATTCTGAACATACCTACTTGTTATATCGTAGTTCAATATGATTAATCTTTCACCAACAAATAACCCAATTGGGCTTTGCGTTTAACTTTTAACGACGGACAGATCAATCAAGAAATAAGAAGAAAATTATCAATACATATGTAGATTCGTGATTTTGCCACGAAAAAATGTTTTTACAAATGTAAAACTTAAACATGTGACGTATATTATGGTTACGATTCATGTAAAATCGCAACTCAGGACGCGATATACTATTCGCGATATTGTATTATGCAACATCATGCACAGACAATTCCAAGATAAAAGGAAGGTAGGTGCATAGTTGGGTCAGCGGAGAAAAAATAATCAATTGGTCTAACGACCGTTGTTTGTTGAGTTTATGATTAAATGTTATCAAAGTACCCGCAGGGGCACACAGGTGTGATGTAAAATCACGGTTACGTACGAGTAATAGTAGCCAATGCAACATAAATACGTAGTTATCTAACATTTTGTTAGGCATTATAACTTTTTCAAAGTATCGTTAATATTCAAACCAGATATTCAGGTAATGAAAAAATACTTACATTTTTTGTTGTTTACGATTGTAATGAATTTAAAGTACGTCATTTTCCACTGACACTGAAGTTATAAATTAATTTTAAGATATTCCAGATACTTGGAATATAAAGAAAATAAAAATATTGTTGTAGTGTGTGTGTTGCCATGCCCGCACACAAAAAGCGAATGAAGTAGGGCGCCGCGCCGCCGCCGGTTATAGGGGTGGGACGAATGTCGGATGTAAATTTTGGACTTATTTTATTATATGTCATTTTATCCTTAGGTTCTAAAAATTGTGTCATGCCTAGTACATAGCAGAGCGAGCTGCTTAGTGAATTGAAATAAATATCGAGGAAGCAACGTCGTAGTATAATACGAATTATAGCTGATATGTAACACGATTTTGTCTGTTTAAATATAGATGGATATATATGTTGGAGTGTTACTAAATGTCATGATCTGTCCCCATCTATGACAGACCACATTCCATAGATGTTACGATGAGGTGTATGGACAAAATGATTGCTGTAAAAAAGCTGCAATTTGTGCAAAGTTGCGAAGGAAACCGCAGAATTGCATCGCGAGCGCAGATTGCACGTCGTCGGCTGAAATAGCGGTCGGCACACGATGGGCCATTGTCAATTGTATACGTACTGACAACCACGTTCAAAAGACATTATGTACTAAAAAATAAATCTTTTTAAATAAAGGTGAAAATAGCGAAAGGAACAGGAATATTTGCATATAGGCGTTTGACAATGTTGTGTATGTAATGCAATGTTGTTGACAGAGCAGTTATTTGATTTGTATGACTTGTAAAGTATCTTCTTTCAAACTATAACGTTCTCTTTCGAGTGACTACTCATGTCAGTTTCCTCAGCTAAATCGGACATGTCGTCTCTATTCCTGCGCGCTCGACTTATGTTACTATGTATCAAATGTCAAGAGACTGCGCGCGCTGCTCCCAAGGCACGTCTTCCATCGAGCGTTGCCCTAAAGGCAACTCTCAACACATTCTCCACCTAAAGTTCTGTGTTATAAGTATCATTTTTAAGTAATTTCGCTTTGAGGATGTGCTACAGATGTTTTGCGCATTAAGAAAACATGAATTACTAGTTCAATAGGAGTGGACGAGTGACCCCTGAAGGTGCCGTGCTCGAGACAGACCTACGTCTAAAATTGTCATTCAAATGGACTTCTTATCAGCAAGGAATTCTGATTGACCAACCCCGATAAGGGAGTTTGAAATATATAAAGGTTTCGCAAAAATATATATTTAATAACACTGAAGATTGTATTATCTATCGGTCGGTGACTTTTCGTGAAATCGAATTACAAATTTGATTTCACAGAGATAATGAACATTGAATTACAATCTTTATTGTTGGAAGGACAAGTTCCGAAATTACCTTGATAAGCAAGCTGCGATCATCATCATCAGCGGTGAGTCAGTGCCATCTTCAAAATGAAGTTTGGAAGTCAGCATGCTATCATGTTGTATAAAGCTGCGATAGCAATTAGAAACTTGTATAAGCATATTTAAGCATACTTCAATGTGCTTATACATACATGTATTTAAATACATACTTATATATCAATTAATATATGGCGCCTATTATTAAGATCAAATTAATGTGATAAAGAGTTTTTACAGAAAACATTTTTTTATAGAAAAATGAACTTTTAAAGCTCTTACTTATATATTTGTAAAATAAATAAGACCCACCCACAACGTGGAGTAAAATTTTAATAGATCGTTGGATTGACATCGACAGTAATCGACACGCCTAGAAGAAGAAGCGTAGAATGTCATTCGCAGTAACGTTATGGACGTAACTTTATTTTTCAAAAAAAATTTATATTGTTTGATTTACGCTGTAAGATTCCAAGATTTTTCAGACAGGTCGCAACTTTTATACCTATTAACTTCTTACGAGTTCATAATTTCAGATCCAGAAAAACAAATATCCAATCTGTTTCAACGCGTGTGAAAAAATGTACGTATCACACATAGTCGTGCGTGTAGTGTAGTGATGCAGCCTAACGATAATAATATTAGTAGTTACTAGATTAATCGAAGCACATTTAAATGATTTATTACCACCATTTGGCAAGTATCACTGTTGATTGAGACATCCTTTTAACTGATGTATTTAAAACAACACGCGTTTTATCATCTGGACTCGTCATTACAAATGACATGATTTTCATGTTTATATTAGTCAGTATTGTCATTGTTATACTTTGTTGTACCCATCAATTGTTTTCTCAAAAAGTATTTCGCTTTTTCTTCTTTGTTATGTTGAAGTTTGTTTATATCTATATAATGAGCATTTATAACTTGCATTTGTTGACAAAGGCCTCAAACACTTGAAGAATTAATAATGATTACTAGAATAATTCCAATATTTGAACATTCAAAAGAATCTTACTCATAAAAAAATTATCTCTTGAAAAATGCAGACTTTATTTCCCTGTAAAATTTCCTCACGGAAATGATTGTGGTATGGTAGACGAGGACTTTCTCAAAGCTTATAGATTACTCTTCTTAGTTTCTTCACAAACCGCGACTCAGAACCACATAATGATCCACGTTTCTGTCATCAGTTCATTCCAGCTAGAAATTATGAAAGTACAGCCGTGGCCCGTTGATTTTCTTTTCGCCTGCGGCGTGTCGTACAAACGTCCCAGTAGTTAGTTAATGCCCGCTAATTGGCAATTCGAGCGCGCAGTCACGGTCCCCGCGGAGAATCGACTTAACTATACGAATACACACAATTTGGGGGATACTAACACTTAAACCAATGGATATAAGGAGTGTGTGCCGGTAAATGAAGAGCATATTGTAATGGCTTCCTTGGCAAATGACGCGCTTCGTCACGAGCGAGTGACAGGCATGTCTTTGACGCAGCCTGGGCATAATACGTTTCGACACAATACACCACTTGAACGCGAACGAGGGGGGTGAAAGAGGGAGGGGTAACCACAAAATAGATGCACGCAAGAGGACCCCATTAGCAGGCATCCGCTGTGCTCCCAAAGCCGTAGAGTATATAGTTGTATGGGTAGCATTCGGTTCATTTGATCCACTTGTTATTATCATCTTCTTGTCGAGCTAAAAAGGCTATTTATATTATTTTTCGAAAATAAACCATGAAAATTTTCGACCCTGAAATTTTGTCCTTAATTCAACCCATATGTGCAGAGCAACTACGCTCTGCTGCCAGAAAATGTGGCAGAGAGAATCCGGACAAACGAAGCGGCGGGAAGAATTCTGTACCGGAACTTTACCGGGAAAAAATCTACCGGTAAAATTAAGTACCGGGAAAAAATCTCCACGCGACACCACGCTTGTCCGACTAGAATCTAACTTAAGCTATACGCAGTCTGCTACCACCGTAGCTTATGAAGGGAGCTACAGGGCCCTATATGATAACCTAACCTATAAATTAAATACAATTGAACACTTACCAAATTAAATCTTCTTTCTCTTCGGATCCAAACTTGAGTGTCTTCGGGAAGGGGGAATTCCTAATCACCCTACCTAACCCTTGAGATCTCAATTCCCCATAACAACTAAATAGATTTCTTCCCGTAGTTTCACTCGGGAACAGCCAGATGTGAACAGCCAGCCACGTTTCACCTATCACAAGAAAAAGTCACAATAACAGAGTTTTTCACAAACACAAATTCAATAGTTATTTAACAAACAGGAGATTCACAATTATCACTCAAACTAAACAACAAGCAAAAGACGCGAGACCGCTCCGCGTATTAAAATCAAACCGATATCGCCCTGGACAATGCAATGGCGACCGTCCGCGAGCCATCCACGCTAGCAGTGTGAGAACCCCAAAACGCCTGGCGGCGATAACAGGAAACGCCTGCGTTTAGTTTTACCCAATATATTACAAACATCCCCCCGTCCCGGTCTGAGAAGCAGACCGCTAGCTTACTCTACGGGAAGGCGGGCGAGAGAGGTCACACCTCTCCTTAAAATCGAACCGTCGACCAACACCTCAGCCACACGCGGAGTGCCATCTCCGCCAAGAATCAAACGTAATATGCGAGCTCGTCGCCAAAGCAATGAGGGCAAATTTGCCTCTTTTAACAATACTAAATCACCCTCCCTGGGAGGCTCAGTCCTGTCTGTCCACTTCACTCTTTGCTGCAGCAAATGCAAATATTCAAGCTGACCAGCGACGCCAAAAGTCCTGGCTCATTTGCTGCAACATTTGAAAACGCGACAACCGATATACGCGTTCATCCTTCCACGGGTATTCGGGCAGGGCATTCAACGGCTCCTCCCACCAAAAAATGACCAGGGGTGAGAGCTTCCAAGTCATTTGGATCTGGAGATAGCGGACAGAGAGGACGAGAGTTGAGGACCGCCTCAACTTTACAAAACACTGTGGCCAGCTCTTCAAAAGTTAGAGCCGTTTCTCCGATAATGCGGCGGAGGTGGGTCTTTGCGGATTTCACAGCCGCTTCAAAAATCCCTCCCCAAGGGGGGCAACTTGGGGGACTAAACTTCCAGGTTATTCCCCTTTGGGCAGCAATTTGACTTAAACTAGTACAATTTTTATCAATAAACACAGAAACATCCTTAAGATAATTTACAGTTCCCTTATAGTTTGTGCCATTATCAGACCTAATAAGGGAAGGTAGACCTCGACGCGAAACAAAGCGATCCAACGCGGCGACGAAGGCCTCCGTAGTCAGAGCTGATACCACCTCCAAATGGACAGCCTTGGTGGCCAAACAAACAAATACACACAAATAGCCCTTCACAATACGGGCATTACGAAAGGGAGAAGCCTTGATCGAAAAGGGACCGGCAAAATCGGTTCCAACGCCGTCAAACGGTCTCGAAGGTCGGATTCGATCAGCGGGCAAATCACCCATCTGTGGTTGCATCGTGGATGCCTTCAACCTATAACATGCAATACATCGAAACAGGACACTACGGATTGCTCTTCGGGCTGACAAAATCCAAAACTCGCGTTGCAAAATAGCCAACAAAGCATTGCACCCAGCATGGGCGTTACGAATGTGTCGATCAGACACCAAAAGCTGCACCAAGGGTCCGCCCTTGGGCAACAACAGAGGATGGCGAGTCTCATATGGAAGATCCGCCTTCCGGAGCCTGCCTCCAACCCGAAGAAGCCCATCCGAGTCGATGTACGGGTTCAAACGAGCGACCGCGCCCTTCAACTTAGCGCGTGCGTCGCGCAAGATACGAAGCTCTGACTCAAACCGTCCGGTCTGCACGACACGGACCCAATGCAACAATGCGCTCCGGCGCTCTTCTGCACCTGCAATCGGCTCCAACCGCTTTGCCTGTGGGTTTCTACAATTATGTATGAAACGCTTAATCCAACTGGTAACACCCAGAAGCTTATCCAAGCTGCTATACCGAGCAAGTAGCCAATCCGGCTCCGACGTCGTCTCAGCGACTACAGCATGTACACGGAGCCCAGTCAAACTCAAAGAAGTAACATCTGTCTGACAGACAGGCCAAGAAGTTTCTGATCCCATCAGCCACTCTGGGCCCCACCAGAGCGGGTGTGACACCAATTCTGGTGCCGTACAACCTCGGGAAGCACAGTCCGCTGGGTTAAGCTCTCCCGGCACATGTCTCCATGTTATATCAATTCCGATATTCTGGATTTGGGAAACCCGATTTCCCACAAAAACCTCCAAGGTATGTGGGGCCGCGCGCAACCATGCAAGCGCGACCTGGCTATCCGACCAGGCGAAGATGTCCCGTATCTCGACCGTGGCCGCCAGCTCACATGCAACGTGATGCAACAATTTAGAGAGAAGGTGAGCTCCACTCAACTCAAGCTTGGGAATAGTCAGCCTAGTCCTGATGGGGGCGACCTTGCTCTTCCCTAACAAAAGCGAGACATTGACCCGGCCATCGGCGTCAACTGTCCGCATATAGACTGACGCGGCGTAGCCTCGCTCCGACGCGTCACAAAAGCCATGCAGGCTGGCTCGATATTTCCCGGGGGCAATATTCGACGAGGCAAGGCAATCCGATTGACTTCCTTAATCGATGAAAACAACTCGAGCCAATCATCCAATGGAGAGCCAAACAGCGGCTCGTCCCACGAGACGCCCAAAGTCCAAAGTCTCTGAAGAAGACACTTTGCAGAGAATATCACTGGACTGATCCAACCGCTTGGATCAAACATACGGGCTATTACGGACAACACCGTTCTCTTAGTCCAGACCTTTGGTATTTCCAAGTCCACTTGGAATGTAAAAATATCGGTTAGCGGCTGGTACTGCATGCCCAGCACCGCTATCCTGTTGGGATCATCCACATCCTCAAACAGGTGAGGGTTCTGTTGGTGATCCTCCGGGATCCCTTCTAGAACTTTAGGCTCATTAGACAACCACTTACGTAGCTCGTAGCCACCTGTCTTCAATATTTCAATCAATTCGTCCCGCAGTAGGAGGGCCTCCTCAATACTTTGGGCTCCGGTGCACACGTCATCAACATACAAGTCACGTGACAGCACGGAAGCCCCACGGGGAAAGCGGATCCGTTCCCGCTCTGCCAATTCAAGCAATGATCTGATGGCGATATAGGGACTAGATTTCAAACCATACGTGTTTGTGTTGAGTTCATACACCGTCACAGGATCCTCAGGGCGCTCACGCCAGAGTATCAACTGGAATCGCCTGTCCTCAGGATGTATGACTGTCTGGCGGAACATCATCCGGATGTCCGCTCCAAAAACCACTTGATGTCTTCTAAAGTTCAAGATGATGTCAATTATGTCCCTATGCAATTTGGGACCCGAATGCAAACACAGATTCAACGAAACCCCGTTCGAAGTGGGTGCGGACCCATCAAAGACAGTCCGCAACTTACCCGTTGAGGCCTTCACCACCGCGTGGTGGGGCAAAAAATAATGCTCAGTTGAGCTCCAATCAACTCGAGCCGGAGACATGTGACCCAAATCCTCGTACTCGCGCATAAATTCAATATATTTATCGCGAAGTACGTGGTCACGCTGCATACGTCGCTCCATGGACAGCAGTCGTTTCTCCGCAAGCGCCCTACTTTGCCCTAGGCTAGGACGAGAGGCAACAAAGGGTAACCTAGTTACAAACCGACCGGAGGGCAACCTCTCCGTGGTCGATCGAAAGAGGGCTTCGCACTCAGCGTGTTCCGGATCCATCCTGGAACTCATAGGTGGCTCCTCCACCTCCCAAAACCTTTGCATGGTCTTGGCCAAGGACGCAGATGCGACAACCGGTGGCTCCTCCGCGGTGCCATTATCAAACACAGGGCCCATCAGGGCAAAACCAAAAATCGTAGACACTGCCATCAGTGAAGACGAACCCAGAGCCTTCTGTGTACCCAACAAAATCCAACCCAATACGTCCGAGCCCAGGAGCAAGTCCACTGGGCCGGGATGAAAGACAAAGGGGTCGGCCAAATCCAGACCCGAAACCAAAGACAACACACCCGGCGGTATGTCTGTCGAGGGGTGCCAACCCGCAATGGTATCCATTACCATAGCCGAAGTCGTGATCCTCATTGTGGAGGACTTCAGCGAAGAAAAGGTGACAAGTGTCTGGCCCGTCAGACACTTCACTTGTATGCCACCAACTCCAAGAAGTGGCACAGGCGAGTCTTCCACGACTAAACCTAACTGGCGTGCCACTCGAGTGGTAACCAAACTGCTTTGAGCCCCTGAGTCCAACAGAGCTCTCAAATTAATGGCTTCCCCCCCACGACCCCATACGCGGACCACCGCGGTAGGGAGCAGAACCGTCCGCGGCTCTGTCCCAGCAAGGGAGCAAGCTAGTTACGGGCTCCCCACTCTCTCCAAACCAGGGGGGCGCCACTGACCCGGATAGTATGGCGGGCGAGTGCACATCCCCATCTGAGGGGGGGCAGAACCCGCGGCCCGGCCATACATATGGTACGGCGGGTGGTACTCCAGCCGTGGGTACTCGTGCAGCGGCGGAGAAAACCGCTGCGGCTGCATGTGTTGGGCATTGGTAACCCGCGTGGAGGGGGGTGTCCCCACTCTCACGTCCGATTTAGGGCCCCCGCCCATGGGGGCCCTATCCGGGGCCTGGCCAGCTACATACTGGCCATGACCTTGGGGCGCGTGGTCCCGGTCCGCCAAGACCCGCGCAGGTACGCGACCCCCCTCCCGAGGGGGGGTGCGACGAGCGAAGCCGCGTCCTCCGTCCGATGGTGGAGGGCTTCGCGCAGGAGCGCCCCCGCCCATAGGGGACCCCTGCCTCAACAACCGGGGGCCATCCCCGTTCCGGTTCATGCAGAGCATCACGTGGTGCAGCCCACGGCATGCACTGCATGGTATGGCTCTGGGACAGTCACGTGCATAGTGACTGCCCAAACAGTAAAAGCAAAGTTCATGCCGCCTTGCCATGCGGCGCCGATCTTGTACTGGCAGTCTCTGCCAGTCCCTGCATTGCAGCAGGCTGTGGCCCATCCGGCCACATTGCAGGCAGTCCGCGTCCCCCGCGACTGCTGCCGTGTGTGCAACCCGCACACCAGCTCCACGCGGTGGCGGTTGCCGTCCCTGTTGGGGCCTACGTTCAGGCGCTCTGGATGGCGCTGAGTCCGTCATGGTATTCTCAGCCGCCCGTGCCTCAAACTCCAAAAACTTCACCAAGTCAGTGAATGTTGGTAGGGTGGTGCTATCCCGTTCCGCATTCTCGCGCTCAAATCGCGAGCGGATGTCATTGGGTAATTTGCCCAATACAATGTGCACCAGCAAAAAGGACCATTGGTCCACCGGCAGCCCCAGTGTGCGGAGCGCGTTACAGGCCACTGTAACGGGCGTGAGCAACTGCAGGCGCAACTGTGCCCTGTTGGCCACCTTGGGCAGGGCCATCAACTGTGCGGCGTGCGCATCCGCTAACAAACGTAAGTTTTGGTAGCGGGAGTTCAATAACTCCCAAGCCGTATCGTACTGGTCGTCCTCCACCCGGAGGTGCTGGATGAGCGACCGCGCTTCATCCTCAAGAGTGGAGAGGAGGTAGGCCATCTTCTGGGCCTTCGACAAATCCTGTCGTGCTACGACCAGGGACTCAAACATATTTTTATATGCTACCCACTCCTCCATCCTACCCCCAAAGTGGGACAGCTGAAGGGTGGGGAGCCGACCAGTAACCGCTGGTCCTTCCTGTCTAACAGGTGTGCGAGGGGCTGGTCCGCCAGCCTGTCTCGCCCTTATTGCGGTCACCGCCTCCGCGATATCATCGTGCAGACTCAGGATCTGGTCCATGTCCGCCATGTGACCTGCGTAGACCTCCGGGGCAAGTTCGGCTTCGGTAAGCACCACCATGGCCGCTTCCGCGCTAATCAATCGTGAGTGGAGGTGATCCGCTCTTAGCAGTATGGCGCCCTCCCTGTCCTTCCGGGACAGGAGTCCTCCGGCCGTCACAAACCATCTCAATTCGTTGGCGAGTGTCGCCCTAGCATTGGAGACCTTCGCCATCGCGTCAAGTCACAAACAAAAAACAAATAGGAAAAAAAAATAAAAAAGGTAAATAAAAAACAAAATCAAGCAACAACACGAAAACCGCGGTAGGTATGAGAATGGCACAAACCCGGAACGCACGGTACAAACCGCAAACAAATACAAAAAAGGTTACAAATATTCTTATACAAATAAACTAAGAAAAATCTAATAATTTTTACAAACAATTAATTATTTTTTACAAACGAACAAATAGAGGGTAGATAAACTACGCTCTGCTACCAGAAAAGTGTGCAGAGCAACTACGCTCTGCTGCCAGAAAATGTGCAGAGCAACTACGCTCTGCTGCCAGAAAATGTGGCAGAGAGAATCCGGACAAACGAAGCGGCGGGAAGAATTCTGTACCGGAACTTTACCGGGAAAAAATCTACCGGTAAAATTAAGTACCGGGAAAAAATCTCCACGCGACACCACGCTTGTCCGACTAGAATCTAACTTAAGCTATACGCAGTCTGCTACCACCGTAGCTTATGAAGGGAGCTACAGGGCCCTATATGATAACCTAACCTATAAATTAAATACAATTGAACACTTACCAAATTAAATCTTCTTTCTCTTCGGATCCAAACTTGAGTGTCTTCGGGAAGGGGGAATTCCTAATCACCCTACCTAACCCTTGAGATCTCAATTCCCCATAACAACTAAATAGATTTCTTCCCGTAGTTTCCCTCGGGAACAGCCAGATGTGAACAGCCAGCCACGTTTCACCTCTCACAAGAAAAAGTCACAATAACAGAGTTTTTCACAAACACAAATTCAATAGTTATTTAACAAACAGGAGATTCACAATTATCACTCAAACTAAACAACAAGCAAAAGACGCGAGACCGCTCCGCGTATTAAAATCAAACCGATATCGCCCTGGACAATGCAATGGCGACCGTCCGCGAGCCATCCACGCTAGCAGTGTGAGAACCCCAAAACGCCTGGCGGCGATAACAGGAAACGCCTGCGTTTAGTTTTACCCAATATATTACAAACACCATATGTTTTTGCTCTATCCTCTCGACGTATTTAGTCTCTGCTTTAACTTTGTATATTTAATATACCTATATAAGGTAACTGTTTGGAGATGATTTAGCAATAACAACAATAATGTCATCAATAATAAACCAATGTCGATCGACCATATCAGGCGAAAATGTAAACGTTGTACAATTTATCCAACCATAAAATAGACAAGGTGCACAATTCATCCTTTCCGGTGTTGTGTCACATGATCCACTTTTGTGTAAGTAAGTCTACAATTTTCCCAAAGTTTGTTATTACGTTTATAACTAATTCCTTGCTCGTGTACCTTTTTATTCTGCTTCGTGTTGCTTTACGCATGAAGATGCGTAAATACATGGTAACAATTTGTCAAATTACGCCCACAGTCTTTATTTATTCAATCAATCAACTCCTTGATTGCTGTCATTCTCCTAACACAAGCAGTTCTAGAGAGGTCATCTTTTCAATCTTCTCTCTTTCTTGTCGAGTAATTTGACAACTATCGCCCTCTAGCGGCGGCGGTAGACACACTTGTGAAGCTTGTGTGCAGATTTTCTCTCGATGTTTACCTTTACCGGAAGCAAGAGGTTGTCGATGAAAATTAAATTATCGTACATGAGGATGTCAATGATCGAAATCCTTGGAGGCCTTTGTCCAGCAGTGGACGTCTTTTGGTTGAGAGAGATACATCAGGATTTCGGCCGCGCCTGGGATTCAAACATGCGACTTTCAGACTGACTCACCATTAATTCAATAAAATCTTTTATAAAACGTTGAATTTGTAGTCATTAGAGTAAGATTAACTTGAATCTTAATATTAAAAAATCTGGTTTTGCCACTCTTGCTGTCTAGATAAACGACGCGTCTACTCGTATCTAGTTTGAAGAATGTCTACAATCGATTCCAGATAAACCCCGACCCGCACACAAGCCCACGCGCTGTAGATACAGATACCAAATTCAGCGAAGACAACTTGAGACTTCGGACGTGAGAGGCTTCCTCGGAAACTTGCGAGTTTGTTTTATCTGACAAGGACAGATGAAAGGCTTTCAAACAACACGGTAATACCCACCTCGACATTTCTCGCTATTTGTAGACTCACAAGCTATGTCTTTGGATTTCGTTGTTATTTATTTTTCGAAATATGTACTTTGATCTCATTAGCAAAAATATAAAGACGTATTTGGTGCCTTTGGTTCATTCATCAAATTACATCAGATTACGTTTCATTTTTTTTTTTATAAAGTAAAAACCACTTAATTTGTATCCAGCCAGACATGCTTTAGAAGCCAATAATTATCCGAAATAAATTAAGACGGACCCGGACGGTACCCTTTTCTTCTAAATCCGTGATTAGTTTCATTCCTGATTTTAATATAAATGTGTGTACTACTTTCGCTCCAGGCAAACCCAAAAAAACAGACAGGTACTCATTCCCAGAGCTGAGCTGAATGTGTAATACAGATCACAGTTCACAGCTGCTGGCACAGAATGACAACTAGTTTCCGTTACTTCCTGTAGTGTTTTAACTAAATTGTGAGAATCAACATATTATGGTATACATTCTATGTAAGAAGTAGAATTATTATTAGGTAGATAGGTATATGAACAAAGCGGTATAGGTACATATGTAATTCCTCAAGATATAATTTTGTTGAATTGCAATTTCCGATTCTTAAATAATGCATATTGATCAGATTAAAGGTAAAACCATGAGACGCTGTAAAAAAAAACATAGCAATCGTAATGACTTGGCTAATAACATTTGTGTTTTTATTTATTCTAGCCCTTCTGTGCCCTGGACTAGATAACTTGAGACACGTCAATGAAATTGATACAGCAGCACAATGTGATTCTTGAACACTCTGTTTCTCAAAGATATAAATCGTTTCCTATAACTTATTTATCTTAGATTCAACTCCAAGATAACTCTTAGCAAAAGAATCTGTAAAATAGATAAGATCTTTATCTAAACATGTTACCTTATCAACAAGTTCAGTTACTCCGTTTACTTCGTAACTGATACTGATGTAGGTAAATACCTCGGATCAAGGCCGAGCCGCTGATTAATCAAGTGGTTCCAGTAATGCTTGTAATTTATGGCAATACATATACATAATAACCGCTTTGACTAATGATGTACATGTAACTCAACGTGAGCCCTGTCTGAAGAGCGTAATCATATTTATTGTAGCTAATGATGTTCGTAGAAATAGAGAGCGCAATGACCACGTAATTATTGTTTTTTCTCTATAATCATGATCAATAGCTTAAAACATGTTAGTACAGAAGGATCGCGTAAAAATCGGCGTTTACCTGATGACCAAGTTTGTTATTTTCTTCTAGATTGTTAAGTTCTGCATGTGCCTGCGTATTAATCGCACAACCCGGAAAACTACGTACCTAACAGATCTGGCAATCCTATGTTATTTGACAAGATAAAGAAAGTAATATGTTTGAAAAATAATAATACGCGTGCACATTCAATAATAAGAATTTTCTCTCTTGATGATGAAAAACTAACATGTCTATTAAAACGTTTCATCTGTGAACGATCAGATCTCACATCTCACGAACATAACATTCATCCAGTGTGTGTTCCCGCAACTCTAGCCATATGGCATTCGTCAGGGCAGAACTGCAGCCGTTTGTGCTTGTGGCTGAAAAAACAACACAAATCGCTTACAGGCAAAAGATGCGGTATTCTCAAGACTAGATCCTCGTTTACATAGTGTAAAATGTGCTTTATTTTGATTCTGCTAATTACTTACGAAGCTTAGTCAATATCTCTTTTACGATTTAAACATCTGCTAGGTTAGATTCATAATCATGATCACAAATCTATTGTAAGAACCAGGCATGTTATTAATCAAGCAGACGTATCCAGATGTCGATACCTACATATACAGTACAGACATAAGTCTTTGTTGCCTAGTGTAGAACGTATTCCTAACAGCGTTGCTCGTGTTTCTGACATCGACTACCATCAGTCTGCAGCAGCCCACGCTTGTCCACGCCCACTGGTGGACATGTGCGCACGACACCGCGATACGTGGTCATGAACACATCACACTAAGGGCCTCAGGCCCACTCGCTCCTTGATTTTCATCTCTTTTACTAATATTTAGTAGTACAATAAAGATATTACAAACAAACAAAAATATTATTTTTGTCGATTAATTTTTCAGTATAATTATAATTCCCGAATTTCCCACGGGAGCTAAGCCGCATAGCACTGCTAGTAAGTAAATTTACCTTATTTTTGAAATGCCAAGCTATTGTACTCGTACACGCTAACATCTACAGAAACAGGCTGATTGATGATGGGGTCATCTCGACAAGAAAATTTCAAATTAAGTTGTAAGTACTTAATACTTATGAATAAAAATAATGAATTGAAATATTTGAATAAATAATAAATTCACAGTAAGTTGGTATTTCAGCAATTTGATGAAATTCGTTGGAAGCTTTACCACCTATTCACATTAAAACTAATTAAAATCATTTTAATATTAATGAGAGCTTTTAGAAATCATATTAAACTCATTAAAAATCCATAAAAATGAATAAATTAGCATGGAAGAAATATTACGTCAAAGATTTTTGTTTTTTAGACTACGAAGATAAGTTATAAAAACAGATAGGTACTTTTTTATTTTCCTTATTCTCTATGGATGAATTCAGCATTATTTTAATAATATATAGGTACTTACACTATTCGATGCGAATGTGTGTTTGTTTGAGTTATAAAAGGTAAATGATAGGATGATACGAAACGGTATCGAAAAAAAGTTTGATTTTCTGCTATCTATTAGCAAAATTCATTCAAAATTCACTTCATATTTAATTCTTCAATCCTTTCTGCCATTTGTTAAACTTCCTGCTATGACCAATTAAGAGCAGTACGAATTGGATAAGTATGCCCATAACAATTTATTCATTACTGTTATTACCAAAATCCTCAATCACTCGAGTATATTATCCGTGAAAATGGCAAGGCAACTTTCAAAATTCGGTTTTTGGTCAGGTCCGTGAAGAGTACGTGCGTTCTGAATTCGGCAGACCAAACGGCTGCGTCAGAAATGGGCCGACCAAAACTGGACTTTCCCATAACGTAGTTTCAGCCCAATTGTTTCAAACAGGGATGGCATTGGCACTGTCGTCGTAGGCCTTATTCAGTCCTGTATCGGCCGGGCCGTGCCCATCTCTGATACGACCACTATACTTGGTCTAATTGGAGGAGCGCCTTACTGGGGCTTCCTGCTCGGTAATTGGCACAATTTTCGTGTGCGCAATGCGGTCCTGCGCACGGAATGAATGCCACCCGCTCTGCGGCTAGATGTGCCCGCGCAGGCAACGGATTCATGTAACAAATATGGCAAATAAACATTTTTTTTTAAATTACATTTTAGTAAGTTAAAGTTTTTGCTGACAGTGAATGAAACGCATCACAATTAAATCAAATAAATAATTAAGTAAACATAATTTTACGGGCCCCATTTTAATCAAATTATAGTATAATGAGAATCTAAATTACAATTATTCTTCAAGTTAGAGTTATAGAACAGCCGGAACGACCACTGCTGAGAAGAAACGTAGAAAAACTCATTACACAGTCAATGTGCCGGAATGTTTTTGATAATAAAATTTATAACTGCTATAAAACTAATAAAAAAAAACTAATCAAATCTATGTTTTCTTATCTGAATTATTCTTCGAGTTAAAAGTTTTATAACATAATATAATGTGTGTGATGATTTTTAAAGGGTGGCAAATGAGCAGAGCAAGCGGGTTACCTCATAGTAAGCGATCACCGCTGCTACTACTGCAACACCAGGGGTATCACAAAAGTGTTGCCGGCCTTTCAAGAAGATGAAGATTAAGTTATATATGGAATCTACAGTTTGTCGAGCCTCACATGAGTCAAAGACTTCGTTCATTAATCTGTCAGATAACAAGTGCCGTAGATAAGCTGACAGACACACTACAGTATCATCTCCGCTATTCAGCGCACATGTTGTTACGACCTAGATCTTTTTACTTTTAGGGTTCTATACGATGTCAGAAATGAAGAAACCCAAGAGTAACTTTAAATAAAAAAAGTGATCCTATAAGGGTAAAGTTACTTTCATTTGAGGAACCCCTAAAAATCGACTAACGTTTAGGATGGAAGTCTTTAGTTAACGCATCAAAAACTTTATAAAATGGTAAAGGTAAGGTAGTACTCGTACTTACCGCTTTTAAAGCAGTGGCAAAAGTATAAAAAGATTTAAAAATCCGGTCGTGCGAGTCCAACTCGCTCATGGAGGGTTCCGTGCACGCAAACACAAAGCATCTCAGTATTGCTTATACTAAAAGACCAACTAAGTAGTTTAAAAAAACAAACATTTCAGTTCGATCCCTAAACACGATTCTACAGACTCTTATGGTTAAACGAATACAACACATTTTAGCAACAGATGAACCCTAATTATTTTATGACACAAATAAGTAAGATGATGTTTCGTCAGATGGTGTGTCTGTCTATAAATAAAAAAATACTCACTCGGGCTAAGTATCTATGGGAAAATCGGATGCAGTCACCAGCTCTCGGCCTCCAAAGACTTAAGTGGCTTTTGAGAACAACTGTCGGGGTGTAGACAAGTGGTCTTAATATCGCTGTGACGCATATGGAAGCTTAGGAAGTTTATTGTGGAATGTTATTTGTTTTATAAGAACACAGAAATTATAAAATTCTTCCGCAATACCTATCCAATATAGGCATATACAACAATAACAATATGAGTTTTAAGACGAGGCTGTCTTAAAGATCATATTGCTTTGTGGCTGCACTTTTGCAGCTGACTGTACCTAATTTTCAGCGTGTGTTAACTTTACTATATTTGGTGATACATTGTGAATTCTGACAATGATAGTTTATCGAAATCTCTTCAATTACATCAGAGTTAACATTCAAGGCTGTTGACACATAACATTACTCTTTAAATTACCTTCGTAATTATACAAGTTTATTTATATGGGTGAAAGAGTGGGTTATTCCCAAAGTACTCCAAAAAATGTTTCCAAACTACTCCATGAAAAAAATAATATTTTAAATTAAGTTTCATTCTACTCCGCGGTAATATTAAAATGTTCTCAAAGTACTCCACGCGATTTTAATATCAAAACGCATTAATTACCATACAGTATCAACCCTGCAATAGATGACGTCTTCTACGAACGCTTTATTACGGCCAATGGCTCTATAAAGCGCTGCAACAGTGCAATTAAGTGATCTGAAGCGCCATCGAATTATACGGACCACGTTATACTAATTATATGCGATTTTATAGCAGCATTTTATTGTTTTAACCACAGAACATATAAAAGAGGTTAGAATGGCTATAATGCGCCGTCTCTATGAGAACCAGTGTCGCCTAATCCGCCCCACCTTTCACCGTTACCACACATTTGCCATAATGAGTACGAAGCTTCGCACATTCTTGCAATTTCCAATCTAGCCAATCATAGCGCAACGTCATCACGCAATTTCAAACTGAACCAATCATACGCAAGCACGCTGAACCAATCAATCGATGTACAATTAGTGTGATTGTGTTTGTAAACTACGCTAGTGCTTGACTAAACTTTAAGTGACTTAATTATCGATATTGAATTTTGTTATTAAACAATAACATAATTCAAACAATAATACTGTTACATACAAAAGTGATATAGTAAAATGGAAAATAAAACAAAGTACATTTCTTACAATCTTATATTTATTGACCTTGGAACAAGATATATTTATTAAGAAGTTGTCGCTTGGTTTGTTTTTCTAAAGAATTTTTAGTAAAAAGTGTAAGCGAATGTTTAAATATTTCTCAATAACGACTTTAGTTAGATCCGTTACATGGACAAACATACATACGTATATTGCAAGTTAAATAAAAGCTTATTATAATAATAATTATTCGCATTACTTAATTTAGTCTTTCCACATTAACATTAATTTATAACATTTATAACTTTGAAAGACGATATCGATAAATATCGTCTCTCACTACGCCCAGCACTAGAGCTAATGCCACGTTGTTGCCGCGAACTCCACTACGCGGTACGTTTGACGTTGCAAAAATAACGAACGCATGCAAACAGCAATGTATATTTTTTGGAGAAAGAAAAATATTTTAATGACCTTTGAAAGATTTTAACTAAAATATCGTATTTACTAGAGGTTTTTTTACTTACCGATGATAAGAAACGCATCCTTTGTTTATATTAAGCTCTTGGCTTCTCGCTCGACAAGTAATTACCGCACATGAAGGCATTTTCGTACAATTTTGTAGCAGCGCTTCGCAATACTTACTCCGCTAGAGTTCGCGAGCGACTAAACGGCGCGGTCACGTGTTTTTGTAAAGATACGAGCGGTCGCTCGCATGCTTGGCGCGCCGGCCCCGCCCACAACTCCTTTCTAACCTCTTTTATATGTTCTGTGGTTTTAACCCTCCAAAGCGAAGTATGGTGTTATAAAGTTACGTGTCTATGTATTGTCTCATCGTAATGTCTTACGGGTGAATAGGACCTTTAAAAGCTGCTGTCTTATATTTAATTGTACAATTGTACATCATTACATGCTTGGATAAAAACACAAAAAATAATCGCGAAAGTTTGTGAAAATATACTTACTACTGATGATAATGTATGGTTGGATATATGAAACTTTTCTACGGATAAAACTATTTGGTAGGTACTTTTCTACGGATAAAAGAAAGATATGGTATAATTTTATTCTGAAGTTCTCTAAAGCTAATTCGACAGAAAACGAACAACAAAACAAGCGAAAAATTAATCGTATGAATTAACTTATGGCGATTGCACTGCTGGAGCTAACCCAATGTTGATTGATACAATTTTCAATAGTGTAAAAAATACAAAGCTGTTGTGTTTATTCAATTACCTACCCACAAAATTTAGAGAAATCATATCTAGTGACTTTCAAAAGCAAAAAGAGGTTCAGTCAACAATAACAACGATTCGCTACAGTGTCCGTCCGTCTGTCATCCACTGTTAACTAAATATTGACCGTAGTGGACTTTCTTCAACAAACACGACGTGGGTGATTCGATCGCGTATTATGTTATGCATTCAGGAGGCGGGCTATTCCGAAGCACTTTTAAAAATAGTGATAATAAGTGACATTTAAATTCAGGATGTGTTTTGTAGATTGGTAAGGTTAAAAAAATCTTCGTCGATAAGTTTTACATCTACAATATTTCTCATCGGTGATATATGGCTATGAAGAATTAAGTTTTATGACGAAATCATTAATGTCATAACCTGTATAGACAACCCTAACTAACTGTCGATTCTCCTAAAGCTTGATCCATTTTGTCCCAGATAAAATAATTTCTTAGTTTTCGAGAAAAAAATTTACTCCCTCACGATCTCTATGAGCAATTCATACTCGTACATTGCGATATTTGCGATTCATGATTTGCAACCCATTGTTGTTTGACGCACGATCGCTCTTGCATCCTCAAGCATTAGTCAGTTGAAAGTAGAAAGAAATACGAAGTACCTATACAGAACACGTTACAGAATAACCTCGCTCGCTAGTCTGGTATTATCACATGTGACATGCGTCGCGTCGCGAGTAATTACATTAACTAATGAGATCCCGCGGCCGCGCCCGCCGCCGAGCGACTTTCCACGCTGCTATGGCACCGCTCGATTATGAGTTATAGTTACAGCAACCATACTGATTTATAGTCGCTGCATATGGATGTAAATAGTTTTGTTAGTAAAACGTTTTTCCTAGGAGATAAATATCAGAAGTCCGTTACATACTGAGAAGTAAAAATAAAATAATGAATGTAGAGTCGGTTTTATTTGTTTTAGATTGATCGTAGATAACATCTTTGTAATTATCTACTTTTTATCAATTGAATTACAAATGAATCGGTTAATCGACAAGCTGATGTCAGAGGGTCCCCTACCTTATCTTATAGACTTCAGTTGTTAAAGTTTCCTATTAGCTATTATTAGCAAATTATATTTTTTAAGTTTGCCGTCATGGGACGCATGAGAATAAACATTTGGGCATCAAAATAAAAAAAACAGGTCAAATATATGTATATTGTACCTAATTATTATTGTCAAATAACTGAGCATCGATTGCATGATGATCAAACCAACTTCCGTCCGTCACGGCATTCGAATTTTGAATTCGATCACTTCCGTTATGGCATTCTAATTTTGCGTATTTAGATCAAATTAAATACAGACTTAAACTTTTCTTTTTTTTTACCGCAACTACCGCAAGTGTTTTTATATATTTCAAGCACTCGCGGGGTCAAACAATCCAGCCCTTTGTGCGTCTTGAATCTTGATAGATCAGTTACAACAAACGATTTTATAAGTCCGCCGCAAACGAATAGATGCCATGTACTATGTACAAAACATCTGCGCAATGCCATTGCATTTCTTACGTTACCCTTCTGGTATCCGCTATCGATTCCTGTGGCGCTCACGCTGCGACAGCATCCGATGAATAAAAAGTATAACAATAGACATGTCCGCCGCGTGCCTCGGGATTTATTACGACTCAGGCTGGTCATTGCTTCTTGAGTCCCAAGCTCTGACCCTACTGCGGGACATCGGAAAAAAAACCTAGTAGTAAACCTGTAGGAAAAAAACATTTTTAAGTTAAAGTCTTCGTGTCGTCTACTGGGGGATAAGAAAAATTGGCGTTATGATAAGTAACTCTCTATCCTGCGATGGCGACAGTACGCTACGCGGCGTGTTGCTATGCTACAACTTGTAGCCTACAAGAAAATATTACGCGCGACAATGCTGCCAATATGGGCTACAAGAATACAAGTGAATATATTTGACATTTAACCATAGCCATTGCGCGGCGCCCGCCGCGCGCCGCCGTCGCGTCATGGTCGCATTTGCTGCTGACGTAGGACAAGGGGTTAAGAATAATTATATTATTGGACAGAGAGAAAATTCTATTAGCGATGGCCCCTTGGGAGCAAAGCCTAGGAGACAGCGGGAGTAAGTGGTCGAGCTTCGATATTAATTCCATAGAATATCTACCGGCTCGGCCGTCTCTCCTTTTCCGGCGCCGGCTATCTCGCTAGCTTCCTGCCGATGCGGCCGAGCGTGACGCGAGCTTTCAACCAAATTGTACTTACAAAATATGACGTAGGTTTGTTAATAAAATTGATTTGTTAATACAATTAAACTTTAGCTAGGTACTTGAGAATAATTTTACATTATAGATAAACTGCAAGTATATTAGAGGTTTGGATGAAGATATTATGAATAGAATAATATGTACATATTGCTAATAGTATTCTTGAGCTTGAGCAGTACCTACATGGGCAGGCTTCGCGGTTGACAAACTATCTCAAAAGGCTGCCTAAACTAATTGAAGTTTCTTTATTTTCCCGTAAGTTACGAAGAACCCTAAGAACATGGCAGACTATTCGGAGACTGCTCGAAGCGGAGACTTCGAAATGCAATTCGATCGGGGGCGACCTCCGCTGCAGAATTCTAACTACCGTCCATCGGCCGCAGCTCACAGAACGGAGGAGATGTGGCATGGAATCAACCATCTATAATATAATCAATCACAAATCAAGAATCGTACAAAGGTGTAGAGTTTATGAAGTTACGTTATGTAGAGTTAGTAGAGTTGTAGGCGTGTCGAGTGAAAAGCTTGGCTTTACATGATATCTGATAGCTTTTTATCAGTGCGAGCCGTATGGTCTCGCCTTGGCAACATTCTATATAAAAATGTTTCTAGTCACACATCGCCTAGTTTCCCCGACCTGCCCGACACAGAGCAGGCGGCGCGCGACGTGTCCTCCGGCACATTGAATATCTTATTTACATTCTATTTTATTTGTATTCATACAAGATATCACGCTTTAATGGAATAACTTGTGAGTCGTGCCGCTGTTATGGCCACTCGGAAAACATGTTTTAAACGACACGTTGCAATAAAGGAACTAAATAAGCATTAAAACAATAAATTACAATGTAGATAAAAACAAATGTCTATATATGACATCAATTTATCAGTTTGCATGTCTTCCAGATATAAATAAAAAATTAAAATATAATTATTTTCAACATAACATTTAGGATTATAGCAATACGCTTTATTGTATTTATATCTTTTAAAAGTTCATCTGTATAAATGTAAATTAAAATAGTTTTTTCAAACTTTAATCTACTCCCGCGTTGTGATAAATTAACTACTTGAATAGGTAGTATTTTTTTCCGAATTAAAACAAAAGTATCCTATGTTCTCTTCTGACTTCGTAAACTTGAAAACATCTTGTCGATTTGATTTTACGATGAGGGATATGAGCCTTATAAACTCATTTTATGTTTAAATTCCTAGTTAACAATAATAGGGTTGTGCGTATGTGAGGTATGTTATGTGTATTATTGTATGTCCAACGTGACGTGAAATAGGATTGGTCGTCGTAATCCTTTAAACCCCACGGTTGGATGAGAATAAATTAATTTCAACCCGACCTTTTCCAATTCATATCAGTTTGATTGAATTTCTATTGATTGAAATTCAACGGTGCGGTTTGTCGAGTCGAGGAATATATGAAAATATATTGAAAATTAATGAATATTTAAAAATATAATAAATGTTATCGTTTGGTAAATCGGTAGAATTGATGAATAAACCGTAAAGATATGAACTTTTTACATTTCTAGCATCCTTTTGCTTCATTAGAGGTAACAAATAGTTACAACTATAGACATTTTATTTGCATAAAACAAGGCTTGGTAATGGTACCATAAATAAGAAGTGCGCGTGTACCTACCTATCTACTATAGTCTATTGTTATTACACTCGGCATGCATATATTACAAAAATATTCTGTTCATGCTTCATTTATTCAAATAATAAAAATAATTTTAGCGTGACTAAAGTACTTTATTATAATTAAATATAAACCCGTAATCATTGCTTGCATTATCGTTAATTCAAACTTCATTAAAATTGAGCACAATCGTCCTATAATGTCCAATTAAAATTGTTATTATTGTTGTAATAAAGTTCTCTTACGCTACATAAACATCTTTGTATGATTCTAATTAATAAAAAGTGATAACAGTTATTCAATTAACCCTATGTGCGCAGAGAATCCGGGACAAACGAAGTGGCGGGAAGATTCTGTACCGGAAAAGACCGGGTCTTAAAAACAGACCGGATCTTAAAATGGCGGTAAATCGAAATAACGGTAAGAACCTGACACGGCACTACGTCTGTCCGACTAGAGCCTAAAACCTAACCTATACGCAGCCTGCTACCACTATAGCTTATAAAGGGAGCTATAGGGCCCTATATAATAACCTAACTTAATAACTACAATTAACAACAACAACAAATAACAGAACAAATAAATAGATTTCTTCCCGAAGTTGGCTCGGCAACAGATAGATGTGAGCGACCAGCCACGCGTCACATCTCACAGGAAAAGGTCACAATAACGGGTTACACAAACACAAACTTAATAGTTATTTAACAAACAGGAAATTCACAAATATAACTCAAACTAATTAACAATCAAAAGACGCGGGACCTCTCCGCGTATTAAATCAAACCGATATAGCACTGGACAATATGGCGTGCCTAGCACGAGTTATTTCATGCGGCGCGGCCTCCCCGCGCGCTGTCCAAACAATACTAATTCAAAATGGTCGCTCGCGACTAGCCGTCGCCGTCGCGTCGGCGCGATGCTACTAATATGAAACTTTGCTGCAACATTTGAAAACGCGACAACCGATATACGCGTTCATCCTTCCACGGGTATTCGGGCAGGGCATTCAACGGCCCTCCCACCAAAAAATGACCAGGGGTGAGAGCTTCCAAGTCATTTGGATCTGGAGATAGCGGACAGAGAGGACGAGAGTTGAGGACCGCCTCAACTTTACAAAACACTGTGGCCAGCTCTTCAAAAGTTAGAGCCGTTTCTCCGATAATGCGGCGGAGGTGGGTCTTTGCGGATTTCACAGCCGCTTCGAAAATCCCTCCCCAATGGGGGTAACTTGGGGGACTAAACTTCCAGGTTATTCCCCTTTGGGCAGCAATTTGACTTAAACTAGTACAATTTTTATCAATAAACACAGAAACATCCTTAAGATAATTTACAGTTCCCTTATAGTTTGTGCCATTATCAGACCTAATAAGGGAAGGTAGACCTCGACGCGAAACAAAGCGATCCAACGCGGCGACGATGGCCTCCGTAGTCAGAGCCGATACCACCTCCAAATGGACAGCCTTGGTGGCCAAACAAACAAATACACACAAATAGCCCTTCACAATACGGGCATTACGAAAGGGAGAAGCCTTGATCGAAAAGGGACCGGCAAAATCGGTTCCAACGCCGTCAAACGGTCTCGAAGGTCGGATTCGATCAGCGGGCAAATCACCCATCTGTGGTTGCATCGTGGATGCCTTCAACCTATAACATGCAATACATCGAAACAGAACACTACGGATTGCTCTTCGGGCAGACAAAATCCAAAATTCGCGTTGCAAAATAGCCAGCAAAGCATTGCACCCAGCATGGGCGTTACGAATGTGTCGATCAGACACCAAAAGCTGCACCAAGGGTCCGCCCTTGGGCAACAACAGAGGATGGCGAGTCTCATATGGAAGATCCGCCTTCCGGAGCCTGCCTCCAACCCGAAGAAGCCCATCCGAGTCGATGTACGGGTTCAAACGAGCGACCGCGCCCTTCAACTTAGCGCGTGCGTCGCGCAAAATATGAAGCTCTGACTCAAACCGTCCGGTCTGCACGACACGGACCCAATGCAACAATGCGCTCCGGCGCTCTTCTGCACCTGCAATCGGCTCCAACCGCTTTGCCTGTGGGTTTCTACAATTATGTATGAAACGCTTAATCCAACTGGTAACACCCAGAAGCTTATCCAAGCTGCTATACCGAGCAAGTAGCCAATCCGGCTCCGACGTCGTCTCAGCGACTACAGCATGTACACGGAGCCCAGTCAAACTCAAAGAAGTAACATCTGTCTGACAGACAGGCCAAGAAGTTTCTGATCCCATCAGCCACTCTGGACCCCACCAGAGCGGGTGTGACACCAATTCTGGTGCCGTACAACCTCGGGAAGCACAGTCCGCTGGGTTAAGCTCTCCCGGCACATGTCTCCATGTTATATCAATTCCGATATTCTGGATTTGGGAAACCCGATTTCCCACAAAAACCTCCAAGGTATGTGGGGCCGCGCGCAACCATGCAAGCGCGACCTGGCTATCCGACCAGGCGAAGATGTCTCGTATCTCGACCGTGGCCGCCAGCTCACATGCAACGTGATGCAACAATTTAGAGAGAAGGTGAGCTCCACTCAACTCAAGCTTGGGAATAGTCAGCCTAGTCCTGATGGGGGCGACCTTGCTCTTCCCTAACAAAAGCGAGACATTGACCCGGCCATCGGCGTCAACTGTCCGCATATAGACTGACGCGGCGTAGCCTCGCTCCGACGCGTCACAAAAGCCATGCAGGCTGGCTCGATATTTCCCGGGTGGCAATATTCGACGAGGCAAGGCAATCCGATTGACTTCCTTAATCGATGAAAACAACTCGAGCCAATCATCCAATGGAGAGCCAAACAGCGGCTCGTCCCACGAGACGCCCAAAGTCCAAAGTCTCTGAAGAAGACACTTCGCAGAGAATATCACTGGACTGATCCAACCGCTTGGATCAAACATACGAGCTATTACGGACAACACCGTTCTCTTAGTCCAGACTTTTGGTATTTCCAAGTCCACTTGGAATGTGAAAATATCGGTTAGCGGCTGGTACTGCATGCCCAGCACCGCTATCCTGTTGGGATCATCCACATCCTCAAACAGGTGAGGGTTCTGTTGGTGATCCTCCGGGATCCCTTCTAGAACTTTAGGCTCATTGGACAACCACTTACGTAGCTCATAGCCACCCGTTTTCAATATTTCAATCAATTCGTCCCGCAGTAGGAGGGCCTCCTCAATACTTTGGGCTCCGGTGCACACGTCATCAACATACAAGTCACGTGACAGCACGGAAGCCCCACGGGGAAAGCGGATCCGTTCCCGCTCTGCCAATTCAAGCAATGATCTGATGGCGATATAGGGACTAGATTTCAGACCATACGTGTTCGTATTGAGTTCATACACCGTCACAGGATCCTCAGGGCGCTCACGCCAGAGTATCAACTGGAATCGCCTGTCCTCAGGATGTATGACTGTCTGGCGGAACATCATCCGGATGTCCGCACCAAAAACCACTTGATGTCTTCTAAAGTTCAAGATGATGTCAATTATGTCCCTATGCAATTTGGGACCCGAATGCAAACACAGATTCAACGAAACCCCGTTCGAAGTGGGTGCGGACCCATCGAAGACGGTCCTCAATTTGCCTGTTGAGGCCTTCACCACCGCGTGGTGGGGCAAAAAATAATGCTCAGTTGAGCTCCAATCAACTCGAGCCGGAGACATGTGACCCAAATCCTCGTACTCGCGCATAAATTCAATATATTTATCGCGAAGTACGTGGTCACGCTGCATGCGTCGCTCCATGGACAGCAGTCGTTTCTCCGCAAGCGCCCTACTTTGCTCTAGGCTAGGACGAGAGGCAACAAAGGGTAACCTAGTTACAAACCGACCGGAGGGCAACCTCTCCGTGGTCGATCGAAAAAGGGCTTCGCACTCAGCGTGTTCCGGATCCATCCTGGAACTCATAGGTGGCTCCTCCACCTCCCAAAACCTTTGCATGGTCTTGGCCAAGGACGCAGATGCGACGACCGGTGGCTCCTCCACGGTGCTATTATCAAACACAGGGCCCATCAGGGCGAAACCAAAGATAGTAGACACTGCCATCAGTGAAGACGAACCCAGAGCTTTCTGAGTACCCAACAAAATCCAACCCAATACGTCCGAGCCCAGAAGCAAGTCCACTGGGCCGGGATGAAAGACAAAGGGATCGGCCAAATCCAGACCCGAAACCAAAGACAACACACCCGGCGGTATG
The DNA here is from genome assembly GCA_018467065.1 of Ephestia elutella. Classification (NCBI taxonomy): domain Eukaryota; kingdom Metazoa; phylum Arthropoda; class Insecta; order Lepidoptera; family Pyralidae; genus Ephestia; species Ephestia elutella. Next base: position 101,902 of record CM031575.1, read on the forward strand.
TCTGTCGAGGGGTGCCAACCCGCAATGGTATCCATTACCATAGCCGAAGTCGTGATCCTCATTGTGGAGGACTTCAGCGAAGAAAAGGTGACAAGTGTCTGGCCCGTCAGACACTTCACTTGTATGCCACCAACTCCAAGAAGTGGCACAGGCGAGTCTTCCACGACTAAACCTAACTGGTGTGCCACTCGAGTGGTAACCAAACTGCTTTGAGCCCCTGAGTCCAACAGAGCTCTCAAATTAATGGCTTCTCCCCCACGACCCCATACGCGGACCACCGCGGTAGGGAGCAGAACCGTCCGCGGCTCTGTCCCAGCAAGGGAGCAAGCTAGTTACGGGCTCCCCACTCTCTCCAAACCAGGGGCGCGCCACTGACCCGGATAATATGGCGGGCGAGTGCACATCCCCATCTGAGGGGGGCATAACCCGCGGCCCGGCCATACATATGGTACGGCGGGTGGTACTCCAGCCGTGGGTACTCGTGCAGCGGCGGAGAAAACCGCTGCGGCTGCATGTGTTGGGTATTGGTAACCCGCGTGGAGGGGGGTGTCCCCACTCTCGTCGATCGTCCGATCTAGGGCCCCCGCCCATGGGGGCCCTATCCGGGGCCTGGCCAGCCACATACTGGCCATGACCCTGAGGCGCGTGGTCCCGGTCCGCCAAGACCCGCGCAGGTACGCGACCCCCCTCCCGAGGGGGGGTGCGACGAGTGAAGCCGCGTCCTCCGTCCGGTGGTGGAGGGCTTCGCGCAGGAGCGCCCCCGCCCATAGGGGACCCCTGCTTCAACATCCGGGGGCCATCCCCGTTCCGGTTCATGCAGAGCATCGCGTGGTGCAGCCCACGGCATGCACTGCATGGTATGGCACTGGGACAGTCACGTGCATAGTGACCGCCCAAACAATAAAAGCAAAGTTCATGCCGCTTTGCCATGCGGCGCCTATCTTGTACTGGCAGTCTCTGCCAGTCCCTGCATTGTAGCAGGCTGTGGCCCATCCGGCCACATTGCAGGCAGTCCGCGTCCCTCGCGACTGCTGCCGTGTGTGCAACCCGCACACCAGCTCCACGCGGTGGCGGTTGCCGTCCCTGTTGGGGCTTCCCTCGCCATGAGGGTTCCAAGGGCCTACGTTCAGGCGCTCTGGATGGCGCCTGAGTCCGTCATGGTATTCTCAGCAGCCCGTGCCTCAAACTCCAAAAACTTCACCAAGTCAGTGAATGTTGGTAGGGTGGTGCTATCCCGCTCCGCATTTTCGCGCTCAAACCGCGAGCGGATGTCATTGGGCAATTTGCCCAATACAATGTGCACCAACAAAAAAGACCATTGGTCCACCGGCAGCCCCAGTGTGCGGAGCGCGTTACAGGCCACTGTAACGGGCGTGAGCAACTGCAGGCGCAACTGTGCCCTATTGGCCACCTTGGGCAGGGCCATCAACTGTGCGGCGTGCGCATCCGCTAACAAACGTAAGTTTTGGTAGCGGGAGTTCAATAACTCCCAAGCCGTATCGTACTGGTCGTCCTCCACCCGGAGGTGCTGGATGAGCGACCGCGCTTCATCCTCAAGAGTGGAGAGGAGGTAGGCCATCTTCTGGGCCTTCGACAAATCCTGTCGTGCTACGACCAGGGACTCAAACATATTTTTATATGCTACCCACTCCTCCATCCTACCCCCAAAGTGGGACAGCTGAGTGGGGAGCCGACCAGTAACCGCTGGTCCTTCCTGTCTAACAGGTGTGCGAGGGGCTGGTCCGCCAGCCTGTCTCGCCCTTATTGCGGTCGCCGCCTCCGCGATATCATCGTGCAGACTCAGGATCTGTTCCATGTCCGCCATGTGACCTGCGTAGACCTCCGGGGCAAGTTCGGCTTCGGTAAGCACCACCATGGCCGCTTCCGCGCTAATCAATCGTGAGTGGAGGTGATCCGCTCTTAGCAGTATGGCGCCCTCCCTGTCCTTCCGGGACAGGAGTCCTCCGGCCGTCACAAACCATCTCAATTCGTTGGCGAGTGTCGCCCTAGCATTGGAGACCTTCGCCATCGCGTCAAGTCACAAACAAAAAATAACAAAAGGTAAATAAAAAACAACAAAATCAAACAACTACACGAAGAACCGCGGTAGGTATGAGAATGGCACAAACCCGGAACGCACGGTACAAACCGCAAACAAATACAAAAAAGGTTACAAATATTCTTATACAAACAAACTAAGAAAAATCTAATAATTTTTACAAACAATTAATTATTTTTTACAAACGAACAAATAGAGGGTAGATAAACTACGCTCTGCTACCAGAAAATGTGCGCAGAGAATCCGGGACAAACGAAGTGGCGGGAAGATTCTGTACCGGAAAAGACCGGGTCTTAAAAACAGACCGGATCTTAAAATGGCGGTAAATCGAAATAACGGTAAGAACCTGACACGGCACTACGTCTGTCCGACTAGAGCCTAAAACCTAACCTATACGCAGCCTGCTACCACTATAGCTTATAAAGGGAGCTATAGGGCCCTATATAATAACCTAACTTAATAACTACAATTGCAAACCACTTACCAAACTAAATCTTCTTTCTCTTCGGATCCAAACTTGAGTGTCTTCGGAAAGGGGGGATTCCTAATCACCCTACCTAACCCATGAGATCTCAATTCCCCAGAACAAATAAATAGATTTCTTCCCGAAGTTGGCTCGGCAACAGATAGATGTGAGCGACCAGCCACGCGTCACATCTCACAGGAAAAGGTCACAATAACGGGTTACACTCTTCTCACAAAGAATTCTTATTTTGAATTTATGTGCGTCCCAGATGCAGTTAGTACTAAAGTACTCTCATATAGAAGATAGATATGGTGAAGAAATTCCATGCAATTCCATATCTAATTTCTATATGAGAGTACCTAAAAGAATTCATTAAAAATATTATGTTGATTTCTAATTAAGTACAAAAAGTGCAAAGACAGTAGACAGTAAATAAACTATCGTAACAGCAAATGCCCTGTAATGATATGTAATTAATTTGGAACCACGTTACGTAACGCTCCAGAACACACCTAGCTGTAGCAACTAAGTCCAGTCATAAACGTTTATGACGCAGAAGGAGTACGAGTAGAACAGTAGGAGCCAGTAGAACACAGTTGCGTGCGATGGCGTGTCGTATTCTCTAATGACTTCATAAAAGGTTATGTTCCACATCTCGGCCCTGCATAGACTTCGATTTAATGGACATTGACGGGAGGTAGCCAACTAAAAAGACCGTTAAAAATATTAAATATTCTAGTAATGTGTGTGATGTTTAAATATGATGGTATAAAAGTCTTCAAAATAACTCTTCAGATACCTATTTAGAAAGATAAGTCAGAATGCTTTTGGTGTCTAGGCATGTAGAGATTAATGGCGATTTAAAAGTTATAATTTACTATTATATTATGACGTGTGTACCAACGTGTGATCGTGTGAAGCAATGTCAGGTCCATTTATTAATAAAAGTCAATAGACTGAGAAAACTGAGCACTTCATACAATGCTTTTGTCCCGGCTTGCAATGACTAGTAGATCTATATAATGCGAGCCATTGTGTGATATTGTATTGTATTGTTAAACTGAAGGAGCTACAACCGCTTGTGCAATCAAGGTGTCGGCTAGTCCCACGCCCAATGCTGGGCTACACAAGTGGGCTGACTCTTATTTTTACCCGACAGCAAAGGAAGGTTTATGTTTTTCGTACTCTTGTACGTAATATCACATGAGTAGTTAAAAGGGTATATTCTTTATTACCTCATTTCTCTCGAGCGGCTGGGTGGATTTCCATAATTAAGGTATCGTTATATTCTTCTCGATAGCCCAAGTGTTCTTAGGTTAGACGTGCCATTAAAAAAGAACCCACATAGCGGCTGCGAGGTGATATCGGCATCAAATTAAATAATAATACTAAACTTGCATTGGCCCACGAAGTTACCACCATGTGGCGTGTTGGCTCAACGATTATTGTTCCGATAGTCGTTAGTTTGAACGGACTTATAGCGAAGAGTCTCGATCGTCATCTAGAGAGACTCTCGCTCGGCAGTTGGGTCAAGAGTCAGATTCAGAAGGCGGTACTCTTGGACACGGCCCACATTGTGAGGAGATTCCTCTCGTTGGAGCCCTGACCACCGGTAGCTTGGGTCTTTGCTCCACTACCGATGGGTCCCCCTTTTTATATTTTGAAATATTTTTTATTTTTTTGTAATATTTTATTCCACCAAAAACATTTTTATGTAAAAAGTTGCCAAGAGGAGACCATACGGCTCGCACTGACCAAAAGCTATCAGATATCATGTAAAGCCATGCTTCTTACTCGACACGCCCTAACTCTACATACCGTAACTTCAGAAACTCTACCTACACTACACCTTCCTCGCACTGACAAAAATTTATCAGAGCTCATGTAGAGCCAAGCCACACTAACACACTAACTCGAAGAGGTCTAACTTCACAAACTCTGCACCTTAGTCAAGATATGTGAAAATGATAATCACGTCGACACAGAGTTTGTTTTCAAGTATTATGGAATCTAAAAGTGAATGTCAAAAACGTGTTGCAGAAGCTGATAACAATTTCCGCAGAAACCTCCTACTTAATAAAACCGGCAATTGTAAGTCAACATCCTATTTTTTCCAAACCGGTGATTATACACGATAAGGAACAGAAGGGGTTCTTACGTTTTTTAGGGCGTGACGGAGCGCGACCGTCCCAAGGCGACGTCGGCAAAAACAAACGCTCGTTGGGATCGAGATCCGTGCCCAGGCGTCGTCGCACTAATGAAACACTTTAATGATATTGGAAAACACTTAACGATATATAATTTTGAACCTTACATTCAAAAGAATAAGGCGAAAAATCCTACTTCCGATATCTTTCTTCAGAATTCCCCGAACAAGAAATGCTTATATCTCTTCATCATTATCTTAGAAGACGTCTATTGGGAGTGGAATGAAAGATTAATTTCTTTTAACAATGGTACAAAAACATGTTTGAAAGAATGAGGTATCTACCAAGAATTTCCCTGCAGGGTGATATGAGGTTTGCATATTTGAACTCCACTATTGTAATACCTATCTACCTATACATATACTGAAGCACAGAATATCCCTCATTCACCAACAATGACATTCTTATCACCAATGTTCTAGTGGTATAAGTTACGAGTACTTTTTATTTTTGGAAACATCTCCAATCAGGTAAGTCTACTCTGCAACATATTAACATGTGATAAATAATAAATAAAAGATATTACTTAACTTATCAGATAAATAAATAAATAAATATATTCAAGTTTATTGCTACTTTGCCTTTTTTATCTCCGCATAGAGTTCTTGGTAACTTGACATGCAGCAGACTGTACAAATGCGCACGTTCTTACTTTTTAAATTCTTCCTCGGTTTTGTACATGTTTGACATTTAATTGAGCATGAGCAGGAGTGACATGTCACGTATATACGTAACAGCTGACAGCCAGCGCAGAAGGTCGATATCAGTCTGCACGACAGACATAAATGCAGCCCGCCTCGTGCAAAACATAAAAGTTATCATTATCAGATTTCAGTACTTGTTTTAATCTGTCTAATGCATTCCGATGATGGATTTTTTCTACAGACAGCGAATTATTAAAAAACTATTTTGGTATTTGAAGCTAAGAGGTCTTTTAAATCAAAAAATATATAGCTATGTATACTTTAAAATTTAGTATAGCTAACGTCTGTTATCTTACAATATGTACCGTTATTATACTTATAGACTTTCCTCCCCGCCCCCGAAGTGACATCGGTCCGCAAAAACCAGGCCTGGCTCTGAAGCGATAATTAAGAGTGACTATTAATCCGGGGCAGGCCGATCGTTTTTGCGGCAAAAACTGTCGTCCGGTGCCGACCGGTTTATTCATTATGTCTAGAAAAACGTCGTCTATTGATGGAGTAATGATAAAAAGCTGGTAAGTAATTTTCTAACTAGGAAATAAGTGATTTTCTCAATTAGGGTAGACCGGGTACAATTGTACCAGGGGACGATTGAACCATGGCAAATATCTTCTAAACTAAGCGTCGTACTGTTGTGTGACTGAATCAAGCGCGCCTCCGAACGCGGGCCTCTCAACCGCCAGTCTCGCGCGAACGTGGCACGAAGCGGGCGAGTGTCGCGGCGAGGAGAAGTTTCTGCACATCAAAAGTAAGTTTTTTGATGTAATATTTTTTAGTTATATTGTTGCGTGTATTATACACAACCGTGTTAAATTTCACATATACTGCACTTACGTCTGTTGATTCACACATTCATTACACATAATTGTTTGTTTAACTATTATTTTAACGCTTTTTAGTGTTAATTAATCGTCCTTACAAACACACCGGTCTGTTTGTTTATGTAAAGTCAACTTGTCATCTTGGATGTTTGACAGTGACGTTTGACAGTGACGTTTGAGATGACGTTTGGAAATGGTCCCTGTACATCGGTGGTGTGTTGCGACGGACGTGTTGCTAGAATGTTTTTTATTTACTTATATTTGTAAATAATATAGGTAATTGGTCAAAATTTATAGAATAATAATTTAAACAAGGATTTTATTAGATTAACTATATTTTTTTTCTTCGAGATGAATGCCGCATTTCTGTGGTTTTGTCTCTGATCGAAATCTATGTTGTCTCTGATTTCGTGTCAACGCGAGGCTGACGTGGTAAAGGAGATAGACCTCAACCAAGATGATTTTTCTTGGATTGCTTTTCGGATGGAACACGCCGCAGGGCTCCACGCCTCGCAATCTAGAACCTCCATGGGCGGAGGATAAGGTGGAGCGGTCATAGTGCACCGCTTTTAAACTTAGGTTTTAAGTTGTTAGTTTACGCCTTATTTTTCAATATTCCACGTTCCACGTGTTATACTTTATTAGTTTACTCGTTTAAACTATTTTTCCTCGTGCGCTGGCACGTGATTCGATGTCGTGACATGACTACTTCAGAATGAGTTCCCACTTATATTTTTCTTTCTTTTCGTTGTACATACTGGTTACAATGACCCTGACCCTAAGGGTAATCTCCTTCTTTGGATAAATAACCCCTATTTATCCCAGTAAAACAATAACACTTCCTGTAAGCAAAGAGGATTGCCGACCACCATGTGATACAAGACCACATGGCCAGGTGTCTCCAAATCAACAATCCAGGACCCCCAGCGGTTCCTACATTACTGGGAATGACGAGGTGATACAGTTTATTGGAAGAAAAGGAAAGGACCTAAATGGGATTTACCAAGTAATATTCATTTTATAACTAGAACTTAAACTTTAGAATTTATTTTAAGGCAGAGACTTCGCCTAATATGATTTGTTCCTAGTTTTATCACATAGAGAGGACGCTCTCAACCTTTGTTAAAAGGTAGGTCTTATAACCAACTTTAAGAATAAGGACATTTTTCTATGTCATGTGTTTTCATAGGTTATGATAATTAGACTTTAGTCTTAATTAGTTTGTTTTAAGAAACATGTGAGAAAAGAAAGGATTTGTTAAAACATTCCTATAGAAAGAATTAGTAATAAGGAATAAGAATATTTATCTACTAAAAAGTGAGTTTACCAAATATGTATATTTTCCTGTAATATATTTAACTTGATATATAAACAATTAACTTGTTTAATTGATTCCAACTAATAGTTGGTGGCGCCCTTGGTTAGAATTGAAACACAACATACACCTGGTCTCTTTCTTCAAATGTAACATTCCACAGAGCGACAAGAACCCACCGACCCACTCCGGAGTCTCCTACATAACGCACCACTGAGCTGGCTGTGCGGTTGTCCACCGGTGGCAGGCCGTGTTTTGCACGCCTGTCCTATAGTGGGTAATAATATCAGAAAATCTAAGCAGTATTTTTTACTTGGTGATAGTTTAAACGCTTAGTATAATTGATGACAATGCATTTTAATAGTTTTTGTGTCATATAGTGCTCGTATTCACAAGTAATTTACCTTTGTTGTCAAAATAACCTTGTGGGGACAATTGTTACAATTTCTTGGGTATGGTTGTACCGGTACAACTGTCTCCGTGGTACAATTGACCCCATAAGACCGTTTAACTATGTAAATCTTCCTATTTATTTATTCGGGTCAAAAATTTGAAAAGGTATGAGATTATAGTTTACAAAATATAATTTGCACCGATTCGTCATATCGCCTGTCTTGTATTCTGTCGGAATATTTATATTTTGATTATAATATTATATAAGGAAAAATATTAGCCAGTTTCTGACTATTGTACCAGGGGATAGTTGTACCAAGGGGACAATTGTTACATGTGCATTTCCATACAATATGATAATTGATTATTTGCGTGTTTTTTTGTTGTTTATCACAATTATAACAGTAATATAGTAGCTTCTATGACTTAATTAACCATGTTTTAAAGTCCTTATTATAGAATTTGTTGCTAGAGATGAAAAAAAATATGTTTTATGTTTTTCAAGTTAACGAAAGTTATTTCAGTTAGTTGTGTGAAATTTTTTGTCTTTTAATTTTAGTTACATTAAAGTTTGTACCGCCGAGTTAAGGTCATATTCAGAAATACATTTCTTTGCTTAAAAAACAGTGTTTTATTTCCTCAAAACTTTGGTACAATTTACCCCGTAATGGGGTACAATTGTACCAATTTCCCAATTCTATTCAAATAAAAAAATAATATGTTTATACTGTTTCTATAGCCATAAGAATGGTTCTACCCTCTAGCTAACTAACATAGGTATCGTTGAGTATTAACACTATTTAATAAATATTAAAAAACAACTAGCAATTCAGCGCCAAAGGCAAAATGGTACAATTGTCCCCGGTCTACCCTACTTCCCACTTGATCTGTAACGTCGAACATATTCACAGATACGGTTTCCAATAAAGAATTTGCGAAGCAAGATCTTTATCTTTAGACTATTATATCATTAGACTAATTTATCTTATGTATTTTGTTTGGTGTATATGAATTGGACTCGGTGGACCGACGACCTGGGTGAAGGTCGCGGGTTGCGCATGGATGCGGGCAGCGCAGGACCGGTCGTTATGGAAATCCTTAGGGGAGGCCTTTGTCCAGCAGTGGACATCTTTCGGCTGTGAGAGAGAGAGAGAGATATGAATTGACAAATAAAAACAAGATTATTATTATGGTTGGCCTCATACACACTAGAAGTGTTCAGCCCTGCCTTTAGTGCGAGGGCGGCGAGAGTGGAGTCTTCGAGAGGACCCTAGCCCTTCCTACGCTGCTTGCAAAAGTTACTTTCCTTGTACATTTTATCTGAAACTCAATTAAAAAGGTAGCATTGATTCCAATTGCAATTATTTAGCGAACAGTGAAGCTGGATTTTCATTTCACTAACTTCTTATACTTGACCTTATTGAGATATTTGTAAAACTTATTATTTTCTCTTACATTACTTTCTTCTGATTGTCGATGATAATTATAACAATACAGGAATTCAATAACTCCGTACGCAACGCAAGAAGAAGCTCTTTAATTTCATCAAATTAACGAGCCTGCTCGTATATATTTGTATTTTTTTTATAACCTAGGGCGGCAAACGAGCAAGCGGGTCACCTGATGGTAAGCGATCACCGCTGCCCATAGACAACTGCAACACCAGGGGTATTATTATTATGGTTTTTGATGGAGTGTGTACGGAACGATTATGAGAGACTTAATTTTATTCAGGGCTCTAATTTAAAACTGATAGATATAGGAATTTTTAACAGCATTCTTGCCTACCCCTTGTCGAAGGAGGCAAGGATGCTGTTCCAAATTGTTACCATTGGCATAAAACGCCGACCATTGACCTAGTTTATTTAGATGATGTGTATGTTTTTTTGTATCTACTTTTGTATCAAATGTGAGGGTGACATTGTCAAAATTGACAAAACCATCTCTAAATAAATAAAGATTTAAAAGAGCTCAGTCTGTGCTAGACTAATCCTATCGTCGTTGGCAGTCGTGCCTTGCCCGCTCGACTGCAGGCGACTGCAGGCGCAGCGCACTGGCGCAGAAACCGTCTGCATCTCGCTGCGAGCTGCTTCCGATATCTGTCCTCGCATTGCTCACGTTTGCCAAGCGAATGCTGATGTTTACAAGGGTATTCTAATACATTAAGGCGGAATTGTATTTATACAGCGGAAATATTTACGCCGGGTTTACATTTAACATGCCACTGCCAATATTCTTATTCGAATTTGTCGAATAGTAATGAGGATTCAATTCAACTTTTAGCTGTATTCAGGACACTGCAAATAGAAAGTCCTATAACTGCGCGTATGTAGACAAAATTTAAGAGGATTTTGTAAAGGACTGTGAAAGTAGTCAAATCGACAAACAATTAAAATGAATTGGCACGACTTCCTGATGAAATCGCACCTGCCCCGAATATCGGCCGACGAGTTGGTCGACCAGTCCGCCGACTGCTGCTGAACAAACTCACTAACTATCCACTTGTACTTAATTGCTATCTATTCTTCAGTCGTTAACAAAAACTAGTTTCCATTCGACGATATCTGCCTGCCTGCCTTTTTTCGGAAATGTTGATCATTTTATATGAATGATTCTCTAGTTCGATTTATGATTTCATCTGAAGTTTCTTTTGCGCATTTTAAAAATATTTCTTCGTTCTTTGCAACTTTCAATACGAAGTATAATTATAACCAAAGGCAAATCTTTTTAATGGAGATTTACTTGATTTATAGTACAACTAAGGTGGCAAATGCGTTCATATAGTTGGCATTTTTATATTATTATTCGGTTGCTTTGAATTCGAAGTGGATTGTCTGTTTAAGGAACTAGTTCCTTGACGTTGTGTTCTTCTTATCGGTTTGTAACTTATACCTACCTCAGTGCGACGCCCACCAAGTTCGAACATGCCCGGAGAACGTGGGCGATATCAATCAAACAATCTTGTTGTAGCACTGCATAAAGAAATTGTTTATTCGATATAAGTATGTCTTGTATAGAGCGAGAGTTTGGCTTGTACAGTATAACAATAGTACACTGAATCTGGATATAATCACCGAAGGTTCTAAATTTCAGAGATTGGTCTTTGATAGTAGAAAATTATTGGTTTTAGTTATTTTAATGTACAACTCAAAAAGTAAATTTTTATAGTTGCCTGTTTTGGGTATTTAGCTCTTATTATTATTAGCATTAGCATATCTGTTATTCAATATTCGAAACGAATATTTTATATCGAAAAAGTAACACATATCTTTCCGCTCTTTTTTATTATTTTCGTCTTATGATTTAATGGGCTTTTAAACGCAGCTATGTGATATTTTCGTAATGGTCTAGTGAATAAGGACGAATACCTATAAATTATCATGTCATTACAGCAGTCAGATGTGATCATCGCACCGCACACAGTCTATAGAAGCGGACAGCCGTGATGTGGGCTATGCGTGATTACAATGAGGCACCGGTCTCCGAGTGACCGGCGATAACGCTCGGGTGAAGCCAATCAGGTTTTTGTCCGATAGCAGCCTAGCAGAGCAGACCTTATACATTGCAGCTTCAATAAGAGGAAATCCTTAATAAGAAGCGAGGTGAGCTAAAAATTGTTTTTGAATCGAATCAAGGAAAATTTAACTCAGGGAGACACCTATACCCAGCTACTCTAAAACATCATAATATAATAATAACTTTATTCAAAAAACTTAAGCACTAATAAACTTATGCAAAGGGACTTAATATAAATAAAGACTATAAATTAATGCCAAAGCTAGGATCTGAACGATCTTGTGTTTTAGGCGGTTAAAATCATAGACTCGTAAGCAAGCTATATAGCAACTCATTATTAAGATATTATAGGACTGCAATAGACTTTTACAATTATGTGCTTTCATGTATCTATATTCCGTAGATTTATATTAATTGCATCTCTACAGTGTGTAAGGACCTTTAGAAGCGCGGCGACCGAGTCGAGATACCGTCGATTCTGACGAGAATTGATTAAATCTAACGCGATCTCAAGCAATCCTAATTATATCATCAAGAATGCCGTTTTTGGGCCATTGGTTGGAATTGATTTGGAACAATACATTTTAACGATTATAGATACTGTTGGTTGTGACCTCTGAATCCTAGCAAGTTAAAAATATCTATTTATTAGGGAATAAAAAGAAGAAGGAGGGCCTTCCTCCAAATTTTATCTTTTTCGCTTTATCAAATTTGTTATCTCAAGTATCTATCTTTATGACTCCTCAAGCTTTAACAGAGTTTTAATATCCAAAAACTAAATTAATAAAATTGATAGAATCCCAAAACTTTTACTGCACGTGATGGAATAACTTTGAAATTAAAAATAGTTTCACCAACGAGGTACCACCTATACATTGATATTGATCAATAATGATGAATAGAAGATCTTCTTTGACGGTCATTAATAGCGGTCTTCTTTTCCTTTCGTCCATACTTTCGTGGTGATTTATTTTAAGGTTTAACATAATGCTAAGCATTGTCTACTTATTGGGATAATGTGAGAATATTGAACTATTCTGAGATTTATTCAAATCAGCATAACTACAAGCATTTGAATTCACACTTTCGTAAAGTTAATGCTTGTTACCACTTCAAAATTAACACAAACATTGAAACATAAAAATAATGAGATTCCTCGAACTTCAACGATGCCGAATCGCTGATCAACATCATCCGATGTCGAGGCACGTTGTATCTGCCGTGCCGCGACCGGACAGCCTCCGGACATGGCCCAGACTTGATCCTAGCTAGGGTTACCTGTTTTACTGGTAGACAAATAGGCATACTGCTTACTTAATGAACGACATTCTTTCAATGTGGATGTTTGCACAGTTGCGTTTTATACTGGGAAGTGACAATTATTAAGGTTGCTCTCTTGTTGACTTCTCATAAACTATTATAAATTACAATAATAAACGGTTTCTTATTTGCTTTATTTATTGAGCAGATTTCATGTAGTGGCAAGCTTTTTACTCATGCTTGTTCAAAACTAGGAAAACAATTTACGGTAGATGCAACAATAATAATTTCACTATCTATAGATTAAGTTATAGTAACATTTACAAGATAAAATAGACTGATGTCTTTCATTTTCTTTCGCTTAGTAACCCTACCCGTGACAGGCCTCGAGCGTTGTAATACGGAGACTGATGTGAGATGATATTCCCAACTAATAATCTGTTTATCTCGTGACGAAACGATTTCCGTTACCACACACCGCAGCCGCAGGGCTGGCGGCAACTAGATCCAAGTCGTACCCATCATGATACAACTGGTAACTCGTAGTTTATCTATGTGCTCCAGGAATACTTTTAACCGTATTACCTAATATTACGTGAAGAGGTAGTATCACTTGCTCATACTTGCAGTTTGTGCTTGCAACAACCCTTTACAAATTACAGGCATTACCCTTTTACTCAAGTCTCTATCACATATACAGCATTTGCCCCCTTCTTCCAGTTTTTGAACTTTGTTCATCGTCATTTCAACATTGGTTTGCCTCTCTATTGTTTTTATCTACTGTGCCTCTTCTGAGTTTGAACATTTTGAGGAAGAAAATATTCAACTAAAAGAAAAAAACATCAAATTTTAGAAAGATTTACCAAGATTCCATGGTTCTGCGACCGTAAATGTTATCTAGGGGAACCCATCACTTTATCGCAATTTACTTCAACGATTTTCATGTCCCATAAAACCATTCGCAGATATTTTAGTACAATATGTAACAAATCCTTAAATCTGTTTACATCGAAATTTCATTTAAACGATTATTCATTACGTACAAACACACTCTATCGTTATTTCTTTTCATATTTTATGTATTTCATCGAAATAATGAAACATCAAAGTTTTGTTACCCATAATTTTATTTCCACGTAAGTTTCAGTTCGCAATATATTTGAAATATCAAATATTACATTATTATGTTACCCTATATAGATAGATTAATCTGGTAGTATTGTATTGATCAACAGTAAATTTATAGCTAGTCCATTAATTATAAATGGATCATAAATCCGACTCAGAGCACCCCGACTCCACGTGGCTCAACTTTGTCATATACTAGAGTGTTATTCCTTCGCGCGGAACCAGAAGGCTCGCGAAGGAGGTCCTGAGGAAAATGAGGGCACGAGGCCGAAGCGAAGCGAGGGGGGGAGGTGGCGAGCGAAGCGAGCCGGCGACCTCTCGAGCGGAGCGAGGTTAAGTGCCCGAATGAATCGAAGGGCTGACGGAGCGAGTCTTCTGGTGGAGCCACCCAGAAACACTTGCTTGCTGCATGCATGCATGCTTGCTGCATGCTTGCTGCATGCTTGCTGCATGCTTGCTGCATGCTTGCTGCATGCTTGCTGCATGCTTGCTGCATGCTTGCTGCATGCTTGCTGCATGCTTGCTGCATGCTTGCTGCATGCTTGCTGCATGCTTGCTGCATGCTTGCTGCATGCTTGCTGCATGCTTGCTGCATGCTTGCTGCATGCTTGCTGCATGCTTGCTGCATGCTTGCATGCTTGCTGTATGCCTGCATGCTTGCTGCATGCTTGCATGCTTGCTGCATGCCTGCTGCGTGCTTGATGTATGCCTGCTGCATGCTTGCTGCATGCTTGTTTCATGCTTGCTGCATGCTTGCTGATGCTTGCTACATGTTTGTTGTGCTTGCTGCATGCACGCTTGCTGTATGCCTCAATCTTGCTATACCTTTTTTGGATTTTTTAAGCAACAACAAGCGAATGCAACGTTCGATGAAACGTTACTGCGATTAAAAGTTATGATGCGCTTCGTTACATATTGAAACAAGTTATTATAAATGGTTACATCGATATCTTAATACATGTGTGAAATGTTAGTTTGATATATCGTTTTTCTTGGAATAGTAGAAATTTTATAACGTTTTTTTAGGAAATGTTGTTCGATATTATGAAACAGCGATAATAAGTTTTTCGGTGTTTTAAGAAAAAAATATATTAAAAAACGTGGAATAGTTTTCTGGGACATGATAATCGATGTGATAAAAATCTGTATTTTAATAGACACCCGTTATCTAGATTTGCCAACGAAGGTCAGCGCTTCACCTTTGCAATATTGTTTTCACGTCAATGACAAAGGATCAATTTGCCTCGGTCCTAGACATTTTTTGGAAATGCCAATATTCATCAAGTACATACTTCATTGTGCGGTTAAAAATTAAGGATGAAATCAAAAGAAGGCAGTTTATTTACTACGTCCTTCACCAGAAGCATTTTCAACAAATGGGTTTTGGCTCCAAAACTTGTCTCAATATCTATTTGTTTCTTTTTATTCGTCGTTCTAATACTCCCTGGTTCTTTTTTTGTGTGACTTAAAAAGATACAGTGGAATGGTCAGCCCTGTATGCTTGCACGCATGCGTGGTAATGCCTGAATGTAAAGTGATGCGGAGAGAAAGATACAAGGATACGAGCATGTTTGCGTGTGTGAGAGTTGCACATTAACGCACGACAGCTGTGTTAGCGAATATTACAAAGTAACATAACATGTGTGCGATTCATGCGATGCGATGTAGATCAGCGTAAAAAACATTGTTGGTTGGAATTCTTAGTTCTTGATTATAATCGAACACTGTTGCTAAAGTTATATTTCTTGTTCTCTTAACTTGCGCAAAGATTTTAATGTTCTACCTAGAAACGATATGATCACTGCAACCTCCCTGTCAATACCAATTAGAACAATGAATAATGTACATTATTGCAGTGACTAGCTAACTATTTAAGGAAACCTATGATTCTTTTTTGGTTTAGTATAAATTTCTAATTTGTAATATTGCTACCTCGTTGAAAACCCAGTATATTAATTTAATATTAATTAGCTAATATGTGGTGAATGTTGTTGGTGGCATAATTAATAAGTATAAGTAAGATATTTAGATACGTACCTAGCCTTATTATGTCATTGTTTGTTCACCCAAATAAAGAGGAAAAAAAAAATCTTCCTACAAGCAAAGCAAAACTTTAAAAAAATTGGTAAATGGATAATAATGAATGGAATAATAAAGGATTCGACTTTCAGCCACTTTCAAAGAAAGAAAGCAGCAAAAGTTTTTCTTAATTATCTGCTGAGAATGTACGAGTATCTTCACTTCAAGTAGAGTATTTTATCTGGTGATATCTAAACCATTAAAATAATTGATCAGTAACTGTTTCCAGTTGATAACTTTAGTTGGTCGGAACGGAACGGAATAAGCTAGGTATTTCTGTCGGATTTTAATTAGACCGAATTATTATAAAGTATATAGGTATATACTTTCTTCGTTTTCTACGAATACTTTAATCATCTTCAATCAATATAAAGATGTATATACTTACAAATCAATATGAAATGTTTAATGAACAATGTAGTATGGTCCTTATGTAGAGACGAGGGTAAGAAAAAATCGGGTTGGCCTAAGACTTATTTTTATTAATATACGTATATTTATCATATTTGAGAAGACATTTTGTGCCAAACCCCAAATTATATAGTGAGGTAAGGTAAGTACCTATGTAAAAAGATAATGCTGAGAGACAGATATTAATGACGATGCGATGATACGTTTAAATTAAAAAAACTTTATTTTTAAATACATACCGTAAACTGCTGCAACTTTGCACGGAATTTGACGTTTTTTGCGATTTTCTCGGAACCTATTCATAATTTTGACTCTCAATTGTTTTTAAATGGAAGACAAACATAATGGCTTGCTATTGAGATCCAAAACTTTTGAATTTTAACTATTAAAAAGCTGTGTTTTCGCACAGGATTAACTGCCTAAGGTAGGATAATATTGTCTTCTTCTAGTATTACTTGTTTTTTTACGCAAAATATTGTTTTTTATCAAAAAAACATTAGAAGGCAATCATGTGTAGTGTTTTGAAAACTTGAGTGACATAACTATGCCTGGGTCTAGGGTTGTCAAATTTTGTTTACTAGCTTTTACTCGCAGCTTCACTCGCGTGAATCTCGCTTACATTATGCTTACAACTTTATTTTAGAATTTGTTTCCTCTAGTAATATTAGAAGCTCGTTGTAAATTTGTAAAACAATATTCAAATATTTTTTGTAGAAATAATTGTAGAAGAGATTCAACACTTTGTATACTTTTCTTTTATACTACAATCAAAAAAAAAGATTGTTAATAATTGTTGATTAAAATTATGAGACATTATTACCAAGAAGCATAAAAATTGTGATTTTTTAATGAAAGTAGCCTTCTGGTTTTTTTTTTTTATAAAAATGTATTATTAATAATCTGTATTCTTTTGGACAACCCTATAGTCAATGACATTTTTGTATGGAAAGTCTGTAGAACCTGCTACAACTTGGCCTAGTAGCTGTAATAAAAAAATGATACAGTATATTGCACTGATTAAATTGGCAGGGACAAGTAGGTTGTCGCATGCACACGAAAAAAAATTAAAGGAAACGATAAATACAATAAGTATCGAATTCTCCTTCTAGGCAAACTTGTGTCTTTTACATACAACTTTGCCTACGACTTTGAGCCCTTGTAATTCAGAAAATTGGTGGAAATTAATAAGAAACAAAAAAAATGCAGCCTTACCCACCGATCTTTGTCGCACAACTGACAGAGTATTAATGGAGTTACAATTATAAAAAATGAAAAATATGTTGCCCAAATAATGAATAGTTACTACAGAATGGTAGAAAACGAGAATAAAGCAAGCGAATGCGATATATCGTAATTCAAATGAAATAGGCAAATTTGTGTGTAGTTGGATAAGTTGCAGCAGTTTACGGTACCTATAAAAATTGGCCTTCACGGGCACTTTTCACGTCAAAAACTAATTACAGAACTGTCTATTATCAATCTCAAAGTTACAAACTACCAGCAGTTATTGAACAGTCTTGTAATCTTTCAGCTAACTTTTTATTACTAGGTGCTTACCTACATCAAAATCATAGACATAGAAAAAAAAACATTCTCTAATGATTTTTTTTTTCTAATTTTGATCAAAATACCTAATCCATACTAATATTATAAATGCTAAAGTTTGGATGTAAGTTTGTGAAACTGTGAGTTTGCGAATTTGTGAGTTTGTGAGGATGTTTGTTACTCAATCACGCAAAAACTACTGGACGGATTACGATGAAATTTGGATTTTTATCCCGAGATTCCCACGGGAGCGAAACCCCGGGGCGCAGCTTGTTGGTAAAAAATACCTAAAATATCTAGTGCACAAGGTTCAGAAGTAGTATCTATCGCTGCCAATATATTTTTTTTTAATTGTCTAGGAGTGACCTACAAGAGACGACGCAATGCATCTGTCGCAGTGTTCGTCTCAAACGAGGGTATTGTCGAGCAATGGACTCGCTTCGACCGCCGCTGAATACACGCTGATCATCATTAGTAGCCATTGTCGTGGCGTCACGATCCGAGGCTGATTCGGCTGTTCAATCAATACAGGCAAAGTTGTGCAGAAGGGAGTTACCACTGGTACCAACCAGTTGAGCGAGCATGCTTGTTGTACCTTGGGTTCGGATTGGGCAAATAGTATGAGAATTCATTGGCTGACTACACTTAGTAAGATGTATTTCATATCAGAATTTACCAAAATAACTTTCGTTGTTTCGTACCTTCCGGTAAAGTTGTTCGGGAACATAAGTAGCTCTTTAGGTTATTTAATATTGTACTAATAGTTTTTGCTTTATTGCATGACAAATGTTTGCATCATTATCAAATATTGTTATGAATCACAATGGATACATTTATAGTAAGTATACAACAAATCCAGGATAAGCGAGCAGCGTTGAGTTTATTTCACTCAAAATATGCGAAAACATTGCAAAACTCAATACATACCTACAGTCGGGGAATTAGTAACATTACACACGGGCATATCTGGGGTAATTTATCATAAATGTACCGCAGCAGGCAGGGCGGGGAGGGGGCGGCAGGTACACATGTGCAAGGATTTCGTGCACGCGTGTGGCTCTCGCTTGCGCGGGTCTGGACTCTGGAGCGAGCGCTGAAGGGATTTGATGCAGGGCTTCATCATCATCTCACATCACAACTAATTAAAAGGGATTATATTTTACATTTTCAAATTTTAATTTGAACATTCCATTTAAACTACCTACCATAAATTTTGTAGAGTCAACACAAGTAGACTTAAGCATACCATATCCCTTTTAGCCATTTCTTTATCTGTCATTGCTCCTTCATCACTTGTGTACTTAGAAAATATAGTTTGTGTAACTTATTCTCTTTGCTGCATATAGCAGAAGTGCTTTTATCACAAAACGGAATATCTTACTGTGAGGTAGGTACGATAAATACTGCACGCCATCCCCTCGAGACGACAAACTGGAAACCAACCGCAGGACTCCATACAACGAAGCTATTTATTTTCCATATGCAATGTACATCGACTTCTTGCTCCTGCTTGCCTAAGAAACATAGGTACTAAATCGTCAATATAAAGCGATCGTGACATCCAACTCACAAGCAATTTCCACAGTTCCACTAATAGGCAAGTTTCGAGTGTTTAACATCTTGAGCACGAATTCAAGTTAAACCCACCCAAGATATAACAGTCCCTATTGTTTCCCCGTAAGGTGCAGCCACACGGGTGACCGTGGTATTTACCTGCGGTGTTTGTTCAGGCGTGACGCGGCCACAAACACCCGGAATTTCACAGAGAACAATAGTTCTCGGGAGTGAGGCATGTGCGGTGCGTTCGCGCCGGGCCCGGGAGACCGGCCGCACCACCGCTCATGCTAATGCGCTTAAATATGCATCGCATTTAAAGCACCGAAATATAATTGAAGTTAAGCTTTTTTCTTTTTAATAAAATAATATTCGCAACCTATAAGAATGCGCACAGAATTAGTAACGTTGTTGTCTTCAAAAAAACAACAGACCGACAGATAGACTTTTGTATTTATAATATTAGTACCTAAAAATAGTATGGATTTTGTTTGTTACTATGACTACATACCATTTTTCTATATCCAACAAGCAATCTATTTCTACACACACACAGCGTGCAAACGTGATACATCACTCGGCGTCGAGTGGCCTGACGTAAATTGATACTTCATCAACGAGGGTGGACATTTTTACATAAAGCATAACTTTGTGACTAAATAACTGCCCATTTCCATGTTTGTGAATCTATGTTGCAATAGCCGTTTTATTGGTTATAAACTATATGATAAGGATGTATACATACACAGATAAAGGAGCTAAGTATTCAGTATTTTTAACCTGGATCGGTAAGGCATAACTTTATCTAGATTATGATCATTAAATGATAGTGATCAAGATAAACTGTGGTTAATTTTGGACTATCCCATATACGTACGTTTAAATATCTTACAAAACGCACAGAGAAATCACACATTCATTATTTATATGGTATAAAAAACATAGACGACATAAAGCAGGTTGAAATTAAAAAATATATAGCGTTTCCTAATACTTAGTTCTTTTTTAACGACAGAAATTTTATTTAATAATGTTTGGTATAAATTACAAAATGGCTATCTTTCCGTCGACGTAACATTATCATCCACATCCACTCCGATAATATTTTGGTTGGCATCGCTGTGCTGAGCATATTATTGAAACACCCATCCCGTGTAGCGTTACAATAATAAGATCCAGTCCGCTGACAATGCCATTGAGATCGTGTTTGTCACATCGGAGCAGGGGTCCCTCTCATTGTGCTGCGATCTACTTCGGATTCCAATCATCTGGTATTGTGTATCGTATCAGTCTACCATCTGAGGTTAAAGAAGCAACATTGTTGTGCTATCAGAAGTTGCTTCACGTTCATATTATTAGATATCCCCTTCACATCTTTTGAGAGAAATGTATTTTTGGTTTCTCTTCGCACGTTAATTAGTTTTACTTTACCTTTTGTTTTCTTATCTTCAGGAGTTAAATAAATAAATGGCAAAGTATGAGAAATTGTATCTTAGATTCACGTCTTTCAATTTTATTCTCTCACTCACTAATTTAAATATAAATAGAGTGCTCAAAACTCAATAGATACATACATACATATTATCACGCCTTTTTCCTGTGGGGATAGGCAGAGACTAGCGATTTCCACTTGCTACGATCTTTAAAACTCAATAGATGGTCTATATTATGTCTATTGCAATACCATTATTTAATATCTTGTATGACCGTTGAGCTCGTCGACGAGCTTCTTGGAATGGTCATGTAATAATATGGTCACATCAACTGCTTTATTGTAACCATCCATAAGTGAATATGTTAATCCGTAACTGGCAATATCAATTTAAACGAGGAAATGAATTGACACATAGTCATACCACCCAAGATACAATGGAAGAAGCTGCCACTTTTTGACACTAATAGTGATCCACAGAGCTCTGACTACCAAATTTTGTAAAAGGGTTCGTTCCAAACTATAAGTACTCAACTAAACCTCTGGCAATAGTATACATAGGCACAGTGGACCGCAGAATAAGTTTACAGCTTGACCTTTATCCGTAGAAATAGAGTTCATTTACACGGTTTAAGATTTCCAAATTATTTAACGTTACCCGGATTAGTTTACTAGTTTGTTCCGTACCTGCGTAGGTAAGCCTCTTAACGTCTGCTGCTCAGGATTTAAGTTATTCCCCCTCCCCTCCTCTTGCAGCCCCGCGCCGCCCCCGGCGACCTCAAACAACTCGCCATGAAATTAAAACGCCTTTGAAGTATGGAAATTAAAGTGTGATGTAGCAGAAAGGCACAGCGCGGTCGTTCGCTTGGCTTCTCTACTGGGACCCGAGTCTGGCTATTCCTATGAAGTACTCTTTTTAGTGGTGAATTTGTACATTACATACCTATAAAATAGTTTACTAGTTTCCTATATCCTAGTGAATGTAGGTTTACTGGGTGAAATGTTCCCGAAATGAGAGCACTAAATCACCCGTCTATGCTTGCGCGGACGCCCCCATTAGTAATAAGTCTAATAAGGTATATTTAAATAGTACTTAGAGTCTTTGCAGTATAATAATTACATAGTGAGCAGCCCCGATTAAATAAGTTACTTCGTAAATAACGCTGTGTAACATTTGTTATTCTCAATAAATAAAATAAAAAAAGATTTAACGTCCGTTCAGTCAAGAAACAAATTTTTTTTTGTCAATTAACATGTTTATTATGGGATCCTTTCATTTCTCATAAGGTTAATAATCATAATATGGTTTGTCATAAAGCCTTTCTCATAATTTTTTTATCATAATTTTTTATTCAAATAATATTTATTGTAATAATATTTGTTTAATCATAATCATAGATTGTCATACAGATTTTTTTTATAAAATGGTTTATCATAATGGATTTGTCATAATTGTTATGGTCATAAATATAGTTTATTTTTATTTTGTTCATCTTTTATTTTGTTGATGACATTTGAAGACATTATGTAAAATTTGATATTTGATTACACTTCAAACACTAACGCATAGGTTAGGGTGCGGCGGGGGTGGCCCTTGGGCCCCCCCCCTAAGCCACGAACATAAACAACAAAAAACAAAAGCTTAACAAATCTTACCTTTTCTCTGAGTGCAACCGTACATTATGAGTTCTCTTTTCTCTGTACATTATGAGTATTACTATTATGATTAAATTATATTATGATTATTTATGTTTATGACAATTTGTATTTATGACAAAACAATTATGTTAAAAAAATTATTTAAAAAAAAATTATTTAAATTTTAATTTATATTAATTATGATTATGTGAAAAAACATTATTTCAAACTATATTATTACAAATATTTTTATGAGAATCATTAGAGACCCGTTTATTATACAGTGTGGATTCAAAATTATTGATACTGAATGAGAAACTTTTTTTATGGGAGTAACTCTGAAATCTTTTAAGAAAATCAGCTGTTCCATACTATTTTACGATACCTACTCTCCCAAAATGTAAGTCCCATACAAAAAGTTGCTCATATTCATGAGTATTTACACCAGTAGAAATTTCGCCAATGATTTTGAATTCACCCTGTTTAAGAGGTTGAAGAAAATCCCACAATGTTGATATTGCAACTATAAAAGTCGTAAGACCTTCTATTATACCTATATTTATTTATCAAACAAAAGACCTATATTTGTGCGCTATATACAAGACTCGAGCCCCAGACATTCTGTGCGGTACAGCGTTCGCAAGTCGCAACTCTGCACCGCGCCGCCGCCGTGGGCGTCATGCTGGATCGGAGGTGAGGTTTGAAGCTAAGGTTACATCTCCATATATTCATGCTATAAAGATAACGCATAACATTTCAATGTTTTGTCTATAAAATATTAATCATGTCATAAACGACTCCTAACCTGCTAACTGAAAAGTTCTATTTTAACCTCGGTCGAAAAATGCGGGATGTTATATCGTATATTAACTAATCAACGTGGTATCCATGGAGGTAAAATCGTAGTGTCTAAAAACCCATCAAACAGATAAGTTGTCCGATCAGTCGCTAGATCAAGTTCAGATAAAACCGGGCGCGCGACCTAGCATGCCGCCAGCGTCCGTCTGTCCGTCCGTGCCCAATCAGCATCCGCATTGGTCAGCGGCCACTGCGGCCAGTCAACACAGCACAGGACGACGATCGCCACAGCACTCGACCAGTTTTTATTCAGTTTTCTCAGAAGCCCGGCTTCATTAGCGGCCGACCCACTAAACAACGCTCCTCTATTTGTCGGGTTTCTGAAAACACGCTCTTGTCCGACGAACGTGTTCGGTGATCGCAATCAGAGACGTACCTAGCTCGTTTCGTATAATGGATAGAACTTAAAGGGAATTCTTAAATAGGTATTATCTTCTGAATGTGGGCTTTCCTTTCCTACCTACAAGCCAACATAAGTCACTGCCTAGGGCTGAGACTTCAATCTACGTATTGAATTCATGATAGACATTCGAATACATTTCTTATCTACAGTAATCTACCTTTACCTATAAATAGGTACCAATTATAGAAGTCATAATTATATAGATTATAGTGAAATCTTCACATTTCTACTGAATCCAGATAAGGTAACTTCAATTGCAAATGATTAGTTGTCTCAAAATTTTGTGATGCTCTTTAAAAGGAAGTAATAAGAGCACCCACAACTGGCCGGCATGGAGAGTGATAGAGGAGCAAGAAATATTTATAAGTATGGAGGCAAAAGTGCAAAGAGTCTACCTCTACAGGAAACAGACGTGTATTCAATTCATGTATGTAATACATATTTAAAAATATTTTCATGCCCCTACCACCAACCATATTTAAGTCAAAGTGCAGCGGAGTGTTGTGTGCGCCGACGACGATGCGACGGGATGCGGGACCAATCGTCCTCGACGGCCGTGAAGCGTGCCCTCTGTGCCCTCAGAGCGAGCCCGGTGCCTGCGATGAATAAGAGCCGCCAAAGAGGGCACCACATATCAGGTTGTTTCAACTAAATTATGAGATGTGATCTCACAGGTACAAAATTTTTAATGGGTTTCATGTCCTCTGTCTGCGAAAGTTCGACTTAGTCATGGCCAATTCATCGTGACCATGATCATAACCATTTATTCACAACTAGCTTTTGCCCGCGTCTTCGCCCGCGTGAATTTCCCACGGGAACTGTGCTTTTTCCTGGGATGAAAGGTACCCTATGTCCTCCGTACTTTCAGCTCTGTGTACGCGAAATTTCAGGAAGATTGGTTCAGTAGATAAAGCGTGAAGAGGTAACAAACAAACTAACAAACTCACTTTCGCATTTATAATATTAGTTAGGATTAGGATTAAAATGGTGCACAAATGTTCATTTACTGACTTATTATCAACTCCTGATTAATTGCTGCATTATTGATTAAAATTTTATGGGAGTAAGTTGTAGTTGTAGACTTTGTGTTTTTTTTACCTAATTTAACATAAGCAAACAAAAAGTGCCTGTGAAAGTCTGAATTCTGAATTTGAATTAGAAATAAATAAGGTTCAGGTAATTAAATTAGTATAGCAGTACCACTTCAAATTCTACCTTTTCTATTTGCAATATCTAGATTTTATATCTAATTTTGTTTAGACAAATAGTTTAGTCTAGATTAGTCGAAGAAACACTGTTTAATATTATATATATGACTAAGTCATAACCACTAAATTCCCTGTAAAGTTATGTCCGTTACCAGCAACCAGGCTAGGCATGCGAGGAGCGATGAGGTATTCCAATTGTCGCCGAAAATTCCTGACGATCCGCTGTCTACTGCGTGTTTTACCTTTATACGTGTTTGTCATGTCAAATTCCATATCTAGACATATTTGACTGCATTTGAAAAGGTTAGGTAAATTTCCTGATTTATATTATGTACGTACATCACTACAAAGAACAGGTACTGCAATATACATTTTTGTTTTGATAAAATTTTACGACGCCATTGTCGATTTACTTTTTCCAGAGCATCCCTTCAACAAAGTTGAACAATGGAGCATTGTGTTTTTTTAAACCCTGACTTTACGATAGCCCCTATCATACTAGTAACTTGTTATCTGATGATCTCCGCAATATATTCGCCGTCACCCACGCGGCGCCCTTATTCCAACTTGTGGCCGTCGATAAAGCGGAATAACGAACGCGTCTATTTGCGAACGACTCGCGCCTGAGCAAACAACGGCGCTCAACTCAAACTCCTCAAGACTACAAAGTATGTACACACGCCGAGGAGTTTGAACCCATTGGAGTTTGTTCTCGAACACATTTTTTGCCTGTGTAAATAAATACTCACCAAAGAATTAATAAGAATTTCCTGATTATAAGAGAATGCCTTAGGAACAGGAAATTCGTTTCGCTACGTAAGGTGAAAAGTTTATTCACTTATTTCTGTTATACAATAGTTCTTCTGTAATGAAACGGCCAAGCCACAAATTTCAACTAAATAGTAGAGTTTGTGAAGTTAGGACTTGGCGAGTAGAGTTGGAAGCTTGGCTCTACATGAGATCTGATAACTTATTGTCAGTGCGAGTTACTATGGCCTTGTCTTGACTACATTTTACTTACATGAAAATGTTTTCGGTGAGGTCATGACTCAACTTTTATAAATTATGCATTTTCCATTAAATATAAGTTTCTTGTCACAAACAGTCAAACTGCTCACACATGCCACACCGTAGCGTAGCTGACGGCTGGAGTTCAGGCCAGGCTTTTTCCAATTTCAGTGACATTACAGCGCGCCCTGTCCCGGACGTGTCCCTCATGAAAAACCCTGCGAATATCGGTTTTCTTGACTGATGAAACATAGCGATAGAGCTTTTCCCTCTGCTTTATCCGCGTAAATTTTGTTTTTCACGCATTCTACCCCCTTAGGGGTGGAATTTCCAAAGTTCCTTTCTTAGTGCTCACTTACGCTACATAACGAACCTCTATTACGTTAATACTATTACTTATTCTATGCCTCTGTGCAATCTTTCAATTTTATACGTGCAACGGTTTTGTCTCTACGTTGATGTACCAATTAGTCAGCAAGCAAGTCACCCTTGGTATAAAGCTTGGTATATTTTGTCTATTAGCACGCTTATTATTTGCATTAAAGGAATATCGGTATGTCGTCACTTGGACTAGCAGTGTCAAGTGAATTAGTAAAGGATCAAGTTTTTAATAGCGTTGATGGACTTCCATTCCGGACGTTTTTCTAATTAAAATATAACGCGAGTCACGCTTCCTGCGCCCTCAGCAAGGCCACAATAGACAGATAAAGCAGTAGAGCAACTCCATACAAATGGCCCGATTTGACGCACAGACAAGCGCGTTTACACGGCCGCTAAGTGGTCATCGGTACCTAAGACGCAGGAGCGTCACGTCACGACACGATGTGCGCCGCTCAGTCTGGTCGCGGACGCAGATCGAGACGCCTCTCGCGCTGTGTCTGCTCGTTGTGTACCTACGTTTCATTCGTGATGTAGTTAAATAGCGCTCTGTAATATTACATATTACTTACAGTTAATTATTATAATGGACGCGTCACGATCACGCATGTATTGCTGTGTTTACGGATGCCTTAATTCAACTGTTATTACAGCAACTATGTCATTTTTTAAACTTCCTGCTGATGCTGAAAGGTAAAATAATACCACAATCACTTTTTAGTAGTTTGTTACTTTTTTTATGAGTAGTTTGCCTAATAAGCATATGAAATGGAAAAC
The DNA here is from genome assembly GCA_018467065.1 of Ephestia elutella. Classification (NCBI taxonomy): domain Eukaryota; kingdom Metazoa; phylum Arthropoda; class Insecta; order Lepidoptera; family Pyralidae; genus Ephestia; species Ephestia elutella. Next base: position 129,062 of record CM031575.1, read on the forward strand.
ACTATACAGTTTGGACTTTTTACCGCCTTCCTTATGTCAGGGGTATAAGCGTTGTTATGGAACTGCAAGTGTTTAGTGGAATGTGCTGTTAGCCATACATAAAATAAGTAGGTATCTGCCACATGTAACTTATATAAAGGCAGGTTCTATCAAACGGCAATTGTAAAAAAATATCTATAGCTGATCGAGTGAGTACTTAGGTAGTACATCAACCACTGAAACGATTTAGACAAAATGTTGTATGGAGATAATTTAAGTACCGAGAATGGACATATGCTATAAGTAGTTACTCTATGAACATTATTTTATTGAATTTTCCTAAACAAACTACCTACACACATACCACAATAGACAGATAAAGCAGTAGAGCAACTCCATACAAATGGCCCGATTTGACGCACGCACACAGACAAGCGCGTTTACACGGCCGCTAAGTGGTCATCGGTACCTAAGACGCAGGAGCGTCACGACACGATGTGCGCCGCTCAGTCTGGTCGCGGACGCGGATCGAGACGCCTCTCGCGCTGTGTCTGCTCATTGTGTGCCTACGTTTCATTCGTGATGTAGTTAAATAGCGCTCTGTATTATTACATATTACTTACAGTTAATTATTATAATGGACGCGTCACGATCACGCATGTATTGCTGTGTTTACGGATGCCTTAATTCAACTGTTATTACACCAACTATGTCATTTTTTAAACTTCCTGCTGATGCTGAAAGGTAAAATAATACCACAATCACTTTTTAGTAGTTTGTTACTTTTTTTATGAGTAGTTTGCGTAATAAGCATATAAAATGGAAAACACTATACTGTTTGGACTTATTACCGCCTTCCTTATGTCAGGGGCATACATAAGCGTTGTTATGGAACTGCAAGTGTTTAGTGGGATGTGCTGTTTGCCATACATAAAATAAGTAGGTACCTACCACATGTAACTTATATAAAGGCAGGTTCTATCAAACGGCAATTGTAAAAAAAATCTATAGCTGATCGAGTGAGTACTTAGGCAGGTACATCAACCGCTGAAACGATTTAGATAAAATGTTGTATGGAGATAATTTAAGTACCGAGAATGGACATATGCTATAGTTTGCCCGCAACTTCGCTCACGTAAAATATATAACGCCAACGAAATGCGCGGGAAAAGCTGTTATTTGAACAAAAAATTACTTTTTTACATTCGTATGTCTGCCAGCCCATCCGTCCATATGTCCGTACACTGGATAACTGAAATAACCACTGATCCGTTTGAACTGTTTTGTACCTATACATATACCTACGGCGAAAAACTTCTAACTTTAAAACTTCCCGCAACAGACGAAAATATTTTTCTGTAACGAATTTGTAATGTACTTTATTAATAAATAAACAATTTTCCTAAACAAACTACCTACACACATACTATACAAACTACACGCCTGCTTTACGTTTTGTAGGCGCCAACCCTAGCGCTCCGCCTAGCCGTAGGTATAAACTTCAAGGACACGACTCAGTTGCTCTACTGCTTTATCTCTGTCTATTGTGGCAAGGCTCTGTCTGTGCTCTGCATTGTGTGGGTGACGGCCAAGTGACGGCGGCCGCGCCCCGAGCTACGAACCTCTAGAGCCGGTCCCTACCTACATACAACCAGCACGCCCGCCGAATGGCGATCGGACACGCACGACCGCAGGTACTTCCCGCTTTTTAGGCCGCCCAGCCGAGACAGCCTCGATTCTTTTTCTCGGCGGAGTGCGGCCTCATAGACTTCCATATTTACAGATTCAGTTACTGTACAGAATACAATGTGCCACAATGTTTTAGAAATTAATAATTTGTTGCTCCTACTATATTAATACACCCACCACACTAACTGCACATTTTTTTGTCATCTTTTCTTTATGTTCATGTTTTGCAAATAAATGAATCAAAATTAAGTGATAATTATGATTAATTGAGGGGTGTCTATTAAAATACAGATTTTTATCACATCGATTATCATGTCCCAGAAAACTATTCCACGTTTTTCAATATATTTTTCTTAAAACATCGAAAAACTTATTATCGCAGTTTCATAATATCGAACAACATTTCCTAAAAAAAACGTTATAAAATTTCTACTATTCCAAGAAAAACGATAATCAAACTAACATTCCACACATGTATTAAGATATCGATGTAACCATTTATAATAACATGTTTCAATATGTAACGATGCGCATCAAAACTTTTAATCGCAGTAACGTTTCATCGAACGCTGCATTCGCTTGTTGTTGCTTAAAAGGCATACAGCAAGCATGCATGCAGCAAGCACAACAAACATGTAGCAAGCATCAGCAAGCATGCAGCAAGCATGAAACAAGCATGCAGCAAGCATGCAGCAGGCATACAGCAAGCATGCAGCAGGCTTGCAGCAAGCATGCAGCAAGCATGCAGCAAGCATTCAGCAAGCATGCAGCAGGCATGCAGCAAGCATGCAGCAAGCATTCAGCAAGCATGCAGCAAACATGCAAGCAGGTATGCAGCAAGCATGCAAACATGCAGCAAGCATGCAGCAAGCATGCAGCAGGCATGCAGCAAGCATGCAAGCAGGCATGCAGCAAGCATGCAAGCATGCAGCAAGCAAGTATTTCTGGGTGGCTCCACCAGAAGGTGGAAGCTGGTTCCGCGCGAAGGAATAACACTCTAGTATATGACAAAGTTGAGCCACATGGAGTCGGGGTGCTCTGAGTCGGATTTGTGATCCATTTATAATTAATGGACTAGCTATAAATTTACTGTAGATCAATACAATACTACCAGATTAATCTATCTATATAGGGTAACATAATAATATAATATTTGATGTTTCAAATATATTGCAAACTGAAACTTACGTGGAAAAATTTTTGGGTAACAAAACTTTGATGTTTCATTATTTCGATGAAATACATAAAATATGAAAAGAAATAACGATAGAGTGTGTTTGTACGTAATGAATAATCGTGTAAATGAAATTTCGATGTAAACAGATTTAAGGATTTGTTACATATTGTATTAAAATATCTGCGAATGGTTTTATGGGACATGAAAATCGTTGAAGTAAATTGCGATAAAGTGATGGGTTCCCTTAATTGAGTAATTCTTCTATAGTCACTGTGTGATTTATTTCAGAAGAGACTCGTAAATTTTAATAATGTATGTAGTCACTGTTGATACACTCTCTTATACTAATTACAATAGGTACCTACAACTTCGTTTACTACAAAAACAACTTGAAACGACGATTTATTACAAAGCACAGGTGCTTTACAAAAATGCGTCATCATTATTTTAAGATTCACTTCGGGTCGCTGCGCCGCAGTAAGTAAGAACATATTATTAAGTAAGTAAGTATTATTTCTTTATAGTAATAAGTAATTTCGGCTTCTATTTTCAATTTGACTGCGACAGATCTATCGATAAAGAAGTCTGTGGCGTGGTCAGCGGCCGCTTTTTACATTCCACAATCGTAAAAAGTGATCGATTTAGGTCTCTGGTGGAAAGCCGCAAAAACGAGGGTCGTTTGCACAACGCGGCATTGGCGGGAGAAAATGTTTGGTGACGTCACTGCGATGGATGCGCGCGATATTTCAGACAAGCTCTTCTGAGATTCAAGGGTTTCGCATTCGAAATACATTACAACTCCGACCCATGGAAGAAGATATTTTTGTAGAATGTCAGTCGATCTGTGTCGCCGCCTGTAATATTGTAGTACCTAACCTATTAATTTATGTTAAGTATAGATTATTTTTACTTTTGCTACTTTATTTTTATTACATTTTAGAATATAATACAAAACACTTAATAGCACAAAAAGAAAAGTTTAAAATGATACTCCCGGGCAGAACATTGCTCAAAATTTTTTCAGATAAGTAGGTACAATAATATTTCCACGTTCACGTCTTTTGGTCAAAGCCTCAATTCTTAAACTGTGAGATTAATATGTTTAACTTCTTACTTTCGTTAACAATTTCATTGCAATTCCACCATAGAATATCGCAATTAAGTTTTATCGGTTTGCACAGAAAAAAGGCAGCAAGTCTAAACTGATTTCGGAGCTGCTGCTGCATAAGAATAAACTCTAACTCTATGAATCCTAACTAATATGCAAAAGTGAGTTTGTTTGTTTTCTATTCAAGCTTTATCTACTGAACCAATCTTTCTGAAATTTCGCTTACACATAGTTAGAAGTACTGAAAAGAACATAGGCCTTTTTATCCCGGAAAAAGCACTGTTCCTGTGGGAAATTCACGCGGGCGAAACCGTGGGCAAAAGCTAGTATTTTATATTCGTCATGACCGTAGAATTAATAAATCATAGATTTGCTTCCATGGTCGCAACATCGTAACGACGCAATGAAAGCACGACAGTCAAGGCTGTCGTTTCCAAATATTATCTACTTTGGGTGAATTGCCTATATTGCATACTACACTAAAGAGGTCGTCTAATACAAACATCAGGATATCATAAGCACACGCATGAGGGTGTGCTGACGTCGCTCGCTCGCTGTGGGAGTGCTCGGAATGGTCGCGAAATGGCAATTAACTGTCGGTCTGTCTGTTACAAAGTCGCGTAACGACGGGAAGTGCTCTGATGTGAGGGGCCCGGCCCGAGCCAGCCATTCGCCTGTCAGGAACAACAGATGGGAAATTTGTGGACTTGAAAACCTAAGGTTGAAAGGCGAACATAGCAGCTAACAATAGGTCCTAAACTTAGTAAGATCCTAAAATTAACTTTTATCTTTTCGTAGCTCATGGCACAGAATTAATATAAGTGAGAGCCTATTAGTAAAAAGTGAATTTAACATTTTAACCGGTAATCAAACTGAGATCTTGTGGTTCAGGGACAAAGACACTTACACTGTACTACAAAGGCAGACCAAAGAATTCTGTAAAGAGTTTCTTAAGCATTTCCAACTTTAAAGACTACAACAAACTAAGTCACATCATAGAGGAACAGCTGTAGAAAATGTCTAATAACACTAATCCGACACAGTTACTAAGAAGCATACTTTCCAACAATTATTTTACGAGCGTCCATCTAACAGCACTAAAGCTAAGTAATACCATTATGCCATTAACCATCTATGTGTGCATTCGACTCGTTAACAACTTTGATAAAATCTTAACAGCCGGAGACGTGGGCGCAGTCGTTTCGGCTTCTATTAAAACTCGCACATTAATTGCAACAAAAAGTCAGTAATCCTCAATCACTGCGCAGATTAAACAAGACAATGCAATAGTTCTCACTGGCATTGAGTCTTTGTGAAGTTATCTGCCGATCTGCCTGGGGTCTATAATGGCCACATTGACGAATCGCAATTATCCATTTCCCATTTCCTAAATAGTTAATAATAATAAAAATGACCCTAATTTGTGATGTTTTAAAGTTTTACTTGCCTGAACAAAATCATTCTCATCAAAATGTATATTTAGATTAATCATTAAAGAGAAAGTACTTACTTGGGGAAACCTACGCCCGCCCCAGGAGGCCAATTCTCGCGTTTGCGATATTTTATCGAATTTGATAATATATCAAACTTCTTTTATCGAACAAAATTATCACAAAAACCTCCAAAATGGTATTCTCGAACCTATTCGACATAAAACTCGATATTATATCGAAAACTAGGGCTTCTCTAATTGAAAACAAGTTCCTTTTTCTCGATTATACTTAACTACAATCGAGAAATTTATGTTTTACTTGTTTCATTAAATATTTTATGTAAAACCATTGTTTTAATAGTGAATTTATGTAAAAATAGTTATAATACTTTATTTTATGTAACTTAATAAGCTCCAATGCAAATTTATAAAATGCAAAGAAAATGAAATATTTTAGAGTTGATGGAGAGAACGGAACGTGAGGATACTTGTCATTGTTTGTTTATTGTGTGTGTGAGGTTATGTGATATTTGTTATCGGAGTATCAATTATATTCTTATGTATGATATTGTTTCTTTACGAAATTGAATTGAGAAACAAATAAGGTATGGTACTCGAGGCAGAAAAAAGCAAAGTATGTATTTTATCCAAACCTCTATATTAGGCTTCAATAAAATAATTTTATGTAAATAAACAACGATTTCCAATAAAATTGAATACAAAATCGTTAGCATTAATATTTTACTAAACCATAGCTGAATAGAAATACAAAGCGTCTTGTAAAGTACGAATATTATGTTATTCAATAGCTTTGAAGCAACAAATATCACACACGATATGGTTTTCGGCCACGCTTGACCACTCGATGCGTATCGAGGGCTGACGCTGGATAAATGTCACATTTGAAATCACGAGAATACGCAATTTCGATATTTATCGATATCCGCCATGTTTTTTCGATAAATGTCGAAATTGATATTATATCGCAGACCCGAGAATTGCATCGCAGAAGTCATACTTTTTGACATTGGGTTTATCTTGTTGCTGAAGTCATAGATGACGAAACCTCATTTTGGGAAATAAAAAAAAATTGCCTACGAACGTGACGTTTTGGTTTTGCAAATTAGAGATTTGTAATACTTGACGTGTAAAATGTTAGTAGAATAAAGGGCTTTATTAACTTACTTCTCATATCTTACATTTCTGGTTCGGGATAATAATAAACATAAGCCTGGTGTTGGCGACAATCTTATAAGTGTAAGTTTACTGTTTTCCATAAAATGTCTTACAATGAAAAAGTAAATAAGTTTATTATTAAGTTTATACATTTTAAACATAAGAACATTAAACGTTTATCGTTTTTATTCAAGGAAATAAAGTTTGGTTGACTAGCGTTGACATAAATAACGACACTTTTAACCGCAGCTCAGAAAACATTGTGACAATCACGATTTTAATTTCTGACGACTACTGCCACTATGATGATAACATCGTGATTATTCTGCATCTGCCGATATTATGCCCTTTGTAGACTAACTCTTACTAAACCTATAGCAAAACATAAAACTAAATGAAATACCTAATCATATCTCGTGATTTGATAACAATAATCACACTGCATATTGCAGCGCCCGCCGATGAAAGCCAAGCGGATACGTTTTGCACAAAACCAGATGTAGATACCAGAAGAAGTATATCATGTCCATAGAGCTAGCAAAATTTTTTAAAATTTTATTTAAAGAATGATTTTTTTTCCTATGTCTATGGTCGGTCATGTCACTACAAGGCACCGAGCGTGTACCGCATGAAGGCTGTATGTATTGTTTATGTTGGGTTGCGACGCCAACATTGCGTTTCCAGGAAATAATGAAAATGTAATAGGTTTCTAGTCTTACAGCGTTTCGGTTAAAGTTGGATTGACACGATAGTTTGTGTTATATATACATATTTAGTCTACGTCGTCGTCGTCCCCTCATCCAAGCTTATTATAAAGGTCACCTCTGCAATTTTGAATTTACTTCATGCTTCTATGGTACCAAGATTTACAAGATATACTTAATTATAGACAAATATAAATACAAACTCTACCAAACGGGCTCAAGATTTTATACAAGACCTGGCAAACCCATAATACTTAGGGATAAAAACGGTTTTTTTACAAATACCATATAACCGATTTTCAAAATTTAAATGCCGTATTTTTTTGCCCAGCAGCAGCAGTGGGATATGTTATAGCTACAAAAAAAAAACACTTTACGATACCCTACTCAATTTGATCCCTCTTGCATAGAGATTATCTGCAATTTTTACCGATCTATGACCATATCGCACTTTTCGCTGAACATCGGTCGGGCACATACATATTTTAAACATGTTAAGTTTTAAGTTTTTTTAGTTTTTTCAATGGTAAGGAAAAGTAATTTTTCCCAATTTTCCACAGCGTTAAAATATATGAAGTAATGAGTGCCGATCACTCTACATAGTAGTTTAGCATCATAAAGCTCAGTTATTACAGCCAGCCTGCGTACATTGCTCCCGGCGGCATGTGGCCGCAGAGCGGACTGCAACAATACCGACCAGATGTATAACGTGGCAGGGTAATGCGATCGCAGATGTAATCTAGACGACCGACGGCCACAGCACACGAGAGCGCAGAACGATATCATCACTTCTTATATGTTCAACAACATTCCTTTAGAGAGTGAGCTGAGAGTTGTATGACTCTCTTCGTCTTCATGATATTGTGGCCGCCTGTGCTAGCAGCCACTCTTCAAAGATGCTCAGGTGCAGGTAAGGAGACTGGATCTTGCAATTTAAACATTTGGTTTCCTTGTGATGTACATGTAATGTACAACACAAATCGTGGAGAGAAAAGTTTGCCCCAACCCTAGATGATGGGAAAAGGTAAAGCAAATGGTAACATCGATAAGGTCGAAAATTGAATGCTCTTGACTGTACGTTTCTCCGACTTTGACATTTTCCGACTTTAAAATTAAACGATATGTATCGATTTAAAATTGTATTGTAATTAAATTGAGATTGAGCACTGACCATTATAAGTAAACGATATTGTGTGTGCGTGCGTCATATAATTTATTTGACCCGCTCGGACGCAAATAGTTCTCAACTTATCATATGCAAGTAAGATTAATGAATCAGCACCATCGTGTCTAGCTCAGGACATCGCAGACTTCCTTAGCGATCACAATTCAGCTTACTAATATTATACTATGGTAACGTTGCGGCCGTTTCCTTAGGACTAGAGTATGAAGTATCTGACGGGCTGAGAGTGTCAGCTGCACAGTGTTTGCTGTGCAAGAATACATACAGATTGAACGTATAAAAACTTAAACGTATCTACTATTACATATGTAGACCAAAAACTTTCAAAAATGTATCTATTAATTAATGAATGCAATAAAGTCTAAACATATTATACGGAGTCTATCCTGCCAGCTGAGTGCGGGCTTCTCATGACATGCATGACTCATGTTAAAAAGTTTAATACAATAATATATCATTTTTTACACGCTGCCATACTTATATTAATTCTGTGACGCTGCGCTCAACGCCCCTTGGCGGAAGCGGCCGAAAAAAAGAAAATTGATAAATATCGTGGTCACGGCTCAGAGTACTATTTTATACCTTTCGGAGCCGAGACCCTGGCTCCGTGGTCCATGCTCATCCACGAGCTTCCGAAGCGCCTGGTCAACACCACGCCACCACCGGTGGTGTTGCGGCTTCCTCGTTCAACTTATCGGCATTACAATACAGCAAGATAATGCCGCCAGCATCCTCGGCATTTTGCCACGGGAGTCCTTTTTTGAACAAGTATTTATTTTAATATTATTTTATTTGAAATTTTTAATATTACTTAATTGATACCTACCTATTTAATTATTATAAAAAACATATAAGGCTTATAATAATCTAAATAATAATCTGTTTTCCGAGGAGATTTCTCCTCGGAAAACAGAATTTAAATAAAATCACTACAGCTAATTTTCGCTTTCGGAATTGGGCATCCAAGTACGCTCTCTTTATTTAGGTTAAAAAGTTGTCGACTATAAATAAAAGGTTTCAGCGAAGCTTTATTTGGAATAAGCCCGTAAAGCTATTTATAAAGCTGTACGTAATGAATTTGTAAATAGCATTTGCAGAAGTTTGGAAATCCCTTGGTTTTTTGTAACATTTACAATGACACAGTGCTACTAGACGGATTTTGATTAAATTGCGTATACGATTTCCAGTTTTTAAGAATTACCTAGCTAGCTTTCTAACTTTTAAGAATAACTAAAAACCTAGAATAAGAGCACCTAGCTAACAGAGAAACACACAGAAATATTTACGGAAAAGAAAAGCCCCAGTGCCTATAAGCTACCTATAGGTAACAAAACTACTACGGAGGATGCATTTGCGATATAACTACAAAGTTATATTACGAATGCATCCCCCCTCCCGCAACCTCTGCCCCCTTCCCCCTGCCAGCTCTCGGCCGCTGAGTAATCCCTGGAAACCTATTAGTTGGAATTAAAAATAACTGCTAGAAATATATGACAGTCATTTAGCTCGGGCACACTGGGAAATTGTTGGTTGGGATTTGTGAAGTATCTACCTCGTTAAGGATATTCAGGCTGCGTTCAATACTTAGCTATGAGATGTCCTTTGCCTTTTAGAATAAAGCGCCTTCTCGAAATGAGGTATGAATCTGTAGGAACGTGTCTAGAGATCGAACTGCAAAGTCAAGTTATTTTTTAACTTGTCTTTTAGTTAGAGCAATAATGTGAAATACCATGCGTGTATCCTCGATGTGCGAGTTTAACTCGCACTTGGCCAGTTTTTTTATCATGGTAGTCGGGTAACTCTCATTCTGTAACCATCCAGTCAATCATATAAAATGTGGCGTACACACCCAAGGGACATACACAACTACTGAAATTAGTGCTAAAGATTCGTTTGATAAATCAACAAAATCGGATTTACATGGATAAATACAAATAAACCACGGCGAGCTTTGAGCTCGGCATACAATAAGTTATATTGAGGGTTGTATACCAATTACCAACTACATACATAGTACACCTACATCATATAACACAAATACTTTAAAGATCCACATCATCCATCCTTCAAAGAAGAAGTAAATGTTTGCGCGGTCTCCCAAATTATTCAGCATTGTCGAGTGGGATTATGAAATTACTAGCATTAGTTACGGTGCTAAATCCTGAGATGATTTATGCAGCAATTTGCATGATACAACGTGCGCCGCGCCCGGCGTTCACAGTTACAGCTGGTATTTGCACAAAAACTATTGTCGGAGTCTCACCAAACTCAGTAAAAGCTGAAGACACGCCATACAGTCAACTGCGGTACAAGTTAACCAGCGTGGACGGCGGTGATAGGGGCGAATTTTCAATGAATTTGAAAAGTTAATGTGCAGGTTGTTACACTAACGCAAATCTTGTATAAAATAAAAATAATGCTCTGGTTTAGAGGGTTAGTCATAAGATAACATTGGTATCTGATAAGAAGATGATCTTAAAAGCCCAGATATGACCTTCAGGAGACCCAACTCAATTTGAGGCTTAAATATTAAAAGAAAAGATATTAGAGAGAAATTTTTTGATGATCATACAGGTAAGTAAAACCGATTTAACCAAAATTAGTCAGTTGGAATGATTCTAATGGGGAAGCAATTTTCAAGCGGACAATACTGCAGTAGGATGTGTTAGCTGTATCGCCGTAATACAGACTAGCGGTGCCGGTGACGTGACTGCAAAACCACATAAAACGTAATGGCCCTGGCTCCGCAATCGCTCTGTTGTGATGGGGCATTCATTGCACCGATCACAGTCGCCAAATATTCCCATTTGCGGGTCGTACCCGAGCTATTTGGCCAAAAGTTTGGACATTTTCTGTGCTATTTGTCTGGATTTTCAAATGAAATGGAACATTTACGGTCTAATACGGTGTTGTCTTCCCTTGCTCTCCTTATGAATAGAAATGTGTTTATTTGAAATCATAAATCACATAAAATTCTCTACAGTGTATAAGTATATAAAGTTCTTCTAGTTTGTTCTAAGTGGTGATCAAGAACTGCTACAGCAAGCCGATGTAACGAGGTCTCTCGTGGAGGGAGGGGGCGAGGCTCTCGCGACTCGAATGTTTCTGATTGAATACACTTGAGCGACAGTGAGTGCAAATAAATGGAATGATTAATTAAGTGAACATCTCTCCCTGATTAATGACATTTATATATTACATCTATTTTGGTAGGTAGGTACTAAGTTCTATATAAATATTCACTGTTTACAGTTAGCCTAACTGTTTACACGCTAACTTAGTACTGGTAGAGTAGTACCACTAGCCTCCACTACTTTGACAGATTTCGATCTAAAGGTACTCTTAAAAGTAGCTTCTATTACCATTATCAATCAAATTATACCATTTATCAAGCAACAGATCCTCCCACTCGCTCTCTTCAAACACTAATGGAATTAACAGTTCCCAGAAAGGAAATCCTGAGCGAGTCCAAACGAAGATGAAGCTCCAGGTACTCGCTACAAGTACCCAATATCTATAGATCATTATTCCATCTTGGCAGATGACGGTAGATTATACGTTTGTTTTATTTTAATCAAAAGCTGAGCCTGCGGCGGGCACTAGTCACGCACCACGCTGCACTCTGATGCAGGTTCCCGACTCTGCTACAACATTGCCGCTACAATACTTAAATAGGTACCTACAGATTTTATTTAATATAATTATGTTATGGACCAAGTGATTAATAGGTAGGACATTCTATAAAATGCCCGCGCAGTTTGAAAAATTACTAATATTGAAAGGCATTATGCCCTCCATTGGCTGGATGGACGAGACAACGGTCTTTCCACACGTTACAAGAAACCGGCCAAGTGCGAGTTAAACTCGCGCACCGAGAATTCCGTACACGCAAAGCATAGCCTAGGATTTATACTTCATCGAGCTACTTCATTTAAAAATAAGTTTGTAACACTTATTTTTAAACTTCCAACAACCATCACTTTCAGATTTTTGCAAAATTTTATAATTATAGGTCTGCGGAAAGTACCCCATAGGTTTGAACATTTACGGTAACAACTCCTGATCGCGTTAACGTATAATTTTTTGCTGAAAGAGACTGTGGATCCGAGATCTTAAGAAAAAAAAATCAGTATAAAAAAATCTCAACAGATGGAGTTTTATTGAAAGCCGAGAGTTGTAATAATGGCTGACCTATATTGTGCGCTTTTTATTGTCCGCCAGAGGCAGAAAAATAATCAACTAACAGTTAGACAGTTGCACTAATCACAATATTGATACTTTTTAGATGTTTTTTTACTAAGTTTAATATATTTTTTTAATTCCATTCCCGTGAATTTTTGCTTTTTGTGGAACTTTTTCTCTCGCCTTTACTTAAGCGCCATCTATGATTTCATCTGGAACTATTTTTTTTATTTGGGTCTCGGAAAATCCCTCATTTCAATTTGACACCTGCCTGAGAGCCACGTAGCTAGTAGAGTACCCACAATACTCAGAATACCTGGCAGTTATATACGTGACTCGAACCTCAGTTCGTGCTCTCAACTTCAGCTCCGACAATTTCCATACCACGTCTACTTTTAAACGTATTCGGCATCGAAACCGCAGGCAAATCTAACCGCACGACTGCTCGTTGAAAATGATTCAAGTCTCGACGTTATATTGTGCAGTTAAGGTTGAATTTTAGTTGTTTTGTATATGAGTAGGGTTGGCAGTAATAACATGGGAGCGGCTCTTAATACCGCACATCCGCAGCAGGGCTGCGCCACGCGGATGCGGACGACGTATTTACATAAACATCGCATGGGGACGCGCCACTCAAAATTTGCCCAATATATATTTGACAGGCGCAACGTTGTGTCGTGTCGTCATGATGTGACACTGCTTCATAGACGTGCCTTGTTTCACTGCTCGTTAATTTTTTAATTGACACATTCGTTACAAAATAAACGTGGGAACTGAAAGTGACAGTAGTGATACGTCGAAATAATGTAATTTATTTTAAATAGGTTTTCGTAATTGGAATAAAAGTTAAGTTAATTTATAACATTTTCTTTATTATTTATAGATAGGTACATCCCATTTCTCGAAGTTCACTACAAAACAAACGGTCAAACAAAATACTTCAAACGGTCAAAAAATCATAGCATATGAGCACGCCTTTACTTTTTATCAGTTAAGTTAAACTTAACCAAATACTATATAAACTCTCCAGAGTTTATAAAGTATTTGGTCCACTGACTTATTTGTGTCTTTGTCTTTTGTTTGGGATTGTGTAACAGAGACAACGCTCTATTAACTCTATAAGGTGGATAATAGTCTATACATAAAACAAAACAGTAAAAATATTTTGTTTGTACATTTAGTATTTTTGACTGAAATGGATAAGAGGGACACTTAAAAAGTATAATAGAAAGCAAAAAACATTTTTTGGAATGTCTTGTCTGTCTGTCCGTCTGTCTGTCTGTATGTATGATCACGCTAATCTCCGAAAGTACTGAACCGATTTGAATGAAACTTTTTTGTTGTGTAGCTATTAAGCCTAGGCAACATTTAGGCTATAATTGATTTTGAAAACTGGAACACCTGATGAAGAACCAAAACAGAACAGTTAAACTATGAGAAATATGGAAATGGTGCCTTAACAAAAGTCGTTCAACCTGATGAGCATTTTCTGCTGACGTATAAAAATTGAAGATATGGAACATCTGATGAAAAGCTCCAAGAGACCAGCTACACTATAACATATATGAAAATGGCGCCTTAGTAAAGTCGTTCAACCTGATGAGCATTTTTTGCTGACGTATAAAAATTGAAGATCTGGAACATCTGATGATAACTCCAAGAGACCAGCTACACTATAACATATTATATGAAAATGGCGCCTTAGCAAAACTTGATTACACTGATGAACATTTTCTGTAGACGTATAAAAATCGAAAATCCGGTACATCTTGGATGGAACACAGTTTGGAACACATAAAAAATTTCATCTCAGCGAAACTCACGCGGGCGAAGCCGCGGGCGACAGCTAGAATACTATAAGAATGAGGTTGTCCAAGAGATGTGACAGGTAGCAAGCAGAACCAGCTAGCTAGCTAGCTTTAATAAATTATGAGACCATTTTCAATAGACTTTAAGCTTTTATCAGCTATGCCAGCGATTTCTTTGATATACCGTAAACTGCTGCAACTTTGCACGGAATTTGACGTTTTTTGCGATTTTCTCGGAACCTATACATAATTTTGACTCTCAATTGTTTTTTAATGGAAGACAGACATAATGGCTTGCTATTGAGATCCCATATCTTATTAATTACTAATTTTCTGAATTACAAGGGCTCAAAGTCGTAGGCAAAGTTGTATGTAAAAGACACAAGTTTGGCTAGGTTTGGCTAGAAGGATAATTCGATACTTATTGTACTTATCGTTTCCGTTATTTTTTTCATGTGCATGAGACAACCTACTTGTCCCTGCCAATTTAATCAGTGCAATATACTGTATCATTTTTTTATTACAGTTACTAGGCCAAGTTGTAGCAGGTTCTACAGACTTTCCATACAAAAATGTCGTGACTATAGGGTTGTCCAAAAGAATACAGATTACTATTAATATTTTTTTATAAAATTAAAAACCAGATTGCTACTTTCATTAAAAAAAAATCACAATTTTAATGCTTCTTGGTAATAATGTCTCATCATTTTATTCAACAATTATTAATAATCTTAATTTTTGATTGTAGTATAAAAGAAAAAGTATACAAAGTGTTGAATCTCTTTTACAATTATTTCTACAAAAAATATTTGAATATTGTTTTACAAATTTACAACGAGCACTTCTAATATAACTAGAGGAAAAATTCTAAAATAAATTTGTAAGCATAATATAAGCGAGATTCACGCGAGTGAAGCTGCGAGTAAAAGCTAGTTAACAAAATTTGACAACCCTAGACCCAGGCATAGTTTTGTCACTCGTGATTTCAAAACACTA